>OZ005650.1:158119212-158502893 GCA_963930645.1 Salticus scenicus
GAGGGGCAAGAAGGGGGAGGGGAGGGGGAGGGGAGGGGGGAGGGGAAGGGGGGGAATAAAAATAGTGTCAGATCGTTCAAAATTGGTACATAGAGGTTTTCGATACTTACAAATCGATTGCGGATATTTTTGAATTTGTAAAATTATTAGAAGGGGCGGGTAGGGGGTGGGGCGGTAAGGGGGGGCTATGGGGCAAAAACAAATAGAAATACAGTTAGGCCGTTTAAAATTGGTACAGATAGGTTTAAGAGGCCTGCAAGTTGAATGGGGATATTTTCGAATGTGTAAAGTTATTAGGAGGGCCGAGAAGGTGGAAGGGGAGAAGGGGGGCAAAAAAATTAAAATACAGTTAGATCGTTCAAAATTGGTACATAGAGGTTTTCGATACTTACAAATCGATTGCGAATATTTTCGAATTTGTAAAATTATTAGGAGGGGCGGGAAGGGGGGGCTATGGTCAAAAACAAATAGAAATACTGTTAGGCCGTTCAAAATTGGTACAGATAGGTTTTAGAGGCCTGCAAGTGGAATTGGGATATTTTCGAAAGTGTAAAGTTATTAGAAGGGCCGGTAAGGGGGGGGGGGACAGAGGGACAAAAAATAAAAATACAGTTAGATCGTTCAAAATTGGTATATAGAGCTTTTCGATACTTACAAATCGATTGCGGATATTTTCGAATTTGTAAAATTATTAGGAGGGGCGGTAAGGAGGTGGGGCGGTAAGGGGGGGGCTATGTGCAAAAACAAATAGAAATGCAGTTAGGCCGTTCAAAATTGGTACAGATAGGTTTTAGAGGCCTGCAAATCGAATGGGGATATTTTTGATTGCGTAAAGTTATTAGGAGGGGCAAGAAGGGGGAGGGGAGGGGAGGGGAGGGGAGGGGAGGGGAGGGGGGGGGAAATAAAAATAGTGTCAGATCGTTCAAAATTGGTACATAGAGGTTTTCGATACTTACAAATCGATTGCGGATATTTTTGAATTTGTAAAATTATTAGGAGGGGCAGTAAGGTGGTGGGGCGGTAAGGGGGGGCTATGGGCAAAAACAAATATAAATACAGTTAGGGCGTTCAAAATTGGTACAGATAGGTTTTAAAGGCCTGCAAGTCGGATGGGGATATTTTCGATTGTGTAACGTTATTAGGAGGGGCAAGAAGGGGGGAGGGGAGGGGGGGGCAAAAAAATAAAAATAGTGTCAGATCATTCAAAATTGGTACATTGAGGTTTTCGATACCTACAAATCGATTGCAGATATTTTTGAATTTTTAAAATTATTGGGAGGGGCGGGAAGGGGGAGGGAGCGAAAGGGCAAAAAAAATAAAGCTAGAGATAGATCGTTCAAAACTGGTGCATAGAGGTTTTTGATACTTACAAATCGATTGCGGATATTTTCGAATTTGTAAAATTACTGGGGCGCGCATATATATGCATTCGCGCGTGCGCATCGCGCACGGGTCTACGCTACCGAAGGCAGTGGGGACCCGGTGCGACATTTTTCCCGATCAGAGTTTTTTTTTTCTTTTTTTTTTTTCACATGATAAAAATGAATGCAATTTTGAGAATTCATTAATTATAATGATTCATTTAAGAATAGTGACCAGCGAAGCGGGCATAGCCTGCTAGTATACATATAATTTTATTCTAAACAAAATAATACGAAACCTATTATTTCGCTTCTTTTGAATAAACTTAGTGCCTGGATGACCGAATTCACTCTACCACATTGTAGAAATTATTCGTAGAGTATATACAGTGACTTGTTTTCAGGTCATTTTAGTTATTACTTGTTTATTTAGGAAAACGCGGATTATCATTGGAGATAAGGGAACAATAATTTTCCTGGAAAAAGAAAAACCAAGTCCAAGGACAACTTTTTTTATATTATTATTATTTAAATCGTTCCAGCAATTTCTAAGAAACAAAACTTATGCCGTATTTTTCCCGGGTGGTGTGCGGATTACTAGTGAACGCTATTTATAATGAAGTTGTAAGTTATTTCAAATCGAAATGTCGTATAAAAAAGAATACAATTCTAAGTATTTATCAAAATCGTTCAAAAAAAAAAAAATCTGCTTTTTTTCCCGGGGTAAGGTTACCGGTAAACGCAAAGTTTTCTAAATGAAACGTCAGACTTTTGCGCTTACAATTCAACTGTAAAATGGGAAATTCCCTAAATTAAAATTTTTATTAAAATCATTCAAATAATTTCTAAGGAAAGCACGTCTCTTCCTTATTTTACCACACATGCGAAATGAAGACTAAGGGTAAACTCTAATTTTCATGAAAATGAGGGTAAATCAGATGGGTTTCTCCTCTCAAAAAACCCTTAATGCTAAGTTTTTATCAAAATCGTTAGAGCGATTTTCTAGAAACTTCCTGTAGAACTTTCGCAACGGGCAGAGTGAAGGCTAATTGTAAACGTTATCTCTTCTGAAGACGAAGAAAATTCAATTCGAATTGTCATCTAAAATTCCCCCAAACTTTAATATTTATGAAAATCGTTTGAGCAGTTTCCAACAAGAAAAATCCAGCCATACTTCGCCAAGTTGGAGTAAGGGTTAACACAGCAGTGAACACATACTTTCCTCGAGACAAAAAAAAAAAAAAAAAAAAAATATCTGTAGTTCTTTGTTTTTACTAAAATTGTTCAATTTATTTCTGTGAAAACAAAGTTTCTGCCATATTTTGTAACGGACGGAAAATAATATACATTGAACGCTAATTTTCGGGAAGTTGAGTTCAAGTCAGACGGATTTGTCCTCTTAAAAATCACTTAAATCTAAGTTTATCAAAACCGTTAGAGCCATTTCCAAAACAATCAAATTTCAGATACATTTTTCAACAGGAGGAACAAGAGTTAAGAGCGAAATCTAGTTTTCCAGAAGAGGAAAATAAATCTGATGGGTTTGGTGTCTAAAAGCAGCCTTATTTCTGAGTTTTTATGAAAAAGTAGTTAAACCATCCTCGAGAAAACCCGGAATAAACTTGATTTCTTCCACGCTTTTTAACGGTTAGAGTGAGGGTTAACAATAAGTGCTAATTTTCTTAAAGAAGGAGATATGTGGGTTTGACTTCTCAAAAAATCTTTAATCCTAAGTTAAAGAAACTAATTAAAATCATCCTATCTATTTCTTAATAAACCCAAATTTTCTTTTATTTTTGAACCGGCGGCTGATGGGTAAGTAGCGATTGCAAATTTTCCTGAAGATCAGGATAAGTCCAACCAATTTGTCACCCCATAAAAACGCTAATACCTATCTTTCCTGAAAGTCATTAGATCTATTTCCGAATAAACAAAATTTCTGCAATATTTTGCAACAGGAAAATAAATGTTTAAAAAGCAAATACGAATTTTCTTTACATGAGAATGAAATTAATCGATTTTTCATTAAAAAAAAAAAAAAAAAAAAAAAAAAAAAAAAAAAACTGAATTTAAACTTTTATTTATATCTGTAGACCCTATTCCTGCAATATTTTGCAACCACTGGATAAAGGGTTAACAATGAACACAAGATTTTCTGAAAATGAGGATAAGTATAAATACTTTTTCATTCCAAACATTTCATAATTTCAAATGTTCATCAAAATCGTTATCTATTTTAAAGTAATCTCAATTTCTGCCATATTTTCTAACTAACAGATATAGGGTTAAAAACAAACCGCAATTTTTTTTTAAGGTGATGATAAATCTTATCAATATTTTATTCAAAAAATAAAATAAAATAAAATAAAAGCACTTAACGTTCAAACGTTCAGACGTTCATCAAAATCGTTATATCCGTATTCGAGAAAACAAATTTCTGCCATATTTTGAAAACAGTAGTAAAGGGTTAATAGTAAACGCAAATTGTCCTGAAAAGGAGAATATGTTGAAAAGATTTTGTAACCCCCCCCCCCCCCCCCAAAAAAAAAAAAAAAAAATAATAATAATAATAATAATAATAATAATAATAATAAAACTTTTTTTAAAATTAATACATCCACTTACGAGTAAAAAGAATTTCTGCCGCAATTTGCAGCCGGCGGATAAAAGGTTAACAAAGAGCGAGAATTTTCCTGAATATCAGAAAAAATCTAATCGATTTTGCACCTCAAAAACATTTAATTCTAGACTTTCAACATAATCATTATATCCATTTCCGAGTAATCCCATTTTTTTCCGCATGGTGCTACTGGACGATAAAGAGTCAACAGCGAACATGAATTTTCTTAAAGATGAGGCTATGCCTAATCCATTTATCACTTAAAGAAACACTTAATCCCACACTTTCTTCAAAAAAAAAAAAAATATATATATTTATTTCCAAGTATAAAACCAGTTTCTACCATATGGTACAACTGACCGAAAAAGGGTTAGCGGCGAATGCAAAATTTTCTGAAGATAAGGATATGTCCAATTGATTTACCTCCCTAAAAGCACTTTACCCCAATCTTTCATTAAAATCATTATATCTATTTCTGAGTAAAGCCAATTTCCGGCTGGTGCAACTGTAGCGGTTGCTACATCTAAAACATCATTTTCCAGCTAAAAACAAATAAAATTGTACTTTTTAGTTTTATAATGATATTATTATTTACTTTTTAAACTCTGTTCTTTTTTCCAACATTGTTTAACATGAATAACTTTTTAATCCACATTGTCATACAAAGATTATTTATGTGGCGCATAGAGGTTACACTATTCCCCTTCCAAGCAACACAGTTGCGATACAAGGGAAATATAATGATTAATATAACATGAATAATTACATTGCAATGAAACAGATAAATGCTATTTACAAAATATTTACAAACATGAAATCGAAAGTAAATGAGCAACACTAAAAGTTCACAAAATCTTGATAACGTGATGGAAAATTAATTCTTCTTCCGCTTCGGGTTGTTTTAAATTTTGGATCCTCTGACTTATCGCTTTCAACTCGATTTAATGGAATTTTCGGTATTTCTTTATTTATTGCGTTTCGAGCATCATCGTCCTCTGAGGCTAACAAATAAGCTTGTTTCAATCGATCTACGGAAACGCTGATATATTTTCCTTTAATTCTTACTGTAAAATACTTGTCATTTCTGGCTATTACAGGAAAAGGTCCTTCGTAAGGGGGTTGTAATGCTTTCTTGACACGGGTCCATTGTGACAAAAACATGTGAACATGTTTCTAATTTATGGAAAAATAATTTCTGTTTTCGCTTGCATTGGCTTTTAAATGGTTTTAAATTTTCCATTTGTTTTCACAGTTCACTTGTAAAGGTATTAGGTTCTGTTTTGGTTCTAGGTTCTTGAAAGAATTCGCCTGGTAGCTTAAGTGATTTACCATAAACCAGTTCTGCGATGGAATAGTTGGTATCATCACGTAGAGATGCGCGCATGCCAAGGAGAATAGTTGGTAATGTTTCACTCTATTTGACTTTATTGTGGGCTCTGATGGCTGCTTTCAATGTTCTGTGCTATTTTTCAATATGTCCATTGATTAGTGGATGGTATGACGTTCTTGTTTGTAGTTTAATTCCGAAAACAGTGGCCAAGCTTTTGAAGAGTTCTGATCTGAATTAATTTCCTCTGTCTGTGATCACACTGTAAGGAACACCAAAGCGACAGATTCAATTTGTATAAAAAGCTTTTGTGATTGTTTCTGTGGTAATATTTTCTACTGGTATAACTTCCATCCAGCAAATAAAACGATCGATGCATTTTAAACAATATTTATTTCCATTGGATGCTGGGTATGGTCCAATCATATCTATGTGAATTATGCTAAATCTTTCATCAGGTTCTTCAAAGGAGTTGAATTTGAAATAGGTATGCCGAATAATTCTATTTTTCTGACAGCTAATTCAAGTTTTAGCCAATTCTCTAATACCTTTTTTTATGTTCTTCCAAATGAATTTCGATGACACATGTTTCACTGTTCATTTTATGCCTGGATGATTCAAGTCATGTATTTTGTGGAAAACATTCATTCGAAAATGTTATGGTATAAATGGTCAAATATTTTGAGTTGAAGCATCGCACCAAATTATTTTTCCTGAGAGTAGTTGATATTGTTTAAAGTTAAAATTTTTCGCATTGTTTAGTAATTTCTTCAGTTCTTCATTGTTGCTTTCCTCATCTGTAATTTTGTAGCAATCGATGTCCGAAATGGTATCAATTCTAGACATCGAGTCTACAACAATATTATTTTCCCCAGTTATGTATTTTATATTGGTCAAAAATTGAGAAACATAATGGAGATGTCTTAGCTGCTTTTGTGATGCTTTATCACTTTTTCGTTTAAATTCAAATGTAATTGGCTTATGATATGTGAATATCGGGAATTCTCGGCCCTCTAACATGTGTTTAAAGTGTTCGATTGAGAGGTAAATGCTTAAGAGTTCCCGATCATATGTACTGTAAGATTTTTGAGTTTCATTTAACTTTTTGGAATAAAATGCTATTGGTTTTCAATATCCGTCTTCATATTGTTGTAGAACAGATCCAATTGCAAAATTAGAGGCATCTGTATAAAAAGTTAATAGTAAATCTGGATTTGGAAACGTTAGTAAAGCAGCATTGGCTAAATCCTCTTTGCATTTTTCTTCGCTTCGTCAGTCCATGAAATTTTTCTTCGATCTTTTTTTGTTGAACTTTTCATATATTCATTTAGGGGGGCTTGGGTCTGTGCTGCATCTTTCAATTATCTTCTATAAAAATTAATTATTCCTCAAAATTTACGAATATCGTAAATAGTTTTAGGAAGCTTGTAGTTTGTTATGGCTTGAATTTTTTATGGAAGAGGTTTTAAGCCGTTTGGCGGTATTAAATATCCCAAAAAATCTAATTTATTCACTGCCAAAACTGATTTTGAAAGGTTAATGCGTAGACCATAATTTTGCAGTCGTTGGAACACTTCTATGAGAGGTTTTTCATGCTGCTCCTCAGAATCTGAAGCAATAAAGAGGTCATCCAAAAAGGTAAAAGTAAAATTTAGTCCACTAAAAACTTCGTTAATAAATCGTTGAAAAGTTGATGGCGCATTTCGTAAGCCAAAACTCATTACATTGAACTCAAAAAGTCCGAATGGTGTTATTATAGCTGTTTCTTGTTTGTCTTATTCTGCTATGGGAATCTGGTAATATGCTTTAAGTAAATCAAATTTAGAAAATATATTTTTACCTTTTAACATGTGGTGAAAGTCTTCAATTCTGGGCAAGGGTAGCGAACTGGTACTGTGACGTCATTGAGTCGTCGATAATCACCTCATGGTCTCAGACTGCCGTCTTTTTTTGTGACTAAATGAAGTGGACATGCCCATGGGGATTTAGATGGTCTTATAATATCATTTTCAAGCAAAAAGTGAAACTCTTGTTTAGCTATTTCTAATCTTTTTGGATCGAGCAAAGCTCGATTGCCTTGCTTTAGAATAAATTGGTTTACCATTAGTAGTGATATAGTGCTTAACATTGTGTTTTGTTTTGAAATTAGTAAATCAGGTGTTGTTATGTCCGGAACTTGTGCCAAAATATTAGAAAATTTACCATTTTTATTCAAGGTGCTTACATTTGATTCATTGTTTGATGATGTAATTTCACCAAGAATGCTCAGTTTAGTTACACCATCAATTATTATTGGTTTTTTTTTTAATGTCAATCAATAAATTGTTGCGGTTAAGGAAATCTGCACCCAAAATGCCTTTACGACTTTGGCTACAATAAATGGCCATTGAAAACTACGGCGAAATCCCAAATCAAGTATTAAAATTTTGTAACCAAAACCCACAATTTCAGTACCATTTGCGGCATAAAGTTTGAAATCGCTACTTATTTTGTCATTATAAGTCGCTACTGGTATCAGGCTAACATCTGCGCCACTATCAACCAAAAATTTTATCCCAGTATTATTACAAAATATTCCCAGTATTTATTACAAAAAGTCTATAATTTAGTTCTCGACAATTCTTTGAATTTTCAGCAGCAGAACTGACCACTCACTTTGATTCTGCTGCGCAGGTAAGTTTTCCTATTTTTTCCACTCACATGGTGGTTTACATTTCTCTGGGAAGAATTGTGGACGGAAAATAAAGTGGTAATAATACCATTTGCCTCTCGAGTTGTATCTCTTCCGACTACTACTTCCGCTTCTGGACATAGATCTATTGTTTCTTCCTGTACTACGGCTTCGTCTTGGTTGGTGATTTAAATGAAGCTCTTCAATTCGCTGTTCTAATGAGGATATTTTATCCAATAATTCCGACATAATATTTGGCGGCATTCTTGAGGTCTTAGTTTCCGTTGAATGAGTCTCATATACTTCAGTTTGTGAATGCATGTCAAAAATCTTATCCGCCATAATCGCCAATTTATCCATGTTTTCATCACTAACCGCTAAATCATGTTTGATATGATGCGGCAATTTTTCCATCCATGATGTTTTTAATACCATGATGGAAATATCATTAGTCGCCAAGGATTTCATTTTTTTGCAAAAGGCAGCTTGGTTTCATGTCGCCAATTTCAATACCAGTAAAAAGGCGTTTGATTAGCTTTCTTTAAATGCATTTAACAAACGTTATTTTACGAATGAATATTTATTTTTAGGCGTCTTATCTGTTATTATGTCCCATATAGTGTCGATGTATTTTGGATCTATTTGTGCGACAATGTAATTAAACATAGTGTCCTCATTAGGTATACCATTAATTTTAAACTGTGCTTCTATCTGATAAAACCAAATTTCAGGTTTAGCAATCCAAAAAGGAGGAATTTTTACACTAACTGTCATAGCTTCCGTAGAATTAGCACCAGTTTACTGTTCTTTTTTATCCTCGGTATCTGTCATAATATTTACAGTTGATAATACGGGTCACCAAAAAAAATGTAGCAGTTGCTACATCTAAAAGATCATTTTTCAGTAAATAAAATTGTACTTTTTAGTTTTAGAATAATATTATTATTATTTTTTAAACGCTGTTCTTTTTTCCAACATTATATAACATGAATAACTTTTTAATCTCCGTTGCCATACAATATAAAAATAATGTTGTGGAAACAAAGATTATATATATATGGTTCATATAAGTTTCACAACTTAGAGATGGGATAAATAAATACTTTTCAGTAATAGGTTATTTTGGTCCATTACTACCCTTAGTAACAGGCTCTTATAACATATTAATTTTATAACCTATTACTATTTAGTTGATATATGACTAATGCCTTTATAATCATTTCGAGATGTACAATATATACATGTGTCCTGCATAGTAGATATGGCTCATGTTTTAGATTCCCAATGCTTTCGAAGAGTAATCTTCATTTTACTTAACGCTAAAATTTTAGTAAAAAAAAAAAAAAAAAACGCTGAAATAATAGTAGTGTCAAAGTTTAAACAGTTTTACACGTTCGTATAAAGTAAATAAGTGTAAGATTCTGTTAAATCAAGTACTTTCGCTTATACACTAAAACAGAATATTTCAAATAATATCAAGTAACATGTAGACGAGTACTGTTTCTGTAAGAAATAATATTCATATTATAAACCATATAAATAATAAATAAATAATAATAACAAATATTTTAATAATATCTTTAAAACGTTCCAAATTTGAAACTACCGAGTAATTATCTCTTTTGGTTTTCGGAAGAACTTGAACATTCCAAATTAAGTAGGAAATTAATTTTCTTCTAACATATTTAGCAAACGGACAATTTGAATATGTTATCTCAAATTAGAAACATTTGTTTTAAATTTTAAATTTTACTTACAAAAATAGCGTAAAATGATTTGTTTTTTCAGACACTTAATTTTAACATACGACAATATTTAACTAATCTTAACACCTTTCTCTTCTTAAATCATTAAAAATAGTTTTGAAAAATAAATAAATAAATAAATAAAATTAAGATCAAAAATCAAAAATCAAAAATCAAAACTAAATAAATAAATATTCAATTTTCTTATCAAATTATTCTGGATTAAACTGGAAGAATATTTTTGTTAAAAATACAATAAATAAATATTCACCAACACTATCAAATATGCCGTATGAGATTACGCATTTCCAATTCCAGCTCTTTAAGCGGCTATAAACAATTTCAAATATAAACAAGTATTCTTCCTACTTCCCCTCTCCTTCTCTACACATCCTTTTTAAACGCCCTCTATCGTCTCCCCAAAACTCAACTTACCGATGCGCAAAGTGAATAAAAACCTAGCGTGTGTATTACCTTCCCATTCCCCATCCCTGTGATACATTAATCAACATCGAATAATCACCTCTAACGTATCTCATCACGACTGTTTAAATTAACTTCGTGATAACATTATTTCATTAAACGGTAGTATTAAGTATTTTCGACGTTACAAATCACGGACATAGCCTATACTAATGTTTAAATCAAACTAATATACAATAATATTCAGTCTACAAAAACACGTTTAAATAAAATATTAGAAAGATGTAAGGTCCCTCACGAATTCATTGAACACATATTTCGTCATTTTTCATAATTCCGACTCATTTTCGAGTTGTGAGGGGGTGTGGGAATTTTAGAACACCCTGTATTTAACAAGTTATGTGACTTACTCGGTTAATGTAAGAGAAAGATATAATGTCCTTCTTTTCAAGTTTCTTTATTTTTATTTATTTATTTTATTTTTTTTTTTTTGTCCAGTTTCTAAATAACTTTCTTTTAAAATATCTCCGGTCTTTTTCATGGTATGCTTTTAAAGTTGTGATCGAATTAAAATAGTTCTACATTTTACTCATTCGATTTCTTTTTTAAATAAATTTCAAATAAAGATTTAAATTTTGAAATTCTCCAAATTGAATCACAGGAGACTTGTATAATTGACTACTTTGATTTTATAAAATCTTTCTTTCTTCTTTTTTTTGTTAATGCACTTTGTAACGTGTATTATAAGTCTAAGATGAATATTATACCTGTAAATGGTATTTTCTATGTTAGCAAATGAAATATATAATTTTGTATTTTTTCTTTCAAACGTGATAAAATTTATTTATTGTACGTATTCCTACAAACAAATGAGTCTTTTTTCGAAGCAAGCACCAGTATAATTTGCTTGTTATAACCAGACAATTCTAAAAATATCTACGACGGTAATTTATCAAGTAGAAAAAAAATTATCTGGAGTTTGTGCGTCACGCTTTTTTATGGACAAATTTATGGTCTATTTATATCTTAACCAGGGTCTATTCCTTTTCTTTATGTACCCATTAAAAAAAATATGGCCTTTTTGTCGATATATATATTTCTTGTGATGGTAGAACAAAACATTATGTAACGTCTTACATCATAAATTCTATAAATAAATAAATTGATTAAAAATAATAATAATAATCAGAAAGAGTTGAAATTATTTTTTAATTAAATATAAAGAAGGTAATATTTTAATTTAAGAATAAGAAGTTCGGTTTTATCTTTATGTAGTTTTCGTACACATTCGTTGTGTAATTAAATTTTTCTCGTAAGCATGAAAATGTTTTATTTAATAATTACATTAAAGAAATATCTTCAAAAATTTTAATTTATAAACATTTTTTAACACTATTAATAATATTGTATTACCTTAATACAATATTATTAATAAAGACACATTCCGATTATAACATTATAACATTCCGATCAGTTTTATATTGCAATCTTTAAATTAATTTTTTTTTTCTTTATTAAATACTTTTAGTTCTAGTATTTTGGTTCTAGTAATTTTGGTTCTAGTAAAAATAGTTTCATGTTATCCTAATAAATTCTAGCCTCCTTTGAAAGCAAGTTTTAGAAAGCCCTATTAGAATTCAAGAGTGTTTGTCTATATATTATCAACGCCAAACTTATTTAAAAATCTCCGCAAATAAATGTAAATATAAGACGCGAGTTTTAACAGCTATAATCTTGGTTTAAGACCCAATTCTAGAAAATGAAGCGGGAATTCTACGCAATACAAGGAATTCAGAACATTCAGAATATTGTCCACCATTGTATGGGCTATAAACTCTCGATCATTTCGTATATTCAACTTATTAGCATGCCTTATACACATTGCTTGAAAATCTATACTTCTAGTTTAAGGATTTAGAAAATGACAACTTATTCGTTCTACATGAAGGCGGTATATATTTTTTTTTTTCTCAGTGCACATACTTGCATTATCCCTGATATCTTTCTGAAACGTTCACCCTTTATAGTGTTCTATCTGTAAAATGATCGAAACTTTTCTGTTACGTTCCTGATTTTTTTGTTAAGATTGCAGATATTTCTACGTTTTTTAAGTTAATCTGAATGTAAACTGAATATTTCGAAACTTTTCTGCAATATTTACGTTTCTAAGTTATATAAATGTAAGGTTCCTGCAGCCTATTGTGCTGTTAGGGTATGTATTACATTAAGATAGTTCCTTATTGTTCTACTATATACCTGACGTGTAAAACCAAGTTATGAAATTTTTATGAACTTTTCTGTTTTATAAGCTTTTGTATTAAATTCTTCCTTTCCTTTAACATCTACATTGTAAAAGAAAAGAAATCTTTTAAAAAGTAGAACATTTCTGTAAAAATAGAAATTGTTTTACAGAAAAAACTATGTTTTCTGAAACTACAGAAATTTAGTTCAAAATTACATCTCAATATTTCTAAATAAACATTTTTTTCTGTTTCACAGGTAAAATCTGTAACCATTAATACAGAATTCATTCGATTTTGCGTACGAAAAATTAAAATCAATACAGGATTAAAAAGTTTTAAATTGCTGAACAAATCGAGTTTTCATGGCTGAGAGGTAATATCTTAGCCTAGAATACGGTGGACTCTGGTTCGATACTGGCTGGTAGAACAGGCGAATGTTTTTAATTCGAGGATTTTCACTGTGTGCATTACGGGAAACAATTTGTTGTGGACTATTTTTTTCTGTATTGCTAAAGAATATTTTTTTAAACATATTTTAACTACGAGGGATGTTCCGAAAGTAAGTTTTGTCACTTTTTTAAAAAAGAAAACGGTACATCAGGTGAAACAAATAATATCCCTAATAGAGTACACTATTGACTAGTTTAACGGCAGGAAGTGCATCAGCGGAGGAACGGCGCATGCTCAGAGCGCCGAAGAAAACAGATTAGCAGCAGACCCGAGTGCCTGAGGTTATTCGAGTACAAATCTCGATGACAGACAGGCATGTGCTGACAATACGGTCACCAATCGAGGTATGTTCTGTTATCTGGTATGAATGGACACGTGGGGCTAGTCTGTCCGACGTCCATAACGCATACAGACCGTGAATGTTGAAGAGGTTATGTTTTATCAAATGGTTGGTCGCTGATGTTGCATGTTCAGTGTAGAAAGGCAACGTGTGAGGATAAAGGTCGAAATCAGCGTCCATTCATAACCTCGAATGGAAATAATATTGCTAGAGTATAGGACATAGTGTTTGTGGACAGCTATCTCGGGACGTCCCTTCCGAAACATTGATGAGGTAGAGCATGCTGTGCGACAATTTCTTGCATCGCAAGGCACGGAGTTTTACCACAGTAGTTTCTTCAAACTGATTGCACACTACGAAAAATATCTCAGTGTCGGTGGCTACAATGTTGAAAAAAAAAAAAATGCGTATAAGTGTATAAGTTCGTAAAGTGTATAAGTTCATGATGTCATGTGTTGCAATTTTTTTTTTTTTTTTTTTTTTTGGTAATTAAGTTTACGTATAAAAAAAAAAAAAAAAAGTTGAACTTTTTTTTGGAACGCTCCTCTTAGTAATAACATCTAGTATCTTTGCTGCCAAGAATTTTCTGTAATATATCTCGATTTTTTTTGTCCAAATTACTTATATTCATTGATATACATATGAATTGGTATGCACTGAAAGATGTCGAAATTTATTTAAAAAGTCTTATGCTTGATTTTTATAAAACTAAACAAAATATTATCTCAAATAAAATGTTATCTGAAAAAATTAAATGAAATATTATTTCAAATATATAATGCAAAAGTAAATATTTATAAGATATTACAATAAATAGAGTCTACAAAATAAGGCATAATTAAATTAAAAAAGAAAGAAGTAAAAAAACATAATGGGCATTTTATATGATAATGTTTAAATATTAGAAAATTTTAGATGAGTTAAATCACATTCTTGTGTTTACACTTTTAAAATTATGCAAGAAATTATGTAGAAAAAGTATCTTTTCTGTTTTGACGTTTTAGCCCGATTTTTTTTTTTTTTTTTTTTTTTTTTTTTTTTTACTTAATTGACAATTACATTCTACTAGACTTATCCCTATTTTATTACGTATACTTTCTATATTAATAAAGTTTCCACAGAATTTACATCAGAAAAACACAAAAGTCACTGCACTAAAGTTTTTCTTTCTTTCTTTCTTTCTTTTTTCTTGTATATCATTAATAGATATTACACAATTTCAGCAGATATTTTTTGTTCCTCAGAGTAAAATAAGGTTCGGTAATAATTAAAATACACAGAACAAAATAAATTTGAGTATATGATACACAATATTATTATTAATAACCATTAATAAGTGATATATAATAAATATCAATGACACTAATATAAATATGTATTTTACAGTTGCCTATGATGACTTCGATCCTGTTGCGCCCCGATACAGACCTCAAAGGATCAATGCTCTCTGTCGTCTCACTAATTTCAGCAAATCAGAAATCAAGCTTATGTATCAAGGCTTTAAACAGGTAATTATAATTACAGCTATTTTACATATAATTTATATAGCACAGGAGATTTTTCAAAACATGTTGAAGAATTTTCCTTTTTTTTCTTTTAATCATTTGAATAAAAATCTATCTATCTATCTATATATATATATAATCCGCTCTTTTTTTTTTTACACTTACATTACCATTATTTTATTTTTCTATTATTGATGTCGTTTTGCATAATAAGTAGAAAAATAAAATGCCTGATGAATCAGAATTATATATAAACTATTTAAATGAACTATTTTTCTCATTACTCTAAACGTTAAAACAAAATATATGCATGATAATTTATATCATTATTATTTTATTCTTGTACTGTTCATAAGATTTCTCTTTCGTCTGAAATTTTCTTTAACTACTAATTTGGATAATATTTGAATAAATATGATATTTATATTTTGATTAAAATATCTGTTTATACAGATACTTTAAATGTATTTCAAAATCAGATAATAAATATACATATGTAGCATATTCTAAGAGTTAGAAAAGGTGATAAACAATATATATATATATATATATATATATATATATATATATGTACATACATATATACTGGGTGGCTATAATGAGAGCTACCAAACTTACGTAGATCTCGTTCTAACTCTCGTATTTTATAAACCACATGAGAAAGTATTCTTCATCAAAACATGATAGCTCAAAATTCGACCGACAGGTAGCGCTTTTCATGCAATGTAGAGAAGATTCGATGCAAATTTGAAGCGTTTCAAACTGCGAATTAATGTAAAATCCTTCTTCACTATGTCTTTAGAAAATAAAGATTGATCCTTTCTGATTAAGCTGTAGTATTAGAACGGTGATAAATTTTCAATTGTGCTGTTAATAAATCCATGTTTGAAAAGGCGTACGGAATAGGAACATAACGGAAACTGCGAGGAATATAGCAGAAACTGAATTCTGAAATAAATTGTTGAACAAATGTCGTGGTATGGATGAGGCTATTTTAACCAAAACAAGGCAAGAAGATCAATGCATGTTTTTCGGCTTTGCAACGTAAATCTTGCATGAATACAACTTTACAATTAATTACAGAAATTTGTGTTCTGTAAATAAAGGTAGAGTTAACTCATCTGACTTTGCACTTATTGGAGATTATTGAAAACCAATCGCTCTTTCGACCACGGAAATATTACTTACTTCACAGTTTCATTTAAAATCAATTTTCACTATCTTTCTGCAGCATTCCAAACTCTCTAATCATATCAAATTTAATAATAATCTTTATAAAACCCTACCTCCATATAGAGGCTCTTTCCTTAAGCCTTTCAAGCGTCGATTTTCTATAAGTATAGTTGAAAAGTTACTACTGTTCCAATAAAATAACTTGATCAGTAAAGATTGATATTTATTCTCCAAAAGTACGATGAAAAATGCTTTTACAACATTGACTATTAGTTTTCGAAACAGCTCCCAATTTCTATAACGTATTTTCATACATTCCCTAAAAAGCGCAATCTATTGCTCAAAATTTGATCTACATATTAATTTTTGTGCAGATATTTTTACCCATAATCCATATAAAGCGTATACCAAATATCAACGAAATAAATACATCTGCAGATCTACGTAGATCAACTCAGGGTAACTTTAATTATAACAAGGTGATAATACAAATTCTGTGATTGAAATTATATATATATATATATTCAAAGCAATGTTTAAGTGAAAGAATTTGCTAATGTATTGCAAAACGAGAAGACTCAATACTTATAGCAGGTAAAAGTGAAATGACGGTTTGAAATATACGTTTTTATAGACCAGCAATTACGGTGACTTTTAGAGAAATTCGAATAAATACTGAATATAACAAACTTCAACACCCCCACCTCCACTGTAGACTATTCCTGTCATGGCTTAGGTTCTTGCGCAGTTGTTCCAGTATTGACGCGATCACAAGATCGAGGACTTTAGCGTAAACAATCAGTCTTCAGCGAAAAAACGAACCAGATGAAAAGCATTTTTTCTCTAATTTTTCGAATCAGTCTTAAATTTGCATTTTTATTCTAATTTAATTTTCTTTAAATATGTATCTATCGTGTATTCATCCGATTTATTTTACATTTAATATTGGTTTCATGGCAAGTACATTTACAAATTAAATTTACCATCGAAATGTATACGCAATCTGAAAATATTAATTGTATATTTTTTATTTAGAAGTAGAACTACATATTAACATTATCGATTGAATGTAAACAGTACGCACAAGCATATAAAGAGGAACAACAAAAAGTAAAAATTAATAACTACAGTATAATTAAAATTAAAAATCAAATAAATAAAAATTAAAAATTAAATTAAAAGCTAGTCAGTCATGAGAGTTTTTAACTGTCGTTTTTGACCCCCAATATCTATCATAACAGATTGCGGTGACCCCTAGACGTGTTTCAAGATGTTTAGAATTCATTACTTGATCGTATTTGCATAGGACACAGTTTTGGCAAGAGAGCATTCCGATTCTGTTCAAATATCCAGCTAGACAGTCATGACCGGTTTCTAGCTTGAAGGCAGCAATTGTGTGCCGTCTTGGAAACTCTGGTATTTTTTTAAAGAGATACTCTTTAAATTCTATGCTTAGATTGCTCAAAAAAGTATTTTGATAGCGCTTTTTAAAAGTATATTTAATTATTCTTTTTAATTGGAATATAAGATATCTCCTTCTTAGAGAAATGCAGTATATTTTTTCCTATTTTTATCAAAACATCAGCCATTTTCTTTCGATATACACTGTTAAAAAAATGCAGAAAAAATACAGAAATTCTCTGTAATTTCAGAAAAAAAGGCGTAAATTACGGAAAAATTACGTAGACAAAACGTATTTTACGACTTTTTTTCTGAAATTACAGAGAATTTCTGTATTTTTTCTGCATTTTTTTAACAGTGTATATCCCAATGAGAGGGAATTGGCTGTCAAACAGTATTAATTTTCAAGGTTAACATCAAGCCAATCCTCCTTAAAACGGTTAAATATTTGAGGGTCTGTATAGTCTGAAAATGTCACTGCTTCGTTTGCTGATATGTAGTCAGAAAATATAACGAAAATTTCAAAATCTTCTACTCTTGTTAAGAGTTTTTGAGGAACTACTCAAAACAAACTCCATTTAAAGTTCAAATGATATTGTATTTTAAACTAAATTGAAAAAAAAAAAAAAAATGTAGACAGGTTCGAGAAAATCCCCGTGCAAGCATTGCTATCTTGATCTATTAATCAGCCGTCAATATAGATCTGTAACCATTTTGATTGAGGATATTTGGAAATTATGGTTTGTATTAAAATAATTTTTAAAATTATATCAGGAAAATACTTTTTCCCCATCACCTGGGTGATAGCTATTTTACCCTTAACAAAGGGGATTAATTGTTATGGATAAGTCATAATTTCCTATTTGTCGGGGATGGTAAATTCATTTGTTGCTACATTTTGAACCTTGTTGAATTTTATGACGGTAGAAGTAATAATTTCTCCAGTGATTCTTTGTTGGAAACCGTAGTTTTTCCTACAAACACGAAGTTTTCTCCTGAATAATTACTTCAATGGGCACATTTCTTGTGAGTAACAACATAGTATTAATACTCCGTAGGCGCGCTTCAAATATTACACCATCGGACACATTGTATCTGACAGATGCAGGCTTTTTTTTTTTTTTTTTTGCTTAAAAAAAAAAAAAAAAAGTTATAGCTTTATGAATATAAGTGGTAGCCACATACAAATTTATACAGATAATGAGAAAAATCCTTATTATCACATGCTACAGACAATGTAGAGAAATACCACAACTATGAATGTTCCGGTGACACATGCACAGCTGGTGACATTTCCCTTCATAGTTGTGGTATTTCTCTACACGGTAAGGTGCCTCAATATTGTTATGTAATGTTCCACAAAAGTTTTTACAGTGAACTGTTTGTGGAAAATTTTTATCTTCCAAAGATTTTAATTTTCGCAATATCGCTGTTTTTACGTTAGCGCACAGAATATACAAAAATATTTTTTCAGTACTTTCAGGAAGTTTTAAAAATATAGTTATCTTGCATAAAATAACTTATATATTAAATCTAGCAAAATGATTACTATTGTTAGTTTCCAATGTGTGCTTTTTTTTTTCTAAATTTTTATTTATTTACTTTTTTATGTTTATAACTTGAAATTTAACTTCAACATAAATAATTTTAAATATTTTGGAATGGACACTTTTTTTTTTCGGGGGCGCGGGGGGGAGGGGGGTTAGAGGGTGAAGCTAAATCAAATTAACCATCGATTTCCACCTCAGTGGATTTTTCCCATAGGTATAGTAATATATATTATAGATCTATCATCCCCATGTTATCGAGCAAAAAATTTTGATGCTGAAAAAAAGTTCTAAAATCAGCCATTAGAGAGTATTGAAAAAAAGAATAAAAAGAAAAATGAATTTGAAACTGTATCTGGAGTTTTTCATCCACCTTTACTAAATAAATTATTCATAATTTATAAATTAAATTAAATTATAATTTAAATTAATAAATATAATTTATTTTATCCGTGTGTATTCCTGTGTGTGATTTACTCGGGGAAAGGCAGCCATTATAGTGACTTTTCCCGAAAGAAAAAGGTATAATTTTTTCCCTCTCGCTGATCAATCTATGTCTTATTACTATATCTATGATTTTTCCTTCTCCATCTTTATGTGGACACGTTTGAAGAGTTTTTTGACGTCGCACTAATAAAATGCCTAAATTTCTGTCAGAATGTTGCACTTGGTGGTTGGATATAAAATGTTTCTTTAATGCCTAAAAATTAAAAAAAGAAAAAAAAAATTATAGTATAAAATTTTTTAAATATAATTTTTCAAGTATTAATTTTATTATAAATTATCTCTAAAAAAGAGTTAAGTTAAAACACGTGTCATTTGTTATTTAGATTAAAACCTTTAAAATACCTACGTAAAATTAAACTTTATTTAAAAGATTTGAAAACGTTATCCGAAGCTTTTCGCTTTGAAATACCAAAGCGTCATCAGGGATTTTTATTACTCCAATGAGCGACTCATTCGAGTAATAAAATCCCTGATGATGCTTTGGTATTTCAAAGCGAAAAGCTTCGGATAATGTTTTAAAATCTTTTAAATACAGTTTAATTTTACGTGTTTTAAAGTGTTTTTAATCTAAATACTTAATTTTATGTTACTAAATATTATTCTTACTGTTGTAAACGTTTTATGTCTATGTCATTTACAGAAGCAAAAATGTAAATTAGCTTCCTGTACAGGAAAATATTGCATTTCCGACTATTAGATAAGTCCTAAGACCAGCTCAAAAATTATAAACAGACATAATTATAATGTAATCTAATAACTAAAAAAAAAAAAAAAGAAAAAAAAAGAAA
The DNA here is from genome assembly GCA_963930645.1 of Salticus scenicus. Taxonomy (NCBI): domain Eukaryota; kingdom Metazoa; phylum Arthropoda; class Arachnida; order Araneae; family Salticidae; genus Salticus; species Salticus scenicus. The sequence goes on from OZ005650.1 coordinate 158,139,314, forward strand.
GAAAAGAAAAGAAAAAGAAAGAAATGAAATGTGACAAATGTTACTTAGAGGGTAGGCAGGATACATTTTATACCACCTATTTTTAATATCCAACTGCAAAAAATGGTGAGAGAAATTTTTATTTAAATTTTACTTTTTTAATTTAGCCGAAAAAATAATTTATTCCTTTTTCGCTTAACTTGGTCTTGTTCTCAAACTCTGGTGGTTCTTGATTTTAAATAAGCGTAATTTCGTTGCCTCTGGTGGGTTTAGAAAAATAGCATTTATAAAATATAAAGCGCACACATCTTGCAAGCACAATTTAGAAAGATAGAGTACTTGATAGTTTTTTTTTTCTTGATAAATAAATGATAAAAACTTTAATAGATGATATCAGAATCAATATTTAAAAACAAATCTTATCAATAATCTATTTACTTAAAATTAATTCATTAATTATGTTCCAATACGTATTTTTTTTTTTAATTATACAATTGATGCTGTTTAAAATAAACGAAATGTATAGCATTCATATACTGAATTACCTTATTGCGTTATTATTCCTTGGGAAAACAGTTTATTTGATGTTTAGCTAAATATTGGTAGCAATGAACTTTAAAAGATTTAATTAAAATATTATATTAATTTGATATCATATATAAACAATGATATGCAGTTAAGATATTTTTATAACGTTTCTATATTCTCCCTATTTTTTATTTAAATAAACTACACCATTAAACTAAATTCCAACAAAGGTAATTTTTTACTCAGCTTCATGCAAATGTTTACTTATTTCTAAAAGATCAATTAAAATTTACTAATACTCTTCCACTCCTTAATCAAATTCACTTAGATTGTAATTTATTTTACTAAAGATCATTTATAAAAAATTAAGAAAAACAAAAAAACCTTTTAATATGCTATATGCATTTCTGTAATCTGCCAAACTGAATTAACTAAAAGTCATTCTACTGCATGTGATTGAAACCTACTTCTTTCCCTAATGAGAAATTAATGCAAGATATTTTAATTTGTCGCTAGATATAAACGATGTTTTGTTGCATAAGTTTAATTATTCGACGTTTGAGAATTTTTGATGACATTTAAAGTAACTTTCTAGGGAAAAAGTTAGTTACGGTAATTTAAAAATTCAGAAGTAGTTGCTTTATAAAGTAATAATACAACAGAAACAGATGTTCGTAAATATGGGACTTGTCGAGTTAATTTAATACTGCTTGCTGAAATTTTTAAAAAGATAATTCACTTTATTTAAAATGTAGTATGTGTTAAATGAAGTTGCATAAAATAAAACTATCGTTTTAAGTCTTCATCAACCTAAATTTAAAAAAGAAAAATAATTACTTCAAGTAGTAATAAAAGATTATTTTTATTATTATTTTTATTCTGGCAAAAGTAATTTTGTGAAACAAAATAAAATACTTCAATAGCAGTTGTGATTTTTTTTTTTTCAGTTTTACCAATGTTTTTCTAAATTGTTTTAATCATACCCCGCCTAATAAACGTTAATAACTTAATTTCTTTTATTATTATTTTACATTAAATTAATTCCAAATTATAAGGAAAATGTTGCATAATAAAAATTTAAATAATAAAAAACAAAGTTGAGGATGAGTTGGTTTAATGTAGCACTAGTACTGCACTATGGGCAATTGAAGACAGTTTGGGAGTCACCCCTAAGGGGAACTCCAGATACATTCTATAACAATTTTGGTCATCCACGAATGGGATCACAAGAATATTAAACCAATAAGTAAAAAACGATTATTTTAAAATACGAGAGCAATTCAGAAAGTACGTTCTTGTTTAAATTTTTGCCTTGGAGGAGCAGAGTTTGTGATTATACACATGCGTGTTCACTATTCTGGATCTTCGACAAACAGCTGAAGTTATTTGTAGGTCCTTGATTTTTGCATAGACTGCATGTTGAGCGTTTAAAATGTTAATAAAACTGTATGAGTGATTCAATGGTAAAGAGTTGAGTGCAAAATTTCTATGATAGACCTGAAAACGCTCACTATGAGGAATAAAGTAATAATGGTTTGCTTACAGAAATTGAAGAGGATATACCGCCGCGATCTAGCACCATGTGACTATCATCTTTTCCAGCACCTTAAATCATGTCTATGTGTAAGTAGTTCACGGTAGACGACCCGGTGAAAAACGCAGTTACCAAAATAGTTCGCATCGCAGACTGCATCTTTCTACGATGAGGGCATACAAACGTTCGTACCATGCTGTGATGAATGTTTCAACAATGGTGGCAACTCCATTAAAAAGTAGCATTACATATCATAACGCAACAAAAGTATTTTTCTAATAATGTTTTCCGTTTGTTTATTTGTTTTACAGAACTTACATTCTGCGTTATCTCGAATATATAATTCTGAGTTACGCAATCCTTTTCTTTTTATGTTAAACTTTATATCCAATGAAGTAATGAATAGCATAAAATTTGATATGAAAAAAATACAGGAACATTACCCCATGTAAAGAGGAGCTAACAGCAATGAAATTAATTTGCAAATTAACATAAAGACAAACGCATGAAGCATTGGAATACAGCTCCATGCGTTATCCATTCTTCAAGTGTATGATTTTCATTCTTCCAGTGCATCAACTGAACAGATCTTGTTAATATATATTATTATTGGCTATTATTGGCTTATAGAAAGGCGCAACAAGTGGATTCATATGTATACGTATATATATATACACAGAGTGATTATAAAAAAATTATCCCGATATATGAGACCGTAGCTATCATACCATTTATAGAAACTAAATAAAAGTTTGGTACAAGATATTTTGAGGTATGCGCTCAAGAATAATATAAAAACAAGAGTTAAACTCTAACTGTTACAGTTACAGTGACAAAATTTCAAAATTTTCACTTTTTTTTAATCGAATGGGATCTCCATAGCAAAAAAACATAAATAGAGTTAGAACAGTACCTGTAGCACGAGAATAGCCTGCGCTAGGCAGACAAAGAAGAAAAGAGAAAACAACTGTGATGTGTCTATCAGAACACGACTTTCATTTATTTAATGACATCACATTTCGCACCGAGTCTTCGACTGTGACTAATGTCTACTGATTGTGCTTCGAAACGAAAAGAAGTGACCATTGTATTCTTAATTTTATGTAAGGTTACTGGATAAGGGCTCTAATTTAGTGGTTAGTCGTAAGACACCGTCATGACTGACGTCATAGCCCTAGTTGAAAAAATAAGGCATTGTGAAATGCGTGATGTGCGTCTTGCTTTCTCGCTCTGTGACAATATGTCAGTCGCTTACAGGAAAACAATGCGGGGAAATTGTAAAGGTTTATTACTTGAAGGGAAAAAATCCTGCACAGACGTTGCGTCTTTGTATATGTATCGCAGACACCATGGGCAACGCTGAAGCCCGTGATTTTCAACTAGTGCGAAGATGTCAGTCATGACGGTGTCTTATGACTAACCACGAAATTAAAGCACTTATTCAATAGCCTTACAGGAAATTAAGAATATCATGGTCTCTCCTTCTTGTTTCGAAGCCCAATTAGCAGACTTTAGTCAGAGCCGAAGACTCACTGCGAAATGTGCCGTCATTAAAAAAATTAAAGTAGAGCTTTGGTAGGCAAATCACAGTTGTTTTTTCTTTTCTTCTTAGAATGCCTAGCGCTAGCGATATTTGTGCTACAGATACTGTTCCAATGCTATTTATGGTTTTCTGCTATGGAAATCCCATTCCAATAAAAAAAGTTGGTGTGGCCATTTGAATTTTTTTTAATTTTGTCACTGTAACCGTAACTGTCAGAGTTTAACTGTTGTTTTTTACATGATGCTTGTCCGCATACCTCAAAATACCTTCCATCAAATTTTTATTCAGTTTCTGTGAACGGTCTCATATATCGGGATAGTTTTATTTTTTATTTTTTTAATAATCACCCTGTATATATATATATATATATATATATATATATAAATCAGTAAACAAACAAAGAAAAAAAACTTTCATAACGGCGTGCATATGAAACTTGTATCACATGTTCATCAATAGTTTTAAATCTCTACGTTAACGTCCCTTTTTCCCCTAAAACAATTAATTTAAATAGGTCTGCGTTTTTAGTTTATTTTTTATAACCTTTTTTTATAAGTATAAATTTGAACTGTCAAAATTTGTGAATAGCGTTAATAGAGTTTAATTTATTTTTTAATGATAGCCTAAAGCATTTAGAAGTAGTAAAATTTTGTAGATATTACTGCAAACTTTGAAATTTCTGTGATCTGTCAGATAAAATCAAAGGAAAAGTCATTTTGCAACGCGATTTAAATCTTTTAACTTCCTGCTGTAATGAAAAATTGACGTCAAGTTATTTCAACTTAAAATTCGTTGTTAATATCACTTTAACAGATTAGATTAATTATTTATTCATTGTGAGATTAGGCTGATGTATAAAATAAGTTCCTTGAAAGTTATTATTTTATTGAAATAATAATTTGGTATATTGGTTAATATGTTTGTATGTTTAGTAAATTAAAAACTGCTATTTTATAATAAGTTTGACATTTTCAAATGCTACATGTTGCATATATATGTAGAATTAGTATAATTTAGCAAAATTAATATGCTGCTCATACTACTTTACAACTTAAAAGAGCTAGACTATTAAAATAAGGAGGTCTCTGTCGTAACACAACAATAACATGTAATAAATAACGTAAACACACAAAAGATATATTGAACATATATGTCATGTTAAATAATAATAATAATAATATAAGGTAAGCTAGAGGCCCGTAAGCTCTCCGTCCATATAAAAAAGAAGTCATATAAGAAAGGTCTTTTACTTTGATGTTCATCTCTCTCGTTCGAGTTCGAACGGTGGTTTTTCCGCTCACTCTGACTGAGTACTGGAGATCAAAACTTTTATTCTATAAACCTTTCGTAACTATTGTGGTGACATAGCATAAGTTGAGTCGTATCACACCTCTTTTATGTATTTATTGTTATATAATTTGTTATTACACTGTTCCAACAAGAAGAAAGTACTTTTTCCTTTTTCCTTTTTTTTTTTTTTTTTTTTTTACTATTATTTTATATGATTAGATGTGTGTTAAATATTGTTATTGAGGTACGAAGATTTGGCTGAGATTTCATACCTTTATTTATTAAAAAAAAAAGAAAAAAAAATCTTAGAAGGAATAAGAAGATTATTTATTTTTGTAAAATGCGGCGTCTGTTTTACACCAAATTATTTTTCCTGTTATTAGAAAATTCTTACTTCTTTATTATAAAAACCAATTTTGTTTCCATAAAATACGAACGAAGACAAGTTTTTTAAGTTATGAATATTGTTACTTCAAGTATGCTTTAAATGTATGATAAAAAGAGAATGCTAAGACGCATGTAACAAATGGCATGTAGGCGGTTAAGGCCCACCTTATACATTTCATTTGAGATGAATAAAACGTGTGTAATATGGATAAAATTGAATCCAAATTTCTATGTAAACATATGTACAAACGGTTTATTTTTAACGAAGCAGACTAAAGACAGGTTGTAATTTTAAAACCACTGATGGTTTTAGATATTCCGCAACCTTTCAGGGGAGATAAAGAAATTTTGTGAAATATTTAATTGTGATACAAATTTGATGTAAAATATAGGTAATTGCTTCTACCTCGACACATGATAGAATTTTTTGTCATCTGTGACACGACTTGAATATTTGTAGGGCAGTAAGTGCGTTATTCCTTATCGCCATTGATTGTACGAGTTGTATACTAATCGGAAATGGATAGCTTAATAATTAAGATGACCGTGGTGTGTAATAATCCAATGTTCCAACATATCTAAAGTACCATATTGCTGAAGAAACTATTATATTTTGAAAAACTGTTCGCGAATCCTGTATATGAGTTTTATTTTTGTTATAATCATTCGTTAACTGTTTCTCTCGTTAATTTTTGATTCGTTAATTGTTATTTTGAAGGCAGTAGCTTTTAATGGCCTTTTTTGAGACGGAAAATTCTTATTGATTTTAGAAACTTTTGATCTCTTGAAATGAATGATTTAATTCACCTTCTGAAATTCCTGCGTATAAAACTAGAAATACCTGCTTTTAAAACTAAAAATATGCTGTACTCTCTCTTTAAAGAAACATCTTGTGTAAAAATATTAAAGTGCATTTATACAAGTGGAACTGGGATATTTTAAATTATTCACGATTGAAAATATTCCTTTAAATCATTCAGTTGACTAAATTCGCTCGAGATAAGTGGGTTTCTTTTTTCTAGGAAAGACAATAAAATTTAAATCAAGTCAAGTTAATTTGGAGATTTTGTTTATTTTTCATCAAAAACGAGTCACGTCACGGTTCTGAACACAGAAAGTGAGCATAAGAGTGCTGCAGATGGGAACGAGATAACTGAAGGCGGTTTGGCAGGGGTTTTCTGTACCAATATATCTATTAATGACCACACCGACCAGTGTATTATGAAGCACGGGCTACTGACTGGTCAGCGATGAGATCCTTAGACCTTATTTTGGTATCTTATACAGCAGCAATTGATGATGAATGCATTATATAACGGATGATAATGCCAGACCACATCGTTTTTGCCTATAATTTCCTTTTGACGAAAAAATTCGTCAAATTGATTAGTAGATATATTCCCAGACATAAATACAACAGATTATGTTTGGGAAATTCCAGTGAGATGACTTTCTAGTCGCTTTTCACTCCCTGAATAAATTCAGAAGTTGAAAAGCTCCCTTCCACAAGAATAGCATATAATATTCTAGTCTTCCTTTTATAACATCAGTGATTCTATGACTATTAGGTGCTTAGTGCTTCACATTGTTTTCGGTCAGGAGAAACTACTTATATATATATATTTTTTTTAATTTATTTTACGATTGAACCGATAGCGATATAAAGGCGCTCCAATGCTATAGTAATTGAAATAAAAATGGACAAATTTAGAATTCCTTACCTATATAAAAATAGTATGTAAGGATTTTTTTTTTTTTTTTTTTTTCATCAAGGAAAACATACATGGCACTAAATTTACCAGACTGAGTGTTACTCGTTAGTTTTTTACTGAAACATACATATGTTTATACCACGATAATTTCGACCAATAAAAGTTTGCGTTGAAGTTTTATTACTTTTAGACACATGCGACAAATAATTGCCTATTTGAACGACACAAGATTTTACGCATTGAAGGATGTATTAAGCTATTAAAAATTATGACTAAAGTTTTTGAACAGATACTAATGAATTCACATTGTACAGTATTGCGCTTCAATATTTGTCATTAGAACATTCCTTATTTAACTGCGTGAAAAGTCTAGCGTAATATTTTAATCTCTTATAAGATATGCTATAAAGAGAAAATATCAAATACTTTATTCTGTGCGATGTACTAGCAAAAGGAATGATATTTTCTCCTCTATCATCTAAAACTTGAACTATTTTTTCAGAAATAAAAACCGTGTACACAGGACATTATATTAAGTATTTTGTAACACAACTTGTAGTTTCTGCATAGAAGATGCCTGATCATTACCTGTTTCTCTTTAATAATGAGTATATGCTTTATAAATATGATAAATGAATTAATCCAAAGAGTGGGAAAATGCATACAATTACTATGTATTTGTTATATAAAGATTTTTTAATGATCTAGAGGGTTTTATCCCTGCTCGTTTCGATCTTCAATCCCCGCTGGGCTTCGCCGTTTCAGTAACCAAACTCTACGGGGTCCTTGCCTTCTCACTCTCGAAAAAAAAAAAAAATGTAAAACTTTATACTAAAAAATGCTATTATAATTATTACATATCACTACTACAGTTTCTATTTGGCTATATTTATTTTAATTTTGTAATGACTAAAGTGTTACTGTGTATACACATACTGTTTTGCAAAACAATATTAAATTTGATCAAATATACTTTCCTCTTTCCATATTGAATTTTAGTTACTATGTCCATCGTGTTGAAAATATGAAACAGCAACAATATTTTATTACTTTCGTGAACTATCAATATTATTGTCCTCAAAAAAAAAAAAAAAAAAAAAAAAAAAAAAAAAACTTGTCCAACCTTCATCCTAGACTCAGAAGTTATCTTGCCCCTTTTTTCTGGACATTTTAACTATCCATTCTGACAGCTCTTGACTTGGAAGGAACACTTTACGTTTTCTACCGTTTCGTAAGGCATTGAAATGAGGGACACAACGAAACTTCCTCTTCACTAGAAAAGTAATTCACTTAAGTAAAAAAAAAAAAAAAAAAAACTAAGCCAAGCTGCATTACTCTTTCACTTTTTTTTTCTGCATTACTCTTTCACTTTTTTTCGTCCTATAGTGTATTTGGATAAAATTTGTCTTACTTTGTCTGTGATCTACGAAAATCCAGAGAAATATTTCACGCACATTTCAAGATATGAGAACATCAATACAAAAGTGATGTAAATACTAACTACATATGCTTAGAAAAAAAAAAAAAAAAAAAAAAAAAAAAAAACAGAAGAAATAAATAAAAATATAAATGTAAATATCGAAAAATAGTTACATATGCACACCGCAATTAACTCATGTATACCTTATAAAAACCACATAAATTTTCCATGAATATTTTTTACTTTACTACTACTACTACTACTACTATTATTATTATTTTAGAATAGAGAGATTAGCTATTTTATGTATGTGTTTTTCCGTATATTTATTGTAATTTATATTTACAATGTGTTGAGTACACGAAATATGTAATACGTATTTAATATATGCACTTTCACACGTTATGTTTTTTTTTTTTTTTTTTTTTGTTGTTGTTGTTGTTCTTTTTTCTTAATATGACCACAAAAAAAAAAAATTACTTTTTATCCAAATCTTCAAAAGCATAAAGTTTAAAAAACGCAATTCCAACGTTAATTAAAACACACGAAAATATTTCTTCGAATAAAGGTTAATCTTAATTTATTTCTAAAAAGGAAACTTAAATTAAATGGACATTTTTCATGATAGCAGAATTAAACATCTGCTGTCACTTACTTCTAAATGTCTGTAGTACATCAAACTACAGTAACCAAAAGTCGTTTAGCCGCATGATTTAAACGACTTCCTTCCTTAATGAGAAACTAATGTAAACTATTTTGACCTGAGATTAGATAGAAAAGACATTTTGATACATGAAGGTAATTATCCACCTTTGCAAAAGTCTTCTGATATTAAAATTAATCTTTTGAAGGGGAAAAAATATATATTGCTGAGTTTAAAAAGTCAAAAGTTTAAATAATTATTTTATTCTGTGATGATAGATCAGAAGCAGGTGTTTTGTCGTATAAGGTTTAACTTTGTAAAAAGAAAATTTTACATTAAGGCTTTTGATTTTTGATTAACATTTATTAAACAATTTTAAAATTATAAAATATCTAATTTCATGAATTAGGTTAGTTCCAAAAATAGCATTGTGTTGTTTGTAAATTATAGTAGTCATAATTGATCTCTTATATATATATATATATATATATATATATATAATTATCCTTAATTTCAGTCTTTATCAATCCACTGCAGTATGAAGGCCTCTCCTAGGTGATTCCAAACTGCCCTGTTTTCTGCAATTCTTCTCCATTCTGCTCTTCCAAACTTCACACTGTGTCGTCTCTTGAACGACACAGTGGTCTCTTCCTCAGTCGTTTTTTATCTCTTGGTATCCAAAATAGAACTTTGGTGGTCCATCTATCATGTATCTTGTCGCAAGATGCTCACCCCAGCTCAATTTTAACTTATTGACTTTCGAAATAGCATCAGTGAAATTGCTTTATTTCCTAATCCACGCGTTTCGTTTTCTGTCTCTTCCGCTGAATCCTAACATGCATCTCTCTACACCTCTCCGGGTTGTTTGAAGTTTTTGTATAGCTTTACATGTTAATATCAAAGTTTCTAAAGCATAAGTTAAAACAGGCAAAATACACTGATGAAAAACTTTTCTTTTCAAAGAAAGTGGGTGGTTGCTTTTGAATATAGCGCTATTTCTTCCGAATGCTCTCCATGCAAGTTTAATTCTGTTGTTAATTGTTTCCATGATGTTCCCATTCATCGTAAAGACTTGTTCCAGATAAATATAACTGCATACCGTTTCTAGTTCATCCATATCAACAGTAACCTTCAGTGGAGAAATAAAGGAATTTGACAAAACTTTTGTCTTGCTAAGGTTCATTTTGAATCCAACGAGCTTGCTTTCTTTGTGTAATTCCTGAAGCATTTCTTGCAAATCCTGAAATGAATAGGCGAACAGTACAATATCATCCGCAAATCTGAAATGATTTATAAACTTTCTATCAATTATAAGGTAAAGATTGCGCGGCCGGAGAGATTGCGCACATAAGGAATCATCAGGAAGGAATACAATGGGCGCTCTGAAACTCCAGGTAGTTCTACAATATCGATAGCGGAGTATCCAATTAAATGTGCATGTTCATTGCTTGAACAGTCCAAGATTAACCGTGGTTATTTTGTCTCGTTTTCAAAAACATTTGCTTAAATTTTCAAATCCCTTTCAAGGAACTTTTATAGAATGGCAGTATTACAAAATATTTTTAAATTAAAAGATTTCAAATGGACTCGTTTATAAATTTCACTTGTGGCAGGTGGTTGCACGAAAGTTGCATCATTTATAACAACGAGTGCGATGATTATAGACAACGACAGATTAGGTGAACAAACAAGAAACCGTTCAAACTGAAAAGGAACTTTATTAATTTTAAGTTAAATATATTCTCTAGTAACTAAATGTTCCTTTTTATTATCTAATCTTGTTTTTTTTTTAATCAGATTCATTAATTTATTTTCTTTAAATAAAATTTTTAGTACTTTTAAATTTTAATTTTTAATTTTTATGCTTTTTTTTTTAATTATTAAATTGAAATACTTTCGTGTATTTCAAAAATACATGTTTACAAAAACCTTATACCAATGTCATTTAAGTGCATTTATCATTGTTAACAATTTAATTGTATTTAAAATTAAGCGCAATCCCTTCTACCCTATAAGGAGAGATAACAAGAGGCAAAATAGTTCTCTTGGTTTTATTACAGCTGTTGCTTTAAATCATAGTATAACAACAAAATAGTAATGGAAATGCGTAAAAGAAGGATCACCTCAAAGCTATGCACCAACAGTCTAGAAAAAAAAAAAAAAAAAAAAAAAAAAAATTATAATTTTTTTTTTTTTTTTTTTTTTTTGAATTGTGCACAAACTCTCCTAGCTTTACCTTATATTCTTTAATATCAATAGAAAAAATTAATATAAATAATTTATAAATAATATAAATTATAAGGGATCTTAATACATTTAATAATGTATTATATGAATGTAAAATTTATAATGCAATGTATAACTCCAGCTATTTCATTTAACACGGGATTAACTATTATAAAATGTGTGCCATTTTACAAGATTTATTGACTTTTACTTAATTTAATATGCATATTCATCTCTCTTGTTTCAACTAGTTATTCATAGATTTTTCATTGCTGAAAATATATAAATACCTTCTAAAAAATTACACAGGAAAAAAGTCGAATACATGCAACTTCCCTTGTTGCCAAAAATTATCGTGATCGCATTTTTTTTTTTTTTTTTTTTTTAATATTTGAATAATAAAACAAGAAATCTTGCTAGAAATCACCTTATGACATACTACAGAACTTTTTAACTTAAAAAAATATATACGTATAAATCATTTTATTTCTTTTTTCTCCAACATTAAAATTAAAGTCCGTAAATTTCCATTATCTTTTTTTCTCTGGAAATTCTTCAGATTGGTGACTGATTAGTTTGTGCACTGGCTTTCTGTAAAATGTGTCCTTCAAATACCGTTTTAAGAATAGATGAAATCTCTATAAACATTTAGAATTCATTTTCAACATTAGTTTCCGGTTTAATTTGTCCTAGAGTGCAGGAAATGGTCATACAGCGACAAACCGAACTTAAAAATCTGCTTAGTAGAGTTTTTTTCTTTTCTTTAAAAGCGAAAATCGAATTAAATCTAAGAACATAAATAAATGATATTTTTATTGGTTGTAATTTGTAAATCTTCCCTTCATCTTTATAAGCGATTTAATCTTCATCTTATTAAATTTGCCTTGTCTCTGAATTTTCAATATTAAAATAAAGCAAAATTGGTAATTTAATTTTTTAATGTAGAAAGCATTTGTTTACTCAGCAAGTATTAAAATTTACAATTACATTTTTTCTAACTTTAGTTTAAGGAATGACCTGAGAAAAAATGTATCCTATGCTGGGTCAGGTTCTTAATAGACAGAAGTTTTAAAATTATATATATATATATATATACATAGAGAGAGATATATGTGTAACGTTAGGAATGATTTTGCATTATTGAATACACGATCAAATAAATGTTTATTGAGACATAAAAAATATAATTAGCAATAATTAATCATTCGCTGCTTATAATAAGGTGAAAGAATATTTAATGGATTGAAAAGAAGGGATTTTCCATTTTAGGTTGATTTCTTTAGAAATCGACCTATTGCAATCACTTCGTTTATCTATATATATATATATATATATATATATCTATAATGAAAAGTTTGTCATCACGATAACTCCCGAAATAATACTCGAAATCGAACCAAATTTGGACAGTGAACTAATCTTATAAATATCTTGGACAAGTTCGTTAACCAAGTTGCTCCGACGTTTTGTTTTCAAGTGGCAGCCACTTGAAAATTTCAAACCGACATTGTAAAAAGCATATTTAAAGCAAGATTTCCTTGAATTTTGATGTAAATACAGGCCACATAAGGGTCTCAATGAAGTTTGTTAATGAAGTTTATCCGCCATTTTTAGTAAGTATTTTAAGTTAAGCGGGACCACTTGAAATCAGGCTACCACTTGGAAATTTAAAATCACTATAACTTCCGAAATAATACTCCAAATCGAACCAAATTTAGACAGTGTCTTAACTTATCTTATAAATATCTTAGATGAGTTTATTAATCAAGTTGCTCCGCCATTTTGTTTTCAAGTGGAGACCACTTGAAAATTTCAAATTCAAGTTGTAAAAAGCTTATTCCGAATTTGTTTGAAATTTGATGTAAATACAGACCACATAAGGGTCTCAATGATGTTTATTAATGAAATTTATCCGTCATTTTTAATAAAGTGGTAGATAACTTAAGTTAAGCGGGGCCACTTGAAATAACGCTACCACTTGGAAATTTAAAATCACTATAACTTCCGAAATAATACTCCAAATCGAACCAAATTTAGACAGTGTCTTAACTTATCTTATAAATATCTTAGATGAGTTTATTAATCAAGTTGCTCCGCCAATTTGTTTTCAAGTGGAGACCACTTGAAAATTTCAAATTCAAGTTGTAAAAAGCTTATTCCGAATTTGTTTGAAATTTGATGTAAATACAGACCACATAAGGGTCTCAATGATGTTTATTAATGAAATTTATCCGTCATTTTTAATAAAGTGGTAGATAACTTAAGTTAAGCGGGGCCACTTGAAATCACGCTACCACTTGAAAATTTAAAATCACAATAACTTCTGAAATAATACTCCAAATCGAACCAAATTTGGACAGTGTCTTAACTTATCTTATAAATAACTTAGATGAATTTGTTAACCAAGTTGCTCCGCCATTTTGTTTTCAAGTGCAGACCACTTGAAAATTTCAAATTTAAATTGTAAAAAGCGTATTTCGAAATTGTTTGAATTTTGATGTAAATACAGACCACATAAAAATATTAATGAAGTTTATTGATAAACTATATCCGCCATTTTTAATAAAGTGGCAGATATCTTAAGTTAAGCGGGGCCACTTGAAATCAGGCTCCCACTTGAAAATTTAAAATCACGATAACTTCTGAAAAAATACTCCAAATTGAACCAAATTTGGACAGTGATATTATCATATAATTATCTTGAATGTTTCCACTGGGCAACTTGTCCTGACATCTTGTTTCTAAGTTCCAGACACTTGAAATCACACTGCCACTTGAAAATATGCCATCACGATAATTTTTAAAATACTATACTGATTCAAACAAAAGTTGGAGAGTAAACTTATTGTTCAAATATTTAGGATAATTTCACTTGGTGACTTGATCCGCAATTTTATTTCTAAGTGGCGGCCACTTGAAAATTTTTGATTATGGTAACTCTAGTAATACAGAATCAATTCGCATCAAATTTGGGTAGTGGATTTATCATTCAAATATCTCAGATAAGTTCGCTGGGCATCTCACTCCACTTTTTTTTACAAGTGGTGCCACCTGAAAATTTCTTATGACGATAATTTTTGAAATACTGATTAAATTCAAACTAGAACGGGACAATGAACTTATCGTACAAATTTACTGGATGATCTCGATGGGCAAGTTGTTTTGCTATTTTGTTTCCAAGTCGCAGCCACTTAGACTGCCACTTGAAAATTTGCCATAAGAATAACTTTTGAAACATGGCACTGATTTAAACCACAGTTGGACAGTGAACCTATGCTTCAAATATCTTGGATGTGTTTGCTTGGCAACTTGTTCCACTGTATTGTTTCCAAGTGGCGGCCACTTGAAAATTTGTTATCACGGTAACTTTAGAAATACTTAATCAATTCAAATCAAAGTTGAAAAATGGATTTATCATTCAAACAACAAAAATTTAGAAAATTCACGTAACTCGGGAACCAATTACGTTATTGCGTCCAACTTTGGTATATCGATAAAAAGTATTTTCTCGCCAAAAGTCGCCATAGGGGAAAAGTCGCCAAATTTGGCGCCAAATCCATTATTTGCGTTACTGGATCTTTTTAATGCGTTTTTAAGGAAAAATTAGGCTATTTTAATGCTAAAAAAAACTAGAAATGCAGAAAACTAACATTTTAGCAGCTTACTAAGCCTCTTTGAAAGAATTTCTACAAAAAAAAAAATTTAGGTTGATTTCTTTAGAAATCGACCTATTGCAATCACTTCGTTTATCTATATATATATATATATCTATCTATCTATAATGAAAAGTTTGTCATCACGATAACTCCCGAAATAATACTCGAAATCGAACCAAATTTGGACAGTGAACTAATCTTATAAATATCTTGGACAAGTTCGTTAACCAAGTTGCTCCGACGTTTTGTTTTCAAGTGGCAGCCACTTGAAAATTTCAAACCGACATTGTAAAAAGCATATTTAAAGCAAGATTTCCTTGAATTTTGATGTAAATACAGGCCACATAAGGGTCTCAATGAAGTTTGTTAATGAAGTTTATCCGCCATTTTTAGTAAAGTGGCAGATATTTTAAGTTAAGCGGGACCACTTGAAATCAGGCTACCACTTGGAAATTTAAAATCACTATAACTTCCGAAATAATACTCCAAATCGAACCAAATTTAGACAGTGTCTTAACTTATCTTATAAATATCTTAGATGAGTTTATTAATCAAGTTGCTCCGCCATTTTGTTTTCAAGTGGAGACCACTTGAAAATTTCAAATTCAAATTGTAAAAAGCTTATTCCGAATTTGTTTGAAATTTGCTGCAAATACAGACCACACATAAGGGTCTCAATGATGTTTATTAATGAAATTTATCCGTCATTTTTAATAAAGTGGTAGATAAGTTAAGCGGGGCCACTTGAAATAACGCTACCACTTGGAAATTTAAAATCACTATAACTTCCGAAATAATACTCCAAATCGAACCAAATTTAGACAGTGTCTTAACTTATCCTATAAATATCTTAGATGAGTTTATTAATCAAGTTGCTCCGCCAATTTGTTTTCAAGTGGAGACCACTTGAAAATTTCAAATTCAAGTTGTAAAAAGCTTATTCCGAATTTGTTTGAAATTTGATGTAAATACAGACCACATAAGGGTCTCAATGATGTTTATTAATGAAATTTATCCGTCATTTTTAATAAAGTGGTAGATAACTTAAGTTAAGCGGGGCCACTTGAAATCACGCTACCACTTGAAAATTTAAAATCACAATAACTTCTGAAATAATACTCCAAATCGAACCAAATTTGGACAGTGTCTTAACTTATCTTATAAATAACTTAGATAAATTTGTTAACCAAGTTGCTCCGCCATTTTGTTTTCAAGTGCAGACCACTTGAAAATTTCAAATTTAAATTGTAAAAAGCGTATTTCGAAATTGTTTGAATTTTGATGTAAATACAGACCACATAAAGATATTAATGAAGTTTATTGATAAACTATATCCGCCATTTTTAATAAAGTGGCAGATATCTTAAGTTAAGCGGGGCCACTTGAAATCAGGCTCCCACTTGAAAATTTAAAATCACGATAACTTCTGAAAAAATACTCCAAATTGAACCAAATTTGGACAGTGATATTATCATATAATTATCTTGAATGTTTTCACTGGGCAACTTGTCCTGACATCTTGTTTCTAAGTTCCAGACACTTGAAATCACACTGCCACTTGAAAATATGCCATCACGATAACTTTTAAAATACTATACTGATTCAAACAAAAGTTGGAGAGTAAACTTATTGTTCAAATATCTAGGATAATTTCACTTGGTGACTTGATCCGCAATTTTATTTCTAAGTGGCGGCCACTTGAAAATTTGTGATTATGGTAACTTTAGTAATACAGAATCAATTCGCATCAAATTTGGGTAGTGGATTTATCATTCAAATATCTCAGATAAGTTCGCTGGGCATCTCACTCCACTTTTTTTTACAAGTGGTGCCACCTGAAAATTTCTTATGACGATAATTTTTGAAATACTGATTAAATTCAAACTAGAACGGGACAATGAACTTATCGTACAAATTTACTGGATGATCTCGATGGGCAAGTTGTTTTGCTATTTTGTTTCCAAGTCGCAGCCACTTAGACTGCCACTTGAAAATTTGCCATAAGAATAACTTTTGAAACATGGCACTGATTTAAACCACAGTTGGACAGTGAACCTATGCTTCAAATATCTTGGATGTGTTTGCTTGGCAACTTGTTCCACTGTATTGTTTCCAAGTGGCGGCCACTTGAAAATTTGTTATCACGGTAACTTTAGAAATACTTAATCAATTCAAATCAAAGTTGAAAAATGGATTTATCATTCAAACAACAAAAATTTAGAAAATTCACGTAACTCGGGAACCAATCACGTTATTGCGTCCAACTTTGGTATATCGATAAAAAGTATTTTCTCGCCAAAAGTCGCCATAGGGGAAAAGTCGCCAAATTTGGCGCCAAATCCATTATCTGCGTTACTGGATCTTTTTAATGCGTTTTTAAGGAAAAATTAGGCTATTTTAATGCTAAAACAAACTAGAAATGCAGAAAACTAACATTTTAGCAGCTTACTAAGCCTCTTTGAAAGAATTTCTACAAAAAAAATTATTTTCATATTTGCAACGATATCTTAGATGAGAAACTTTCTCTGACATTTTGGTCGAAGTGGCAGCACTTATTTTTTCAACACGATGATTTTTGAGATTTTGAATTAATTCGAACTATATATGTACAGTAGACTTATCTCACAAATACATTTCATATATTTGTCAACTTAACCTAAAATTTTGTTTCCAAGCGCCGGCCACTTGAAAATTTTGAATTCACATAAAAATGTATTTATGAACCGATTTGCTTAAAACTCCATATGTGCATAGCCTACATCAATATTTCTACCAAGTGCATTAATAATTTGTAGCCGCCATTTTGAAACAAAATGACGGCTACTTGATAAGGAAAAAGAAATCAACCTACCCTTCCGAATAAGCCGGAAGGACTTGTTTTTTTTTTTTTTAAATAAATGAAACATTTCATATTGGAGCTATTACCTTATTCAAATTTAATTTAATCAAATCTTCAAATTCAACGAATAAAAAAATGTTAACTAGAATGCAAAACAGTACTTTAAAGCAAATAAAAAAATTGTAATAAAAAAATCATAATTTTTTCATTTGGTAACTTAGTTATTTATCTTTCGCAATACATGTTAATTACACTTTAAAAGTGCCTTATTTATATTTAATCAAAGAATCAAACATTATGTTTAACCCTTTGAAGTAGATTTCTCATCAAACATAATTTTTACACTTTTTTGATAGTTTTAAGTTATTTTAGACCTAAATAAGTTGAAAAAGTTATATTTAAAATTTTAATTAATTTTGGTCCCAAAATATAGAGTGGGGCACCGGTGTCCCTTTCTGCATTAAAGGTAAATTCATCATGGGACACGGGCGTCCCATGAATAAATATTTTTACAATTTGCACTTATTTACAATTACTTAGATATAGGAGTAGCAATAATTCGTTACTGATCTTTTTTAAATAATCAAATTTAATTAGAAATAAATTTTTGAAATTGAATGATAAAATTTTTTCAAACTACTTTTATTTAACATTTTTATTTTAGTAAACAATTTACTCTGATAATCTAATAGATTTTTTATAGTAACTATCAGACTCTCTTTTATAATTGAAAACTATCATATAATAATAATATTTGTAATAAGAGCGTCAAAAAATAAATAAGCAAAAGGGACACCGGTGTCCCATCTGCGTCAAAGAGTTAAAACCACTACATTTTATCAAAGCATTCGTTAATAACTGTCATCATGTTAAAATATTTAAAAATATATTTTTTTTTAGTATTCTTAATAATCAGTGTTGTGCAAGTTCACGAAAAAAAACGAACTAGTTCAAACTCAAGTTCATCGTGCAAAAAACGAGTTAGTTCGCGTTCAAACTCATGTCTGAAAAAATGAACGCGCTCAACTCAAGTTCATTTTTAAAAAGGAGCGAAACTCATTAGAAGTTCATTTTTAGGTGTTTTTTTTTTTCTTTATCTTTTCTTTTCTAAATAGATCTCCTCTGTGAACACTTTCATAGGTAATTTACATTTTTTTTTTTTTTTTTTAATTACCAATTACCATGAAGATTATTTTTAATTTAATGCTTAATTAAATTTATAAACTTATAGTTCTTAATTATAAATTATTAATTTAAGTGTAGTAAAAATTATTTAGCGGACACTTCTGAATAGTGGACCCACTGTTTTTGCGTGGTTTTTATTCTCAAATTTCCAATACGTTTCATTATTCACATGAGAAAACTTATTAATAGGAGACAAATTCCATCATTTGCAGGTTCAGGTTCCGTTGTTTTGAAGTATTACACTATTTTAAAAATAGTGTAATACTTCAAATTACACTATTTTAAAAATAGTGTAATGGTTTGATTTAATTAATCTTTGTTTGATTGCGCCACAGTCAATGTCGGTTTTGAGTTCTTGGATAAATCATTAGAAAGTTTCGCTTGCTATTTAGCTTACTATGCAGGAATAAGCATGTGTGTCAACTTGTTAGTTTGCGTACAAATTGTCTCAAGAACAAATTATCTCAGAGGTCAATCCAGTTTTAAAAAATATCATTTATACATTTATGACTTAAAACTTGAAAAGGTAGTGACATCTTATTTTCGAAAATTCAGCAAATAGCAATACTTTCTTTAGTATATAAGTTTAATGAAATTAAAAATAGAAATCTGAATTCGTATAAATTGTTTTCTGTATATTATATTTCTGAGTGACGGGATTTCCCCTCTTCCCCCCAATGCCCCATTCAATTATTTACATATTCATAAAAAAAAACTTAAAGTTGTAAGGAAATTTTAAAATATGCATTTCAAGTTCTTCAGAGAACTTGTATCAGTAACTTACTGATCTTAGACAAAAATTTCAAGTAACATTTCCAGATAATCTTTAGCATTCTAAATTTAAATTTCTTCCATTTATTTCTTTTCATTTATTGCGATAATAGAACCATACAGGAGCTGTTAAAAGTTTTGTTTCTATATTCAAGGCAACTCAAAATGCGAAATTATCCTATAAAGGCAACGTGAAGTATAGAACTCTAAACAAAGTTTTGTGTAACATAAAAGTAAGCGAAAATAATTATCATTCTCAAGCAATTTCCTTTCACAAGGTAAATTTTGGCAATTTCCTCAATTATATCCAATAAATAAATAAATAAATAAATAAAAGATGAGATCTTAACTGACTTCCATAGAATAATTTTTCGACAGAATAAATATATATATTTTTTTGGCAAAATACTTATTTTAAAATTTCGAATATTATGAATACAGCTAGTGATAAACACAAAGCATTTTTAAAGTTTCTTTTTTTTCTTTTTTTTTTTTTTTTTTTTTTTGTGGGGGGGGGGGGGGAGATTCCGACATAGCTTTATTTATTATCTTCTAAATTTACATACATCATCATTACATTAAATCAATCAATGTCTTAGCGTGAGTTATTATTTTGCTCAGTTTTTAATTTTAAGGGGATGCTTTACCAATCGTCGCTGACAGCCAAACTCGTAATATCATTAAACTGATTTTTGTTTTCCGAAAACGGATTTTTTAAATTTTTAACATTTTGTTTTGAAGCTGTAAAGGGCGAAAAATACTTTTAGTTAATTATGCGCATTTTAAAGCTTTAAAACAAAACATAAAAAAAAAAAAAAAAATCAATGTGTTGAAAGGATGAATTATTTTAACGATTGTGAAATATCTAAACATTATTTTAAAAAATACATTAGGTGATGGGTAATTTGCATTACAGGTTTCCCCATATAATATCACGGGGTTTCGCTATCAGCGACAACAGTTGAAGAGCCCCCTCTTCCCTTTATTAGTATTGCTTAGAAAAAAAGAACATTTTTCTGTCCAATTCTTCTAAAATCTCGCTGTTCAAACTGTGAATGGTTCCTATCTTAATCTTCAGTAATTTTTATATAACGTTGTTTAACAAGATTTTGAATAATTTTTATTACGATTAAATAGGAAAAAAATTCTATGTTCGGAAAAAGCCGTAAGACAGAGAATCATTGTCAACGTTGGATGAACATATTCTTGATTGAGAAATAAGTTTAATTTTCTAAATACAGATTTTTGGTATTCTGTAAGCTAAATCTGTACGGGACATATTAATCCGAATACGAATTAATTTTTCTCTTAACTACTACTTATTTGAATTACAGAATTAGATAATTTTTTAATACTATATTCATCAAAAATAATCAACTTTTTCCCTCTTAAAAATTAATGATAAACAACTTAATATTTTTTAATAAATATGCATTTTCTTATAATATTATAAGGGCCCACAAGCGGCTGAACGGTTCTGCGCTCAATACTAGTAGATGGAAGGTGACGGGTTCGATTCCAGGTCGCGCTCATCGGCCTAGCCGTTCGGAATTTTCCGTGGTTTCCTCCGAAACTCGCATAAATATGGGCTAGGACCACTTAGAAAGACTCTCACGGAGGGCATTTCCCCTATAGGCCTAGGACACATGCGGAGTCAATCGGCCTTAAATCTTCCAACTAAACTATATTATAAGTTAACAAGAAATCAAATCAGACTAAGAAAAATTCTTAAATGAAAATGAATAAGCTAAAAAGAAACAAGTGTTAAAGTGTATTTATATTGAAAAACAATTTTGAAAAAATCATTCTCAATTTTCCTTTTTGCTGGACATTTTTAGATTAGCTAGAATCACAAAATCATGAATACAATATTTCTATTCGGAAGTTTGGATTTTAAACTTTGTAAGTATAATAATAGCAATAATGATATTAATGTAAGTATATATATATGTTTATGGTTATCACGCACAAAATTTATTTTTTATTATTACGATTATTTCAGATAGTTTTGAAATTTATATATTAGGTTGGTTGTATAGCATAAGACCGATTGACTATACCAGGTCCTAGCTTATAGGTGAATTGCCCTCAATGGGCGTCTTTCTAAGGGTTTTAGTCCGTATTTACGCGAGTTTTGGAGAAAACCACAAAAAGCTCCGAACAGTTAGGTCGACGAGCGCGGCCTGGGTTCGAACCCAACACTTCTGTTTATCAGCTTTGATAATTTATATTTGAAATATTAAATATATATATATATTTTTAATTTTTAAAAATTTAACTAAAGGGACAGTCATTTTCTATTGCACCTTAATGAAAGCATTAAAATGACAGGACATTTGATTTCAAGCATATATACTGAAGTTAAATCTCGGGTGCAAAGACAAATAAAAGTGATAGAATTCGCATTAATTCTCCGAATATATTGAATATGCAAATATTTATTATTACAATAATAAAAAAAATTAAAAATCTTTTCAAACATGAGTGAGTTTTAAAACAAGGTATAATATAATTCAAATATAAAATTAGTATTTACCTCTTAGTCTTGTTAAAGTGTACATCAATATTCGAATTTCAGAAAATGAGATGTGGTGCGTCTTTCGCATGCAGTGAAACTGATTATAAATAATATAATGATTTCATCCTGTTTTGTGTGTGTGTGTTTTTTTTTTCTCATTAATTCTGGAAAGACTTGGTTGGCCTGTTTGTCCAAATCTAAAAGCTTCTTTTTTTCCAAGGCCGCCTTAAAAGGATGCAATGTATACACAAGGGGGTGGTGCAGCCATAGACCTTATATACTAGACAACGCATTCCCCTTCGTTATTTGACTGCATCATGAACGAGCTTCCCCAGCAAAATTGTCACGTGATGTTGGTCTAGAGGAAGAGTGGAGAATGATCACTATGTTATTTTTCTGTAGGAACGAATTTTGTGTTTTTTAATATTTTTATTGTGCACGCACTTTTTATTTTAGCATTTAGATTTACACATGGATGGAAAGCTAAACTTTCATAGATTAATTACATAGAAAAAAAAGTTATGATAAATCATTTTGCAAGCGAAAAAATTGCGTTTGAATTCTTACTTCAGTCAGAGAAGTACGAGATTATGCTTGCATACGGGAAAAAAGAGAGAGAGAGAGAGAGAGGAATCACCCCTAGGCCAAGATCACGTGACTTCCGAGACTCAGAACAAAGGATGGAGGTATCAGATTACACCCTCATGTTGAAGACATTCGCTGTAATGGTCAGCCGTATTGGTAGCGTGGTCTAGTATATAAGGTCTATGGGTGCAGCCTAAGGGCAGCAGATTGCAGAGATTTTGTTACCGAAACCGTTTTCTCCAAATATAGGAGAACAACAACAACAACAAAAAAAAAAAAAACATACACCCGCGACGAATTGAACCACCCTCATAAAACTCCGAGCATTTCCTTTCATTGATAAAAGGATGAAGTGAGAAAACTGAAAGCCCCACTGAAACTGCCCATAGTCCATCTTTTTCTTTAAAATAATGGTACTTCCGCTATTCCCAAAAGCCATTTGCTTCGCTTGTAGGGTGGGCTGGGAGATGTGTGTGTGAGCCCTAAGGGGATAAGAGTAATTGTACAAAGTTCTATCTGTGGATGTAGATGAAAGATCAAATATTTTAAATCAATTTATTTCAATCAATTTATTTTATTTGTTATTCACAGTAAGAATTTCAAAGATATATATAATTATTTATATATAGTATATAAATATTATAAATATTTTTAACGATATTTTCTTCATTTAGGACTAAAATTTTTACCAAGTTAACCGGTTCTGGGGTGGGCTTCAGCCCCTCAAGCCCCCCCCCCCCGTGGGTGCGTCTCTGACTTATTTCTTTATTTGTCTTAAGAAATAACTATTGAAATGTATGAAAGCTGGAAATTTTTATCACCATTTTCATCTTGGAAAACTCCTAAAACTAAAATTAGAATTTTACAAAAATGATGATTATTCCACTAAACGCTGCCTTAAATATTTCAAAATTTATTTATATTATATAGTTATCGTTTCTCGTAACTAAAAGTTTACTGAATCTATATAAAACATTTTTAAAATCGTAAATATTTATTAAAAAAAAAAAAAAAAAAAAAAAAATCATTCCGTAAAATACAGACAATTTATGAATATTTCATAAAATATACAATTAACGAGACTTTGCCATTCTTTCATAACATAATTTCCATAAAAACTTTTAATCTAATTAAATATCACTGTAATATTACATTCAAATTGCAAATTAATATATGCACAAATACCTTCAAAGCTGCTAGGCAGGAAGCGCTGAGGTGCTGGGTTCGATCTCAGATCTATGTTATTAAAAAAATTTCCTCCCCCCCCCCCGACTTCAGTCCCCGAAGTATGTGTGACACTGTAATTTTTTTTTTTTTTTTTTTTTTTTTTCCATAAAGAGCAAGTGAATATTAGACACAGTTTCAGTTTCATTAAAATCAAAAAGAAAGTGATATAAAAACAATTATTGTCTTTCAATCTGCTCCTAGACTCCCCATCCTCCAGGTATATAGTAAGAGAAAGTGGTACCAATTTAATTGATTTAAATTTCTAAAAATGTGTTAAGAAAAATCATTCTTTAAATTCATTATTTGATGTTTATTGTATTTGAAAATTGCAAATTTCAAAAATGCCCTTTTTTCTCGGGTGCCTTTTTCTTTTTTTTTTTTTTTTTTTTTTGGTGTCATTTTTACCAGTGCCTTTTTTCCCAAGTGCCCTTTTCTTCCAAGCTCCCTTTTTTTCCGGAATCCATTTTGCGCAATTATTCTCTTTTCTGTTCTTTTCTTCTTCCACTTTCCTTTTCCTATTTCAGACAGAAATATTTAAAATGAGTTTGAGCTTGAATTGTTTTTTCACGTTCAAGTTCGTGTAAAAAACGAACTACGCTCAACTCAAGTTCATAATTTAAAAAACGAGCGAAGTTCAACTCAAAACTCAAAAATTTTGAGCTACGCTCATGAACGCGTTCAAATGAACGCGTTCGTGCACAACACTGTTAATAATGTAGAAGTACCTGGATGACCGAGTTCACTCGGTCTCATTGTAAATCTCATTCGTAGTGTAGATTCAGTGCTTAGTTTTCAGATAATTTTATTTTTTATTTCTTTGCCCAGAGCGAAGCGCGAATTACCACTGAAAACTAATTTTCCTTGAGATAAGAAAAATTCAAATCGTATTATTATTTCAAATTTCTAACTATGATTTCTAATGCTAATTATACTGAAGATAATGTTAGTTCAGATCGAAACGTCATCTCAAAAACATACTAACTCAAATATTTATTAAAATCATTCCAGTACTTAAGTATATATATATATAAAAGAAGTTTCTGTCATTTTTTTTTTCCTGGGAAAAGCACGGGAGATCGGTAAATGCAAAACGTTCTGATGATAATGTCATTTTGTTTTGTATTTACAATTAAATTGTAAACTAAGTATGCCCTAAATCTGCATTTATAAGTTTCTAAAGAAAACCATGTCTCTGCCATACTTTGCCACGGGCAAAATGAGGGTTAAGTTTGTACAGCAATGTTCGTCAAGATGGGTATAAATCACATGGGTTTCACATCTCGAAAAAACATTAATGCTAACTTTTTATCAAAATCGTTAGATCCCCATTTCCTAGAAAGCACAACTTCTGCAGATTTCCAGTAGGTGGAGAGAGAATTAACTGTGAATGTTAACTTCCCTGGAAATAAGAAAAATTTAGTTCAATTACCATCTAAAATAACTCAAAACATTAGTTATGTATCAAAATCGTTCGAGCAGTTTCCAAGAAAACCAAATTCCGGTCATATTTTGCAACAGTGGAGTACGGATTAACACAGCAGTGTACACTAACTTTCCAGAATGTGAGGATATGTCAGATAGGACTTTTTCTCCACTTAGGGAAGTTCTCCCTTGCTGTTAACCCTTTATCAGTTTTTATGAAATTACGGCAGAAATTGGGTTTACTTGGAAAATGATGCAATGGTTTCGAAGAAACTTTGAATTAAGTTTTTCTGGAGGTATAATATTAAGTAGACATATCCTCATCTTCAGGACAATTCGCGTTTACTGTCCATCCTTTAACTGGTGTTTGCAAAATATGGCATTAATTGTGTTTCCTCGAAAATGGATATATCGATTTTTATGAAAATTTGGGGTTAAGTTTTTTTTTGGATTAAAAAATCAATTAGTGTTATCTTCATCTTCATAAAAATTGGGGTTTGCTGTAGAACCTTCACTTGTTGGTTACTTGGAATAATATGGTAAAATTTGTATATTAATATGGAAAAATATGGCAGAAATCAAGTTTACTTTAAAATGGATATAATGATTTTGATGAATGTTGGGGTAAAATAATGATTGGAATGAAAAATTAATTAAACTTATTTTGTTTTCAGGAAATCTTGCGTTCGTTGTTAACCCTTTATCTGCCGTTTGCAAAACATGGCAGAAGTTTACTTGGAAATAGATACAATGAATTTCAGCAAAGATATCGATTAAGTGTTTTAGGAATGAAGAATTGTTTGAACTTATTCTCATCTTCAGGAAAATTTACATTCGCTGCTAAGCCATCATCCGCAGGTTGAAAAATGTGACAGAATTTAGATTTACTAGGAAATGGATAAGACGATATTAAGAAAAACTAAATAATTTTTGAGAAGAGAACCCCACTTGACTTGTATTCATCTCTAGTAAAATTTGCATTCATTGTTAACCCTCACTCCAACCATTGAAAAGTGTGGGAAAAATAAGGTTTATTCCGCATTTTCTCGAGAATGGTTCAATTGATTTTGATAAAAACTTAGAAATAAAAACATAGAATTAAAGCTAGCCTTAATTCTAAGCCTTCATTTCTCAAAGCAGCACTGCTTTGACAGGACAAACTCACTCATTTATTTTCATCTTCTGAAAAATTAGCTGACCCTTATTTTTCCCTTTGTAAACATGACTGAAACTTGGTTATCTGGGAAATTGCTCTAACGATTTCGATAAAAAAAGAAGTTTAAGTGTTTTATGAGATGACAAATCCATCTGACTTAAACTTTTCTTTCTGTTAAGTCTTTCCTTTACATTGCATGATATGCCAAAAAACTTGGTTTTCTCGGAAATAACATAGACGGCCTTAATGAAAACATAAAGTTAAGTTCTATTTATTTATTTATTTTTGTTTTTTAATGAGAAATCTATTTGATACATCCTCGACTCGAGGGAAGTTAGTGTTTACTGCAGCGTTAACTCTCACTTTACCATTACAAATTATAGCTAGAATTTGGTTTTCTCTGAAACTGCTCGAACGATTTTGATAAATATTTAAGAATTATAAGTTTTCTAATGACAATTCAAACTGAATTTTCTTTATCTTCAGGAAATTTAACATTCACAATTAGCCCTAACTCCTGCCTAACTACAGCAGAAACTTTCTAGAAAATGGTTCTATCGTTTTTGATAAATTAGCATTAAGAGATTTTTGAGATAAAAAATCCATCTGATTTATTCTCATCTTCACGAAAATGGTAGTTCACTATTAACCTTCATTTTGCATGTGGAAATATTGCACAAGAGGAAACTAGACTTGAGTATAAATAAAATATTATATACATTTTTTGAATTCTTAATTTTTAAAGGAGAGAGGGGGGGGGGGGAATCGTTTTTCGGGGTAAATCTCAGAAATTCCGGATTTTCTCTACTAAATCCGGATAGAGCTCTACTAAAAATTTTACAAAGATATTGAAAACAGCTATGTGACTTCCTTAGTATATTTCACAAAACACATTATTTTTTTTTTTTTTTTTTTTTTTTTTTTGAGGGAAAGGGTGGGGGGGGGCAGGAAGTTGGAATATCGAGGTCCCCCTTTTAGCTCTAAATTTGTCTTGGGAAATCTATGGGATCTGCGTTCACAAAATTTGGTGCGTAAATTGTTTATATCTATCCGATACTTATTGTAACGGGGTTTTACGAAATCACCCCCTAAACCCCCTTAGGGTCGGGTGCAATAAATACGTGTTAAAACACGTTTTCCTGCTTGAATTCGCCTTAAATTATCTTAGAACTTCGAATTTTGTTGTGTGGATGTTGACTAATTGTACGCATTATGTACTTTGGTGGGATTTCGCAAAATTTGGACATACCCACTTTGAAAATAGAACGTAATGTTATACTCAAAATTATTCAGAAAACTAGCATATTAAACATTAATGTTGCTTATAAATAAATTTTCTTGATTTATTTGTCAAGTATAACAATTAATCATATTATATGTTACGGCAATCAACTTTATGCTGCTATATATAAAAATGATTTTTATTTGGCATGTATATATTTGTAATTGGTGCCGTTACTCTTATCTGTAAGTTTCGATGTTTTACCTAGATTAATAAAATATTTAAAGTTGTTAAAAAATAAATAAATAGTAATAAAAATAACCAGGGTTCTTTTACTTACGCTAATCTTTAAAGAAATGACTAGTATGGGTCCTAGACAAAATTTCGAAATGACCTACTCACACGATTTTTTAAATACCAAAATTTGATTTATTATTATTATTATTATTATTATCAGGGCGCGAAATTTCTGCTCGCCAGCTCGCCATTGGTGAGTGGAAATTTTACTGTGGCGAGTAAAATTTCGGTCTAAATATAGATAGAATTTTTACAGTATACAGTGCTACAAATATATATTTTTATATATATCGATTTAAAAACGTAAAATTATGCTAATCTTAGGTAAGGTGACCAGGGATCTTCTTTTTAAGAGGACAGTTTTCTTTTTCAACGCCCTGCCCTTTTAAACGAAACAAACATTACAAGACTAAAAAGTCGTTTTTCGTCCGCTATCCTCTTTTTTAAATGAAAAGGATTTAGTCCTTAATAAAAAAAATTTCGCGAAACTGGGAAGATCAATCGGCTGTTAGCTGTATCGAACGGTGAACGCTAACTTTTTTCTGAGTTAGGTTCGCATAAAGAACAACTTTCTAAGAAACTTGCCAAAGCATATTATGATTTATGTATATTCAGATTCTTCGAATCACAAAGAAATAAAAGTATTTCCTATATTTGTACGGCTCTTTGATCCAGAACACGAAATCACCATTGAAATTGCCATGAAATCATTAAGGTGGTGGAACTCCGGCTGATACGCCGTGGGTTGACGTGTGTTCTCACTTTTGTATGAATAATATTCCTTATAAAAATAGGCCCTCCAGTGACCGAGAGGTTCCGTCGTCGAAGCTCGTCTACGTGAGACGCTGGGTTTGATACCCGGTCGCGCTTGTTGGCTTAGCCGTTAGGAGTTTTCCTTGGTTTTCTCCGAAACTAACGTAAATATGGGCTAGGACCTCTTAGAAAGACCCCCACGGAGGACTCTTCTACTCAGGCCTAGAGTCCTAATGCAGAAAATTGGCCTTAATGATAACACGACCAACACCTCACAAAAATATGCAGAAGTTTGTTGAATTCATTTTATTTCCTCCTGGCAAAAATGCTCCCACAAAGCGACTGTTTTCATCAATGAACAAAATGACAGACATGTGAAAAAAATTCACTTTATACACCTACTTTAAAAACTTATTAACTACTAATACTGATTTAGGTTATACTTGTGAGAACTTTTATAAAATGTTGATAAAGAATGACTGTTTTTTAAAACAAAAAGTTTCATCTGTCGAATATTAATTTTATTTTTTCATTCCTCAATTTTTTTTTTCCTCATGATTTTAATCAAAAAAATGTCTACCAACTTTTCTTTAAGTAACTACATAAAAATACAAAAAAAAAAAAATGTCTATAGCAAAAACTTATAATTAAAAAACAAAATTCTATTTTATCCAGTGGCACCTATAACAATTAGGTACCTCCTCCTCCTGTTGTAACCAAGGAGTATAAGCAACAACAGCTTTTGAATCGGTTTTTATAATTTTCGTTCAATTTTGTGTCCTCTAAAATGACCTCTTTTTCAAAATTGAATGTCTTCTATTTTCTTATAAAATAAATGACATTGTGTAATTTCTCTTTTTCCAGTAAAAATTCTGGTCACCTTACACGTGAAAAATAGAGTAAGTTAATCATATTTTTTTTTGGCGAATAACTTTTTCTTCAGTGAGTGTAATCCAAGTTGAAATTTTGGGCCCTGTTATTATTATTTAAAATTCTATAGATACATACACCAACAGATAATATTTTAGTATTTGTATTCAAAGTGCCTCAAAACTCCAATTAAAACAAAAAGACAATGTCAAAAAATTCGAGATCCCAATATTTTTAATATTATGTGAAAAAGTGAAACTTATTATCATTCCTTTTTCTGGACTTTGTATAAATTGCTAAACCATTTTATTAATTACATCCATTGGAATAAAATGTATTAGCATGATTTGGAAAAAAAAAAAAAATTGTCTATCATATTTAAGACATGTTAACATATATATAAGATTTATATGTTTTAATTATTTTATTTGGTGCAATCAGAACGAACGAAAGAAAAAAAAAATCGCATTTAATTTTTATAATTACTTTGGAATGTCACTGTACAAGAACATTTTTCCTAGCAATTAATGTTAACACATCTCCCAATAAAAATTATTTATTTAAAAAAAGCGTAGTTAAATCTTTTAAAATAAAAATCGCAGATACATAATATAACCTTATATTAGCTGTATGTATCATTCACTCATATGTTTTAAAAATTCAAAATTAAAAGGTTCTATATTTAAAATAAATAAATAAATATAAATATAAATAAAAAAATAAATAAAGTTAAGCTGTATAAATAAATTAAAGAGAATAACAATATGCACTTATAATACGCAACAAAAATATACTCTGGCAAATATTTCAATAAAATAATATGATAAAAGTTAACAAAATTAAAGAAACAATTTTTTTGTCGTCCGTTACAAAAGATTAATAATAAAAACCAGGAATAGTAATGCGGAAACAAAATATGAGTTTGACATTGTGTTTTCATTTTATTTTTGGCTTGTTTAAATTTTGAATACTTATGTATTACAAGGACATTTAATACTTTTAAACATTTTAATGGAATATGCTTAGTTTTAAAATAAAATAAAAGTTTAACTGAAATTGTATATTATCATCCTATCGTCCAGGTCTTCCATTCCGTCGACAAAGTATAGGTCATCTGATTTTATGAAAGGTTTATTTTCTATTTTCACTTTAAAAAAAAGTCTTATCTGGTATTTTCTGTAACTAATTTAAATTTACTATTGTTACTTAAAAATTAATTATTTCGAAATTTCACAACAATTACTTCCAATGGCTATACGAGAATTATTTTGGAAACAAGTAATTTTTCATCACACAGAATTTTTTTTTTGTTGTTGTTTGTTTGAGGTTTTTTGGCATTTTTACATGTAATTGTATTGTATTACTAAGGTCGATAAAATCTAATTAATTTTAGCGAGCATTCAGTATAAAATTTCAAAATCATTGGTAATTTGTTTTCCTTCAATTTTAAACTGCATGAAAATAGTTGGATATTTTTGAAATAAATTAATCGCTGTATCGCTCTATGTTTTAATATTTTAATTAAATCTAGATGTATAAAATGCAACGATAGTTAAAATTGTTATTGAATATTTTCTAACTCGCCGTTAACAAATGAGTTATAAATCTCTAAAATAAACAGGATATGTTCAATTTTAACGTTCACTTAATTTTCAGAGAACGAGTCTTATCGGAGCTTTTAATGATCTTTATATTTGAAGTAATTAAGTTTTGTGCAGTGTAATATAATCCATTTCTTTAAAATTCGAAACGTTTAATTATGTTCACGAAATTGAAATAGCTGTATTATCAAACATTAATCAAAATAAACATTAAATTGATTGAATTAAATAAGTATTTAATTAGAATTTGTGCGCTAAAAATAATTTTTAATCTGTTCTAAAATAAATATATTATTTGCTAGCGTTTGTGCTATTTCAATTACCTAGGAATATCTTAAAATAAATTAAAATTTCACTTTTTGTCATGGAAAATATATATGAATTTCAAATATGTATGTCATTTTTTGTTTCATTGTACGATACCGTTCATTGCAGGATTGCTATACAAAATTCAGTATGCTGCAGCCATCATAAAACCTTTTTCTATATATCCTTCAATATATTAGCATAATCTAAATACTGACATGTAAAAATTTATAATTTAATTAGCTTTTCACGCGAAACAGTTTATGCATGGAGTTTTTTTTTTTTTTTTTTCAATTGCTCCAGATGCTGAAATATAGCAATTGGGAAAATCGTAGAAATTATTAGAAGCAGCATTTCTCGGCCTATATACACACCAATTAAATCAGCATAAATTTTCATTAAATATAAAATTCACATGCCAAGTTTTCTTCATTTAAAAAATATAAAAGCTGAGGTATAGCTATTATGTGAACGGAAAATAATTTAATATAGCAAGACTTATCTTAGTCCGATATGCTGCCAAACAGAATCAGCAATGTTACACAATTGTTTCAGCGACAGCGAAACAATTTGGTTTTTACCAGGGTCTATGGTACCTGGTCTTCCATAGCTACGATGAATATTAAGCTCTTTCTTTTAGGATAACTCAAAAAATATTTGTTGAATTCCGTTCAAACTTTCACAAGATTTGTTTTTTTTTTTTTTTTTTTTTTTCTATCATAACAAAATTTTCCTATTCCAGAAAATAAATTTCAAACCATTGAGAAATTAGACAAGAAAAAAATAACATGAAATAAAAAAATAAATAAAATTATCCATTAACTCTTCGGTTTCATTTTCTAAAATTTACTCTTTCATTTCAATTGTCTGCGTATCTTAGCAACGGCTATTACACTTTTTATTTATTTATGGTAAAACAGTAGAAAAAAATAAATACATTAAATTTTTGATTAAAAAAAAAAAAAAAAAAAAAAAGAACTATTTATTAAACGACGTTTAAGTATAATGTTTACAATAAACAAATATTTATATTTTTCGTTTTTTTTTTTTTTTTTTTTTTTTTTTAACTAATTCTTTAAAAAGTTTTCTTTTTCTAGTCTATTGCAATTATCGAAAAAAATGGTAATGCAGTAAGTTTATTTAAAATTTATATATTTTTTATTTATTTAATTCCTTTTAAAAAAAAATCTACTTTTTCTTTTATTTAGTATATTGTTCGGAAACATATGGCAAAATAGTGTAAAGAGCGAGGAATACAAAATACATCGTTTAAAAACTAAAACATTTAATAGATGTTGAGATATAGTCATATTAAAATTGCAGTCCTTGACAAATAGCAGATATCCAGATTGAAGTGTCTTGGAAATTTTTTTCTAAATGCAGTGGGAACCTGGACCATGGCAGTAGGGGAAAGAGCTGCCGTAATCAGCGTGTACCCGAAACGAGGTTTAAAGTGTTTTCAATATATATATATATATATATATATATATATATATATATATATATATATATACTAACTGG
The DNA here is from genome assembly GCA_963930645.1 of Salticus scenicus. Classification (NCBI taxonomy): domain Eukaryota; kingdom Metazoa; phylum Arthropoda; class Arachnida; order Araneae; family Salticidae; genus Salticus; species Salticus scenicus. The sequence goes on from OZ005650.1 coordinate 158,172,505, forward strand.
CTTTGTCCGTTTCGCTGGACACTATACTTAAATGAGTTATCAAAATCTCATATAATTATTAATAACCCAAGTTTGTGCTGTGTTTGGCAGAGGTTTTTCTCGATCGAAACGTGAAGAATCCAGATCCCCACTGCTCTTGGCAGCCAATTACCCGCTTCTTACTTATCCTTCCCCAGCGGATAAGTTCGAAATTTTGCGAAATCCCACCAAAGTACATAATGCGTACACTTAATCAACATCCATACACAAAATTCGGTATTCAAAGATAATTTGAGGCGAATTCAAAAGAAAAAACGTGTTTTTACACGTGTTTATTGCCCCCCGACCCCGAGGTGTAGGGAGAATGTCGAAAGATTCCATTACAGTAAGTGTCGGATACATATAAACAATTTATGCACCAAATTTCTTGACCACAGATCCCATAGATTTCCCAAGACAAATTAAGATCTTAAAAGGGGGTCTCGAATTTGCTACTTCGTAGCTCCCCCTGCAAAAAAAAAAAAAAAAAAAAAAAAAAAAAAATCTAAAATTACAGAAAAACTTAAATGGAGTTTGGAAATATCCGAAAGAAGACAGATGGCTGTTTTAATACCTTTGTACCATTTTTAGTAGTGTTCTACTCAAAAATCAGGAATTTCTGAAAATTCCCTCCCGAAAACGAAAGAATTGCAAAATCGTGCATAATGTTTTATTTATACTCAAATGTAGTCCCTTCATAAGCAATTTCTTCACCGTGAAGTAATTTGGGGCCGAGTTATGCTCACAAACTTTTTTTTTTCCTGCCCGCCGGGGTAGAAGCGGGGAATTTCGATAAATTCGATTACTATAGGTGTCGGATACATATAAACAATCCAAGCACCAAACTTTGTGACCGCAGTTCTCATAAATTTCCCAGGACAAATTTAGCGCTAAAAGGGGTGTATCGAATTTGCCGTTCGTAACACATACTCCCTCCCCCCCCCCCAAAGAAAATAAATAAACAAATAAATAAACAAATAAATAAAAAATGGCAGATTACAAAAAATCATTAACGTGTTTTGGAAATATCCTATCGAAGACGCATAGCTATTTTCAATATCTTTGTTCCATTTTTGGTAGAGCTCTACTCAAAAATCCGGAATTCGCAAAGTTCCCCGCCAAAAATCGAATTTCCCCCTTCCTTCCCTTAAAAATCGAAATCTCCTAATTCGCAGATAATGTTTTATGTGTACTCCTGCGTAGTCTTTCCACGTGCAAGTTCTTCAATGTGAAGTAATTTGGAGCCGAGTTATGCTTACAAAGGTGTATCTACTTTCTGCCCCCCCTACAGGAGGGACAAGGGTAATCTCGATAAATCCCGTTACTTTAGGTGTTGGATACATAAAAACAATCCAAGCACCAAAATTCGTGACTGCAGCTCCCATAGATTTCTCAGGACAAATTTAGCGCTAAAAGGGATGTCTCGATTTTGCCCCCCCCCCTCCCAAAAAAAAAAAAAAATCCAAATAACAAAAAAAAAAATGTGTTTTTAGAAATTTCCTAAGAAAGTCGCATACCTTTATATCTGTTTTGAACATCTTTGTTCCATTTTTGGTAGAGTTCTACTCAAAAACTCGGAATTTGCAAAATTTCCCGCCCAAAAGTGATTTCCCCCTCCCTTTCCTTAAAAATCAAAACTCTCTAAATCATACATAGTGTTTCATCTGCACTCATGTCTAGTCTTCCCTTGTGCAATTTCTTTACTGTGAAGTAATTTGGAAACAGGTTATACTTACAAACGTGTTTTTGACTTTTGCCTCCCCAGGGGGGATCTTAAAATGAAATCAATATGAAGTAAAATTTGCTATTGCGATATTGGATGGTCGCCATTGAAAATATATTATGCAACTAAACGGCACAGCTTTAGTATGGGACCCCATTACTGACTTTAAATATTTTTTGCCATTTTGGCGATGAATTGAAATGGCTATCGCAGCTCCGTAAGTTAATAACTTGGCGAGAAACATCCGAACTACTTCGATTTCAAAATTCACCTAGGGAAATATTTCGATTTTTTTTTTTGAAGAAATAATGGTGTGTAAACAAATAAATAATGATTGTCAGCTATGATATTAAAAAAATAATAATTAAGTGTATAAATTGATGAATTTTATTTATATCCTTAATTAATTAGTGAATAAAATGTAGCATTTCATTTTCCTCATTTGTCAAAAGTTGATAGTAAACCTATACTCTTTCAAAGTCACTCAGACTAAACCTTGTTAGGGAAGACATAGTTACAGTATATAATCGATGTTACAGTCGAACAAATTCAAAGAATTCCTTTTATGTGTATAGAATTAAATGAAACAGTAAGCCAATCATCAATGAAAATAAATATATTCCCTTTTTACTTTCGCTTACCCATAAGGTAGAGAAAGTGTTGTTTTAGGGTCAAATTTTCGAAAGTGAATTTTTGTTATATTTACATGTTCTGAGGTCCCTTGAATACGAAAATCATGTTTTTAGTGAATGGTCTATGTGTGGGTCTGTCTGTCTGTGTGTCTGTTATCAGCATATCTCAAGAACAAATAGTAGCAGAAATTGCAAACTCGGTATTCTAAATGTGTATAATATAGGGATGCTGCACTAAGCGTTTAGTTGAGATGAAGCGAATGGTTCGTGTGCAGGGACACTCAAAAGTATTCAAATACATTACGTCTATGGAAGAAATTGCAGGTAAGAAGAGTTTAACATCTATAGACTGCACTAAACTAAATGAAACGAATATATATTTTTTGTAATAGAGATAGTCAACTGGGGAAAAAAAATGTGTATGTAGGAGCTTCGCCTCCATCCCTGGGGGGGGGGGGGGGGAGTCCATCCTCGAGGGGAGTAAATTTTCATGTTGGGTATCTTTCAAAAAAGCTCGCCAATACATTTAAAATGAATGGTTGAACCATCGATCTGTGATAATTTAAAATAAAGTTATTGATTTTTTTTAAGGTAATATTGAGAATAAATTCAACTTTTTTTGGATATTTAGTGTTATACTATTTCTATGACCTGGAAATCGTCTGCATTATCACGGAAGATAACTTTCTTTAAATAATAATTTTAATAAATTATTTTTGCTGAGGGAATTTGTATAGGAAGAAAATCATGTGGTGACCACAACACACTAGTTATTTGTTGTTAGTGGATGTGCTTTACTAATAACATTTTACAATTTCTAGGAAAGCTGCTCAGGAATTGAAATAAATTCCTCATAGAGATATGCTAAATAATGTATGTTTTAAGCTAAATATTCATCGCTTGTTTCTTGTATATTTACACGTTTTGAGGCTTTCTGATTACCGTCAAGTTTTTTAACGTTTGATCTTTGTCTGTGTCTCTTCGAGTAACTTAAAAACGAACAATTTTAGGAGAACCAAATGTTGTATTTTGAAGTTATTATAAGTTAGTTGCTGGAAAAGGTTGATCAAGATTGATAATTTTCAAGGAATGCTGCGTGTGAAAGTTGTCTGAATAATTTTATGTGAATTTTTAATTCTAATAACAGATTTAAATTGTATATAAATGTAGGTGCAGTAACGAAACGAGGGGTTGAGTCTCCCTCACATAGAACCAATTATCATATAAAACTCTTCCGAAGCCTAATTTGAATTGTATTATTATCATAGGTTTACATAACAGAGCTCGTTATTTTACTCATTAATCTCCAACCTGTATTGATAGTATTTAATTTCAGGGTAAGAGAAAGTCGTGTGAGTGACACACCAGATTATTTTTAATTGTACTTATATACATATATACGTGCATGTATTATATTTTAAACTTAATCTTTTACCAGTTTGAAAATTTCAAACCATTACAAGAATACCATTAAATAGTCCTAAGTATGTATAACAGTATTTTAATAGGACAAAACTCTGTAATCTAACTAAATATTAACTAGATTTTAAGTCGTTACATAGCAGATTTCTCTTCGCATTAACCTTAAACTACTATATAGTTACTAATGAGTCCACAAGGACCAATTTAAAAGCAGAAAAAGTTTGAAGCATTATATTAGGTTAATTGAAAATCAATGTACCATTTTTTTGCTAATTGCATATATCTTAATGGGTATTTAAGAAAAATTTATATACATATCGTTCATACATTTTGCAGTTTGTAATTTCCAAATGAGAAAAAGATAACAAAGTAAATGCATTTCCATTTCATTAAATCTGTTTACAATAATACTATAAATGAAAATAAATAAAAAACTTTTAAGTATCTGTAGCAAAAAGAAATTAGCTGTCAGATACTTTGTAGAGTACTTTTTCAGGAAAAGTTAGAATGTAATGTCTGAATAATAGATACCCAATAATACTGTGAAATCGTTTTCGCATATATTCTCAGAATTAAAAAACCTTAATTTTGATTATATTAAGTTTACTGATGTTTTCATTTTCGTTCCACATCTCTTTAAACACATGTGTCTTTCATACTCAATATTACATAATGATAAAAGTAAGCTTTGTAAGCTAATACTATAAATTTCGAAAGCATTTAACAGTTGTTTTGAGTCTAAATAAAGAAGCACGGAAAAAAATAGACATTCTTACAGCAGAAATCCAGCAACTTAAATACCTAAGGTGGAAGATAAAATAAAACATAGTAAACTTGTTTAAATAACGCTTTTAATGGGATGTCAGAGTAAAGTATTTTTCAAAGTGAATTAAACTTTGAAGTGTGATAAATCGAAACGTTTGCTGCTTATATACGAGCAATAATAATATTTCCTAGTAGAGAATTAACTATGAATTATATAAAGATTGTAAAATTAATTCTCTTATCTCTAAAGAGTATTTTCAGAACATCAGTGGAAAAATACATTATATATTTTTAAAAAATCACAATTCTTTTATGTAGTGAAATTGTATTTTTTAATACTTCTTGAATGAAAATAGAATATGCTTTTTCCCCATAAATTTCGCTTTTGTTTCTCTGTCTACAATCCGTATTATTATTCGTTTTAGAAAGTATGACATACCATAATGATTTCTTTCAAATATTATTAATATTTCAAAATAATATTTATTTTTTATAAATATTTTTAAATGCTGATAAAATCTTGCCTTGTTTTTACTAATTTATATCACCATATAAACAAGAGTTGAATGCAAAATTTCCTAATTATAATCATTTACACTGAAAATAAAGAAGTGTTAAAGAAAGACATAATAAAAAGAAAAAAAATGGTATAAACGTAGTTGTCTTAATATAGAACTAAGTAATAGATATCATAGTTTAAGACACGTATGTTTATTAATGGATACACTGTAAATAAAAGCGTTTTAAATTCAGACATAAATATGTCGGAAAAATGTAAATATGCGAAATTTCAGGCAGCAAATATTCATCCGACTTTTCAGACACCTGTATAGCTTGAAACATTTTTGTATGGAACCTACTTTATGTGACATGCATATCCTGTTTAAACTTCTTTTCACATTCAGCAAATATAATGATATTTTATTAATGAGTAGTTAAGTTGTTTAAACTGTGTTAAATTAAATTTCCAATGAATAATACTCTAGAGATGTGTATTGTATTTGTATGGAATTATGTTTTATATAATTAATGAAATAACATATTTAGATGCAAAGCTAATTTGGTTTTAAAAATATCTTTGTATTTACAGCTCTCTCATATTAAAAGAAAAAATATTAAAACACACACAGCCAGTGACTTATAGCAAAGAAAGCGAATTTCTCACTGAACAATCTTGAACAATTTGCGAATAACTGCTTTTTTTTTTTTTTTTTTTTTTTTTTTTTAGACAATAGTTTTCTTTCACATGTTTACCTGTTAAATTTAAAACAACAAATTTTTTGGTATTTATGTTCATACTTTTTTTTATATCAGTTTAAGGAAAGAAATTAATACATATAAATTTGTAGTCTTTTACATTCACATATTTGTTAAGCATTTTACAAAATTCTAAATCTCTACATATGAAATTTAAGATAATAATATATTATAGCTTTATGGCAAAAAATACAGATTAAAATATATAAAACTGCGGTTTGTTTCACGAATACTGGAGTATATATTATCAAACAAACAAACAAACAACAAAAAAAAAAAACTTTTACAGATGCCGTGGTGGCGTGATTGATAGGTCACTTGACTCCGATACGAATGGTATCGGATTCCAGGTCTGGTTGTCGGTTAAATTCCAAGTTCGGGAAATTGAAATTTTTCTTTTAAGAATTATTGATATTTTATCGATTCCCTAGAAAATTCTAAAATTTATTTTTATTATAAAACCAGAGTCACACAACCTTTATTTATCTATTAATTTGTTTAAAAGCTTTAAAAATTGCGATATTCTAAGACATTTCCAAAGTCTTAATTTCAGATGCAAAAAGGAGTCTTAAAAGTAAGATATTTCTTTTACGATTATCATGTGACTATGCATTTAATTCAGTTTTAATTGAATTTAAGTCGTTTGCATTTATACAGTGTAAAGTTAATATATATATATATATATATATATATATATATATATATATATATTATTATAAGTAAAAATTCTTATATCATACGATTTCCGGCAGACTATTATTACTTGTTTGAAATTTTAAACCATGCATTATTATTTTTCCAATAAATAAATATTTAATTAATTAAAATTTTTTATATTTATTTTTAACAAATTATTTGCGCTGCAAAAAAATATTCCGAATTCTCATCTATCAAAATTTTTAATTTTGGTTGATTTATCTGCTTCTTATTTAATGAAAATTGCTTTAATTAGAATTAGCTTGTATCTTAGAAAATACTTTCAGTACTGTTATCACAAAAAAATTGTTTCTTTATCAATACTAATTAAATTGGTAATTATAAGTCATCAATCATGATTTATCCTAATATTTCCTCACTAATTACAATTTGATGCATTAATAAGGATTCATTTCTACACCAACAAATGAGGAAAAAAATTATTTCGGAAGATAATTATATTGCAATTAATAGAATCTAAAATTTTAAAAATATGAGGAAATAAATACATTTATGATAGAATTAGAAACATTTGAGAGGACATTTTCTTTATTTATTTCCTTAATTTCCTTAAAAATAATTCCTAAAATTTTGCGTTTCTTATGCGTACTGAGATATATTAAAAACATTTAACGACAGTATTTTCTTTTTTTTCAGGTGTGTCCGACAGGAGTTGTCAATGAACACACATTTAAGGACATTTTTGCTTCCTATTTTCCTCAGGGCGGTAAGAAAATCTTTATTTATTCTTTATTATTCTTTATTTTATTTATTTACTATTATTCAAATAATTTTTCTCAAGGTTTCAATAAAATGGTTAGACGTAATGTAATGATTTTCAGCAATATAATCATTGTCTTTATTAAAGTAATAGCTTATTAAGTGTTTAATTTAAAAATAATGGAATTGTTTTAAAATTTACAATTTTAAATACCCTTTGACAAAATTTGCTTTTTGTTTTGTCATACAAAAGGCAAAAATAACCATATGTAGATTTTAGAACTTCTTTACACACCATAAATTTTAAGCCAAGCTTTTGTCTCCAAGGCACGTGTTTTTTTGCACCTGATGGAGAAAGGCTTCGTCCTTTCGAAACCGGTTGTGCTGGCTTAAAATTTATGGTGTGTAAAGAAGTTTTAAAATCTATATATTGATTGTACACCAGTTTTTAATTTTGTTTTGGTGAAAAATAACCATTTTCATCAATTCTACTGTCAGTTTTTTTAAATCAGATTGTTACATTTTTATGGTATTTCTTTGAATTTTTAAAAAAAAAAAAAAAAAAAAAAAAAAAAAGAAAGATCATATCTAAGTCAGTAGTAGTAAAAATTGTTTATAAAAAAGAAATAACCATTTTCTGAGTTCGATGTACAGCGTGTAATTGCTAACCTGATTATTTTTTCCTTGTGTATTAATTTTTACATTTTCAGTTGGTCATCTTGAAATAAAATACCGTCGTTACTTTAATATTAAGAATATTAGAAATACTACCGTTCTATCTAATAGAAAATATTATTTATACTTCTTTCAAACTTTACAAATCGTGAAATATTTTTCCATCATAAGATACTTTTATTTAAGAGAGTTGTACAATTTCAATCTACACTGAGAAAAAATATACACCGCTTTCATCTAGGTTCTTTCGAATAGGTGGTCCTTTTCTAAATCCCTAAACTAGAAATATAGATTTTCGAGATATGAGTATAAGACACTCCAATACACTGAGAAAAAATTTTATAACTGACATCTAGAATTGTGGCGCTAGTAAAAATAGTTCTATATCATCCTTATAAATTTCTTATAAAATTTATTAGTCCCCTTCGAAAGCGAATTCTAGAGACCTCTATTAGAATTCTTGAGCGTTTGCCTATATTATCGAGGACAAACTTATTTGAAAATATCTCCAAAGAAATGTGAATACAAGAGCCCGGTTTCAGCAGCTATAATCTTGGTTCATGACACAATTCTAGAAAATCAAGTGATAATTTCTCGTAATATAAAATATTCAGAATATTCAGAATATTGTCTCACCATCTAGAAATAGATAGATTAGAAATTCTTGACTATTTCGTCTATCCAGTTTATTGCAGTGCCTTATGGGCATAGCTCGGAAATCTATATTTCTAGTTTAAGGATTTAGAAAATGACCATTAATTAATTCTAGATGAAGACCGTATATTTTTTTTCTCAGCGTATAAGCCGAAACACAACTGAATTTTAAATATGTAGATGAAAGACACTAATTATAAAATACTGGAATCAATTGCAAAACTATTTAGTTAAAATAATATTGCTATAGTTATTCATCAAAATTTTACAAATTGTGTACAGATACAGAACAAACTTAAGATGTACTAGGTAGAAAAAATAGTAGAACCAAATGTAAACGTATTGAGTGATATTTTTTAGTGAAACCATTTTTTTTTTAAATAATCTATTTTGATACATATTACACACATACAAGTACACAGCCTATACAAACTTTAATGTCGATTTTAGGCTGAAAAATACTTCTTAACTGATATCTAGAAACTGAATTGTGTCTGTAGTAAAAACAGTTCAATGTCGTCCTTATAAATACTAATTCCCTCTGCTAACGAGTTCTAAAAACTAGTTCCCTTTTAGAATTCTATATCGTTTTCCTATATTATCGTGGTCAAACATAAATAAAAATCTCTACAAATAAATGTGAACTCACGAGGAGAGTTTTAGTAACAATAATATTGGTTTATGACCCAATTCTAGAAAACCAAGCGCGAGTTTTTCACAATACAAAGGATTCATGATATACATAATATACATAATATTTTTTTACCCCCTAGAAAAGTATAGACTATAAATTCTCGATAATTTCGTCTTTCCAGATTATTTGTTTAGCTTATACTCATAGTTCTTTAGTATATATTTCTAGTTTAGGGATTTAGAAAACGACTACTTACTCGTATTTCATCAAGATGGAGGCGGTATATATATTTTCTCAGTGTAAATATATACTATAAAATGCAAAATTATGCAAAAAACAAACTTACTGAATTTTATTAAATAAAAATTTTATGGATTTCAAATAATTGCAAAAGTTGAATTGTACATATTTTATAAACACATAATTATACACATTGAATTTGGGACGAATTCATCGAAATTTTTGTTTAAACAGATTTATAGAACTTTTAATGTTACAATGCTAAAATATTGTACATGACATTGTGAATTCTTATAAACCTTTGTTTAAACATATTTTTATGAACTTTTTAAGATATAATTCATAGCAATTGTTTTGACTTGGAACTATGTAAGCATTTAAATTTTGTAATTCTTGAAATTTGATTTTCTAATAATTTTGATAGATTTTATAAAATGTTGTATATTTTTTACACATTATTGTTTTTTGTTTTATATATTTTAGACCATTATTTGTGTCAATTCATTATTTAATAAGTTCTCGGTTACAGACAATTAAAATTTTATAGTGAAAATTTAAATTTTCAAATGCACTTCCCAAAAAGCACAGTAAGTTGCACATAGCTAAATAGATTGTTCTTCATAAATCACTAACAACAAAAAAAAAAAGGACGAATTGAAGGTGACTGAGATAAATATAAGTTACAGACTGGAGTATGTGACACTGCCTCGCATAATGATACAAGTAACATGGCTATGAAATACAGCAAAATCAAATGTAGAAATGCAAAAAAGGAACATACAGTCAGCAGCAATACTATTGAAGGAAACATTCATATTTTTTATATACATTTATATATATATATATATATATATATATATTTAGTTTGATCATTAATTTTTATCATCAACTTACTTTTTTATTAACAGAATAAAGACTAAGATCATGACTCTACAAATATATACTTAACAAATCAGTATTAGGTGCATATGGGTCATTCTGAAAAAAAAAAAAAAATGTAAATTTCACATTTTAAAACTTGAAAAATAAAAATAATATTTGCAAAAGAACTTTATATTCCAATGATAGCCAAGAGTGCATACTTTATTATGGCATAAAATTTAATTTGATAAATCAAGTATTTTTAAGGATTTTCTTCGTTTTCTGTCAAAAAATGGAGAAATTTGTCCACTCTGTTACATAAATGTTTTTTGATTTATCTGTGTTAATTGATGATTTAAATTGAGCTTTAGTCCTGTAAATATATGCAAATACATTGAAATTTGTTACACACATTGTAAAAATTATCATAAATATAATTGTTTATATTTTTTCTTATATTATAGTCCACTATGTTGCGAATTATGATACAACAGAAGAAAAAAGTTTATTTTTCTATTACATATTTAGTTTACACAACTCTTGTTTTTATGTTTTATAAAAGTTTTATGTTTTTATAATTCATATTTAAAGCAAAATACATTGATTTTGCATTACTATGTTTGTTTCATTTAACAATGACAAAATAAGCTTCTGTAACAGAGTGGACATTTTCTGTAACAGAGTGGACACCTTCTGTAACAGAGTAGAAATATTTTATAATACTGGTCATTTTTTACCTTGAAAATAGGAGGGGGGGGGGGGGGGGGGAGCCAATCTCACAAACATCCACACTACGTGGAAATTCATAATATAGTCACACACTCTGCAATTTAAGTGTGGGCTCAGGTAGCATTTCAATTATCTGATCAAATTCTGAGTATGAAATATCTTAATCATCAGCTTTGAATAAATTTGTATTATTGTTAGCAATTTTTCAAACTAATAACTCTTACTTCTCCATCATTCATATCTTCTTGTGTTACTACAGCATATTTGAATGTTAATTTATAATGAGTACCATCTGTGCTGAATTCTGCAAGCACATGGACTCCAGCTGTTATATCTTTTTGAAATATTTATTTTTATTTTCTCAGTTCTTCATCCATTAGTTCATCAGTTTCTGTTGAGGCCGATAAGTAAGCATTAGATATTTTCAGCTTTCAGTTGTTGTTGGATTCAAGGCTGATTGACTTCGCTGGGGTCCTAGGAATAAGTGTATTACCCTTACATGATCGTTTTTCTAAGGAGGCCTAGCACACGTTTACGTAAGTGTCAGAGAAAACCACAGAAAACTCTGCATAGTTAGGTTGATGAGCATGGCCTAGGATCGAACTTGGCACTTCCATCTACTTTATTATTTCAGTCTGTTTATCTTTAATTGAGTATAATTTCACCTTAGTTGTATCTTTAAAGTAATTACAAACTTAGTAGCATCCTTTATATTATTACTGCATAAGATTACAATCCGCCTTCCTCTTCAGCATGCCTCTACATCATCAGCAGCTCCTTTGTGGTGACCTGCTTCGAAAAAATTCCAAGTGCGCCACTTAAAATCAACTGCATACTTATTAAATAAGTAAAATTTTTTCTTTAGCCGATATTGTTTAAAAGGGGCATCGAAAAAGTTGAACATAATTTATTTTTGTGTCTGAATCATATTTTAAACTCGGTCCAAATAGATGCTAGACCATGATCTAAGCACAGATTCCGTACATACATGACTTTGATGTCAACTTACACTGTTCTCTAATAATTTTTCAGGGTCTTCCAAAGTGATGTATCTCTTACATGATACAACTGACTTATATTTTACATAGCTTTGTTGAAAATACAAGCCTGTTGGAAATATTCTTAAAAATTAGAATCTCTCGGTAATGGATTTGGCGCTCTGCATTACTTTCTTTTGGCAATATCAAAGAAAAAAAAGAATTTCCAGTAGCATATTTAATGTATTTTTCAATTTTAAAAATAAATATATTAATTAAGGTATTTATAGTCGAAGCAGGACACTTTGGTCCCGCCGTCTTGGTCCCGCCACTTTGGTCCCGCCATTTTGGTCCTGCCGTTTTGGTCCCGAGGAAATTTTGGTCCCTGGCCATTTTGGTCCCGAGACATTTTGGTCCCACCAATTTTTTGCAATTTTTTAAATATGTATCAGTTTTTTAATATGATAACATATTTATTGATACGGGAAAATTGAAGTGCTCTTAGAATATCTTTAATTAAGAAATATCTTACACACAAATATATAAATTTTCGACATTACGATTGCTGCCTAGCTATTGAGATTAGGAGAATTTTGTACTAATTTTTTATACGAACATTTTATTTATTTATTTTATGCAATTGCACTTTTTTTTAATTGATATTTTTTTCATTTGATTTCGATTTAACTTACTTCAATTGTAATTTTAATTTAAATTTACTATCAGTGACAACATTTTGTGATTTTAAAAGTATTGCTAACAATAACAACAGTAGATAAAGTTTGAATTATTTTAAAAATAATAAAATACAGAAATTTTTTTCTAAAAAAAGGGAAAAATAAAGAAAGAAAGCCTTACGATATTAAATATAATTTGCTTTTAGTGGCAGAATGCTATTTCTTTCAAAGAATTAATTATTGATCTGCTCCCATCATAGACTCTTCTTTATAAGCATAAGCTTGGGATCATTTATGAAGTTCTTGAATTTAGATATGAATTTATTCATAAAAATATATATATATGTGTGTGTATGAGAGAGAGAGACGTTTCATTCGATTTGATTGTGATTTAAGTTTTATCATTAAGATAAGAGGAAATTATTTCAAAATCTGTGTTATATTGATAATAATAATAATAAAATGCATGTTTGTTTGTCCTTGATACTTAATTACGTTAACCGTGTATATAATAAATTACTTTTCTTTCAATTACAATGGTTTTATTTTAAAAATGAAAAAAATGTAAGTAGTCCAATATTTAATTAACTGCGCGCATTGCAAGCATAAATGTTCAGAAAATGTTGATGTACAATTTTTTATCTTTTTAGTTTAATATTATGTTTAAAAAAATAAATAAATAAATCTGTCTGATATGTCTCTATGACTAAAAGCAATGCCTGCATTGAAATCTCTGTAGCACATTGAGATTAGTTTCGCACCCGTTTCACCCACAGACAATAAAAAGGCATTTCACTGTTTTGTTTCATCGCATTTGAAAAAAAAGTGGGTGGGAGGGGCTTTTAATGGACATTTTCTTAAACAATATTGTAAGGCGTTATAATGGAATAAAAATGCTTTTCTAATTCCATGTGATATGTAACTATTTCCTGTGTTTGACAAATATATCTGGATTGACAGAGAAGAAAATGACTTAAGTTTAGCGGATCTGTACAAATTATTCCTGAGATCATTATTTAGGTTCCTCGCATCTTCTTTTATTATTAAACTCTAACATTTAGGAGATGCTTCCATAAAGCATTGATTTCCTACAAATTTTGTATTCGAGCACTCTAAATATGAATGTGATAATTAAGAGCCGCATTACAGTGTTTTATATTAAAAACCTTGTATTTTATTTAAACTAAAATTTTGCAGACTTAGATAAATTAACAATGCTTATATCTGCGCTGATAACTATAATACCTTTATCATTTAAAATTCGATTCGAAATAATAAATTTTCTGTTCCATGTGTCCTATAGTTACATCCTTTTCAACAAAGGTTGTAGATATTCAACTCTCCAATTGAAAATATTCGTCTAAGTTCCCTTTTGCCCGAAGTTCTCTTTTGCCCGAAGTTCCCTCATGTACGAGTATTTGCAGTCTTTTTTCCTCTATCGTACAAAGAAAAAATCTAAATCTCAAAATTTTAGACATTTTTTCAGTTTTATTTGTTACTACAATTTTCTACTGCAAAATAATAATAACAATAATAATAATAATAATAATTTTCCTACCCCCCATGTATTCAAGTCAAATGACAAAAATTCGAAGTATGAAAAAGAATTTCGCTTTTTTTCTGTAATACTTTGATTATTCCTGATATCGGGACCAAAATGGCGGGACCAAAACGGCAGGACCAAAACGGCAGGACCAAAACGGAGGGACCAAAATTTCCACGGGACCAAAGTGGCGGGACCAATTCGGCGGGACCAAAGTGGCGGGACCAAAACGGCGGGACCAAAGTGTCATGTACCCATTTATAGTAGATAATATTATCTGTTTCTGTCAATATGTCCATTCTGTTACATTAATGGTCCACTCTGTTACATGCTTTGTGTAACAGAGTGGACATGTAACAGAGTAGACAAATAACCCTAAAAGTAAGGTTAGAGACTGTAAATTTTAAGCTATAATAAAAATAAACTTTCCCGAAAAGAACTTCATAAATTACATAGTGATTTTCAATAATTTATTCATTTAAATTTTTTTATGAAATAAAAATTTAAATGTAACAGAGTGGACATTTATTAAATGTAATCAAGATATTATAGACATAAAAAGCAATTTATCTTGTTCTTGAAAATTTTATCCCTAATGACTGATAGCAGGGGAATAGTAAACCCTTCAGGCAATTCAGTAGTGTTGCCAGCTTTGATACAATATTAAAATATTTTTTTTTTTATTTACTGTAACAGAGTGGACATAACAGAGTTTTTGGGACACAGACAAAAAAATTGTTTTTTCATACAAATAAAAGGTGATGATTTTTCTGTTTTGTCAGTCCTTTTTAGAATTTGTATTTCTGTCCTATATCATTAAACTGATTATCATAACTCATTACAAACTTGTATTAAATATGTTTGAATTTTATAAATTTCCACTTGGGACAACAGGTTTTTCACTCTTCATCTATTAAAATATTTTATTGTGGCTATTATATTTCATCTAGAATTTAAAGAAAAATATCCAATGAAAGAAATATAAACAGGGAATAAAAAACAAACATATTTGCGTTTTAATTCTTTATCATTATTTAAATAAAAAATCATATTTTCTCGGACATAGTTTTTACCATTCTTTTTCGCAATAACCCATATCTTTTAAATACGAATTATTGCTCTCTTCAATAACTTTGCTGCCTACTGTATGTGGTTTAGAATGAGCACTTAATGAACAGAAAAAACAACTGTTGGCAACGCTTATATGCGAAACACTAAACGCTTTGTTCCAATTTAAATAAAGAGAATTATTTTGACATTTTATTTATTTATATAGCTAGTTTCGTGTACATATTACTTTTAAAAAGCACACTTTTCAATAATTATTTTTAAAAATATTCTTATTTATAATGGCGTTGGATTTCTTTTGACAAAATTATTATTAAATTTCAATTGTAATAATAAAAAATAAACCTTTAATTTTATAATTTTAAATTTTTATAAAACTATTCAACTGATCAAAAGAACAATATTTATGAATTATAAAAATAAAACTGCCATTTTTATATTTCTTAAAATCATATAATGACCTTATCAGGCTTTTTGAAACAATAACTTACAGTAGTGAGATATATTCCATAAAATGAACAGAAAACTAATGTAAATATTATGCGAAAGTAATTAGTATGTCCTTCCATCAAGCGGAATAGAGTGCTGTTTTAATTATGTATAAGAGAGTATTCATCTTTTATCTGGTGTATGTGATGAAAGCAGCTATGAAATACTTGCTCTTGTTTCAGTAATACATTATTCTATAGATGTTAAAGAGATGAACATCACTTACGACTCTTTCCCACAATGTTATTCAAATAAATACTACCACCGCAAATAAAAAAAAGATATCTATTATTTATTTTTATGTTGTAAATTTACCTATATATATATTACAGTGTAGTTTACACAATATTCATTACCGGTTTTTGGATGGTTTTCAGTAATTTTAAAAATTGAAAATCGAAATTTCGTCTTTTTATTTTAAATTGTAACTACTACGTCTTCGATCTGACAACAATATTTTTGTCTTCATGATATCATCCGTTTCAGCATTACAAAGCTAAGTATACTTTACTGAATTAGATTTCCTGTTTTCACTCTGAAAGCTACCGATAATTTTATGCATGCTAAAATACGTATTTGAATATAGTTATAGAGCTTTGGAACGATGTACATGATATAATAATATCATTAATTTCGACAGGATAAAAATGTTATTTTATTGGCAATATATAGTCCGTACTCCGTCAAAATACCCAAAGACAAATAAGTCCTTCAAAAGAGCACCGAACAAATAGACTTGACAACAAAACAGCCTCGACAAAACAGCCCTGACAAAACATCTCCAGTACAAATTAGCAACAGTACAGAATAGCCCCGACAAAACAGTCCCAACAAAACAACCCCCTAAAAAGGGAGGGGATATTTTGTTAGTATATTAATATCTCGGCCATTTTTTCGGGATATTGCTGTCTTCACAAATAGCTTGAGAACAAAATAGCTCGATGATAAAACAGCTTTACAAAATATCCCAAAAAGAAACCGACAGCTTGGACCGAGGAAAAGTTAGCCCGACAAAACAATCCCGACGAAATAACTCCTGGATAAAATAGCCCGAGGAAAAAATAGCTTCAGAACAAAATATCCCCGATAAAAAGCCGCAAGATGAAATAGTCCGAAAATATACTGCCCGAGAACAAAAAATAGCTCAATGATAAAGCAGCCCGAAGATAAAATGACTAGAGGTCAAAATAAATTGACAAAATAGCCCAGAAATAAATTTGTCACACAAAATAGCCTCAGAACTAATTAGCCTGACAAAATAGCTCTAGGATAAAATATCACGAAGATAACGTACCTCTGGGGGTCACTGAAGCGTGTTAGCCATATCATCCGGGGATGATCAGAATTGTGATGGTATGTCTCCGGACCATCCTTAGGGGATGTGTCCCAGACCTTCACCAATTATTCATAGTACAGAACTAGTGCGAGGTTCAAACCCAGCCTACCTACCTACTTACTCAAGGATAACAAAGCCCAACAAAATAGTTCTAGGCCACAATAGCACCCCAAAAATAGCCGGAGACAAATGAACCTAAACGATAACCCGAGAAAAAATTAAGTCTCAGGAAATAGCTCCAGTTTAAAACAGCCCGAGGATAAATTAACCACAAAAATAGCTGCAGTAGCTTTTTATTTTCGGGTCTATTATTTTCCGAAGCTACAAGAGCCCGAGAACAACATAGAACCTGCAAAATAGCCCGAGTACAAATTAGTACCACAAAATAGCCGAAGAACAAAATAGAACCAAAGAAAATAATCACTCTCCCCTCCATACCCCCTAATAAAAAAAATCGAGAACGAAATAATTTGACAAAATAGACCGCGAAAAAATAGCCTCGACAAAATATCCCAAGGAAAAAGTAGCTAGACAAAATAGACAAAGTCCAATAGACAACAGAAATAAAGTCCGACAAAATAGTTCCAGAGAAAAATATAACCCGCAAATATGATCGGAGAACAAATTAGCCTGAATCAATATCCCGAGTAAAAATTAGTCTGAGAAAAATGTTCTTGATTAACGTAGCACGAGGACAAATTAGCTCAACAAAATAGCTAAAGGAAAAATGTTCCGAAGATAATATAACCCGGACAAATTTATTCAACGATATAATAGCCAAAGGACAAAATAGCTCGAAACTACAACAGCCCAAGAATAAAATAGACCCGAAAAAGTAAAATAGACTCCCCCCCCCCCCCAAAAAAAAAAAAAAAAAAAAAAAAAAAATGGCCCGATTAGAAATTAGTTCGAAAAAATAACCTGAAAACAAATTAGCCCGAAAAAATGGCTCTAGGATAAAATAGCCCAAAAACAATGAATCCCGAAAAATCAGTCCCCGAACAAAATGCCTAAAAAAATAATCGGAAAACAAATTAGCCTAAAACAATAGTCTGCACATAAATTAGTTCGAGAAAATAATTCCAGATTAAAATAGTCGGAGCCCAAATTTGTTCGAGAAAGTAGCTCCAGGTTAAATTTGCGCGAGAATAAATTAACCCCAACTATCTATTCTTATTAAATAGACAGAGGACAACATAAACTAACAAAATCGACCGAGAAAGATAAAGTCCGAAGTAAAAACAGCCCAACGATAATACAGACCGATAAAATAAACCAAGGACAAAACAGACCAGATAAATCACTTCCGACAAAATATCCCGAGACAAATTTGCCCTCCAAAAATCACGAGACCAAATCAGCCCCTGCAAACAGTCTTGAAAAAATAGATTTAAGCAAAAAAAGAATTCAATGGCAAAACATCACCAAGACAAAAATGCCCCGACGAAATATTTCCAAGATAAAATATTCCATTGATACGTAACCCGAGGAAAAATTAACCCCGAAACAAAATAGGTCCAGAATTAAATAGTCGCAGGAGATAATAGTCACATGTTTAAAATGCCCTACACTAAAATAGCGTGAGGATAAAATAGCTCCAGGACAATATACAGCGACAAATTAGCCCGGAGAATATTTTAAAAAGGGTGTATTAACACAATACTGTAAACATAAAGAAATAAGTTTAGTGAACTATATGGTGCGTAAATAATATATAGACATTGTGCAGAGTTGTACTTAAATACAGTCGAATCAATTGCTCTGCGTTTTGTATAACTTATATGAATAATATTATTATAATTATATATTAATTACACATATCATTCTAGAAGTTTACATTTTGATCATGCGTTCATAAGCATACACATTTTAATTTTATTTAAAGTACTATTTAAAAAATTTTAGACTTTTAGGGAGTTATTTTGTCAGGCCTTTTTTATTTTTTATTTTATTTTATTTTCATAACTTGCTTTTCTGCTTTTTACTATGAGACTGCTTTAGAACAGGCTTATTTTGTCGAGATTATTTTGTCCTCGGGCTGTTTTGTCAAGGCTATTTTATCATCGATTTACTTTCTGAAGTTTTTATTATCCTCGGTTTATTTGGTGGAGACTATTTTATCATCGGTTTACTTTACTGATTTTTATTATCCTCGATCTATTTGGTACGGACTATTTTATCAGTTGTCTTACTTTTTCCAGGTTTCTTCTGGAGGGACATAGATGCTGCGAGGAAGGCCATATTTTCGGAGAGTTGATATCATGTATTTCTTATCACTAAGCAATCCTAAATGGATCAAACAGCACAATAAAATCCATTTATTTTGGATCGGTTTACTTTTCGATGTTGACATGGTTAAAAAAAGGCCTAAACATACATAAAAACACTAATAAAAAAAAGTTATGTTAACATAAACGACCATATTTGACAATTTATAAGTCAAACACACGCTTTAAATCACAAAAAAAAAAAAAAAAAAATTGCCCACAACCGGGAATGCGTCCATTTTTATAATAACAGAAAAAGCAATTTTCGGTCCACATTTTGGCTGAATTCGGTATTGCATCACAAAATATAATGAATACTAGCGGGTCAGTATTTTCAAATGAATCAATATAATTAATGAATCACTAACGGCAACTTTTAGTGTTAAGAAAAGAAATTAAAAAAAAAATCATTTGTGATTGGGTAAAAAGTCGGCCCGGGTCCCCACTGCCTTCGGCAGCGCAGTCCCGTGCGCGCTGCGCATGCACAACTTAAGGGATACAAGCGCTGCGCGCGCGTATTCCTTCCCTGACCCTTTGTGCCCCCTAAAAAAAAGCGCACAACTTAAGGGATACACGCGCTGCGCGCGCGTATTCCTTCCGTGACCCTACGTGCCCCCTAAAAAAAATCATTTCTGATCGGGTAAAAACTCGCACCGGGTCCCCACTGCCTTCGGCAGCGCAGTCCCTTGCGCGCTGCGCGCGCACAACTTAAGGGATACACGCGCTGCGCGCGCATATTCCTTCCCTGACCCTTCGTGCCCCTAAAAAAATCATTTCTAATCGGGTAAAAACTCGCACCGGGTCCCCACTGCCTTCGGCAGCGCATTCCCGTGCGCGCTGCGCGCGCACAACTTTAGGGATACACGCACTGCGCGTGCGTATTCCTTCCCTGACCCTTCGTGCCCCTAGAAAAAAATCATTTCTGATCAGGTAAAAACTCGCAACGGGTCCCCACTGCCTTCGGCAGCGCAGTCCCGTGCGCTCTGCGCGCACACAAGTTAAGGGATACGCGCGCGGTGCAAGCCTATTTCTTCTCCACCCTTTCAGGCCCTCTTAATTAACCTACGTATACCAATTTTGAACGATCTAACTCCTTTGGCTGAGATGCAAAAGAAAACGTAATCAGGACACCTCAAAACGTGTAAACCTGGTGAAAACTTTCGATAATATAAAAGAACTTTAAAATATCTTTCGAATGATGTATTAAAAATAATTTAATTATAATTATAAATTGAAATATTGAAATTTGAAAATATTACAGCGCCATCTGTCGGTAGAAATTTCTGTATTCCACTGTTCCATTCCAATTCAAAAACGCTTTCTAATGATCTATTACTTATGAAATTATTTTAATTAGTAGCTGAGATACAAAGAAAACTAAATTTCATTCAGGACACCTCAAAACGTGTAAATCTGGTGAAAACTTTCGATAATATAAAAGAACTTTAAAATATCTTTCGAATGATGTATTAAAAATAATTTAATCATGATTAGAAATTGAAATTTGAAAATATTACAGCGCCATCTAGCGGTACAAATTTCTGTATTCCACTGTTCGATTCCAATTCAAAAAAGCTTTCCAATGATGTATTACTTATGAAATTATTTTAATTAGTAGCTGAGATACGCGTATTAGAATATTGCAATTTTTAATAGCAGAAACAAAGCACGTGACCTCATTTATCGCTGTCTTTTTTTTTTTTTTTTTTTTTTTTTTTTCCCCTTTGCTTCCGTCGAGAGAGAAAGCAGAAATCTCTCTTCCTTGAATTGGTTCCCATAGTAACGAAAAGCGGCAATGAACACGTAATAGAATCTCATCGAAGGAAGGTCGCGTATTATATTTCAATGGGTTTCAAGCGTGAAATTAAAAAATTTATAACTCATTCAGTTTTTGAAATTTTCTCTCAATCTTTTGGGAGTTAAATTATGAAAGCGAGATGTATATACAAAAAAAAAAAAAAAAAAAAAAAGAAATGATTTATCTCTAAACGCTTTTGAGTTATAAAATATTTTGCGAAAAAATCGATGTTTCGTAAAATCTAAAAATATGGACCGGTAATCCGTATTTTGTAAAAATGTTTATATGGTTCGAAAGAGGATTAAATGGCCTTTCTTTATATACCAGTTGTTAAGAAATGGAATTGTTACCCTGTCGTACAGGGCGTTTCGAAAAAGACGACCGCGAAAAAACGAAATTTTCGACCCTTTTTAAAACTTTTTTTTAAAAATATAAAAAATCCGTATTTAAAAAAAAAAAAAATTGTACCGTAAGAATCGGTAATAAATGCTCTTTCTCGTCGTACAGGTGTATTTTCGATATTTCCAACAGATCGGAAGAGATCGCTTTTCAAAAACCCACGAAATTTTCCCTCTTTCCTTTTTCTTTCAAGGTGAGCGTTCCCGGGCGAAAATGATGATCGCGTGCCATTTTGAATCGTTTTTTCGTTAGACAATAGTCGACATTTTAATTAATATCTCCGCTAATTAGGGCCGCATCGTTTAGCAAATTACATATCGTACATCTGCGATAAATTTTCTGTCCGACGGTACCTGTTCGAAGTCCGTGCGACCATTAGCGGCGGAGCCTTATCCGTTTCAAGCCGTTTCTCACAGACACACACACAGACAAAAACACACACGCGTACAGATTTTAATAATATAAGGAGATACTACATGAATATACATTACACATACATTTTTGAATTAATATTCAATTCGATTTATAGCATTTTGAAAATATTCACAAATTACTCTTGTGTTGCTTTTTTTCAGATATTTTTTTTTTCCGATGTTTGCACTTACTAAGCAAATGTGTCTATTCACTTCCGCGATAACACAAAAACAGCGTATTGTCACAATACAAGTTTGACAGCACTCAAATCCATCATATTTGCCTTCTGTTAAAATATCTGGTGGGGTGCCCATGACTGGAGACAATCCTTTAATTATTAAAATACTTTATTCTTCCTGTTAGATTATTAAATTATATACAATAGAAACTTTAAATAAGAATGCAATAAAAAAGGTATAAAATGTACAAACTGTATGGCGTATATTATAATTCCTTGTGCGGTTACATTTTATTAAAAAAAAAAAATGTGACGATTAAATTATAATTGTTTTGCTGTTGCATTGCTATATTTCATTTTATTCATTAATTAATTCAATCTATCTATTTTGCATTGAATTTAACAACATAGGACTGCAAATTCGTACTTTTCAATTTTTTTTTTTTTTTTTTTTTTTTTTTTTTTTTAACTGAATGTCCTTTGTGTTTTGAAGCGCAGAATTAAGAAGTGCTTGCCGTTTCTTTTTCTCACGAAAGTTTTTTTCACAAAGTAAGGATGAAGATCAAAAAATTTCACACGTAAGAAATTCGAAAAAAAAATTGTGTAAAATACATTAAAATAGGCTATTACTTACACATTATCTTTTAAATGTGTTTCTTTACATAGGAGCTCCCTTTAAAGCTTTTTTTCTTCTGCGCACGACCCGAAGGCCTTGTGTGTGTGTGGGGGGGGGGGGGTCTCTATGCAGCAACCAAAAATAATCTGCTAACATGTTAACACTTATTTGTCACTGATAACTTTTCTGCATTTCTGTAATGTCTCGATGAAACATCTCGCCTTGCTCTTCACATACATCACACGGATTTTCTTAAAAATAACTTGCGAGGTTTGCGTTGACGCAAACTCCCTCTTAATTAATTAGTTAGATAACTAAATGGATAAGTAAAGAGCACGAGACTTGAATATAAATTGTAAATAAGACTTTTATTTGAACAGATTAATGGGAGGGCGGTCTGGCAATTGAGATAGCTCAGTCAGCGTATTTAATTACTTTATCAAAATATATGTATCAGAAATTAAATTAGATAATTTTAAATATCTCACCCCGGCAAACAGTCGAAGGTGTAGAGACGGATGCACTCTTTTACTCCGCTACTGCGACTTCACTGTGGATCAGCGGATTCCCTGCTGATCCAATATTACGTTCACGAATGCTAGTAGATACGCGTACCAGCACTCATTACAACTTAATCTTCACACCACTAAATCTCCACTACTTTACTTCTCAATACTCGCCAAAATAAGATTCTCCACAATCCACTATAATATACATCACCATCCACTATAATATACTCCAACATCCACTATAATATACTCCAACATCCACACCAATCGACTAAAACCATCTCCATCTTATACTTCTTTCTACTAACCTCCTTTCTCTTCATTTCAATCAATACTTTTAAAATCACTTCTAATTCATCTACCTTTCACTGCCTAATTCCTCCGCACCAACACTCATCCAACTACTTAATCTTCACACAACTAAATCTCCACTACTCCACACCTCAATACTCGCCAAATTAAGAATCTCCACAATCTACACCACAATCTACCACCGCAATCTACTACCGCAATCTACTACCCCTTTTACGAAAACCATCTCCATCTTATACTACTTTCTACCAACTTCCTTTATCTTCATTTCAATCAAACTTTTAAAATCGCTTCCAATTCATCTACCTTTCACAACCTAATTCCTTCGTTGCAGCACCATGGGGACACAAAACTAATCCGACCAAAACTTTTGCCGAGTCACTGGCGTCGAAGCGATTTAACCGTCCCAACTTTATACTTTGCTGGATCCAGATTAATTTCAAACAAACTGTGGTGACGTTCTACCGTCTCAACCTCACAAACTTAGATGGGGATTGAAAAAAGTGGAGCTTCAAATTTAAAAAATTCCAATTTCGTCTGAAAGAAAAAAAATTACATCGCAAACTTGTGTAATTTATATAATATTAAATTATAAATGCATATTAAACCAGTTTCCAAGTACTAATTAAGGATATTGAAAAAGGGATGCACAAGACCATAAAAAAATATTTAAAATTATCCAATGGTTATTTTTTTTTATTTTAAATTCTTTTTACAAACATAAAACAGAAAAAAAAGTATACTAAACATTTCATAATTTATAATTATAATAAATAACACATTACTGTTAAAAAAATTATGTCACAACATAATTATATTGCAGTTTTTGTTTAAAAAAAATCTTAAAACCACGCATGATTTTTTTTTTTAAATGTAGTTTAAGTATAACCTTCAGGGAATCCATTTATGGTTAAAAAAAAAAAAAAAAAAAAAAAAAAAGAAAAAACTATTTTTATTTTAAAACGCTTAACGTAAAAACACATTTTTTTTTTTTTTTTTTTTAATGCATTGCAAACCCATAGTTAGCATGAATATGGCTTGATCAAAATATCTTTTAATGCGGCAGCTTATTTTTATTATATATATATATATATATATATATATATATTGCAAAAGGTTTCTGAGAACTTATATGTATATATATATATACATATGTGTGTACTAAACCTTATAAGGTTGTAATGATGAATAATGGACTTTTGAGACATGGAATTTGGTGTTAAAGTAAAAATAGGTTATCAATATAAATTACAAAATAATAAAGAAAAAAAATGATTGCTTGAATAAAACTTTACTTGAAAGAAGTTTATTGATTATATTTTAAGATATAGGCAGCTATTTTTTTCTGTTTCATATTCAGATTATAAAAATTATGTTGAATTTAAAAGGGTTTTTAAAACATGAGTTATGATTTGTAATGGTTCAAAAAATGTCATAATTTATCATTCAATTTAATATTTTTCACGTGTTTTTTGGTCGAAAATCATGTTAGAAAATGTTAATATATAATAATCAAAAGTAATATATAATATACATATCAATGTTTCCTAGTTAAAATCTTAAAATTTAAATATTCATAAAAACAATAAAGGTTTTTTTCCTCTTTCTTCTTTTCATTTATTACTATTATTATTATTTATTTATTTAGTAGTAGTTTCTATATATTGTATGGAAATTTTGTCATTTTTTCAAATATTATATTTCTTAACACACAGAAATATTCTTTGAATATAATGAAAGCAAAATAATTAAGAAGAATATGGTTTTATAAACCTCTTACCTACCAATGAAAAATCACGAGATTCACTTAAAAGTGCCACAACTCTCTTTCAACTCTGCAATAAGTAGATCTTTTGAAGACACTGTCTAGCTAACGTTCAAGGTTACTTTTATTGCATTGTTAAGTCATGTAAGGGGGCGTCCATTAATTACGTAAGGTGTTCAGGGGGGGGAGGGGGGTCTAGCCGAATCTCACCCAATCTCACATGGGGGAGAGGGGGGGGTCTTGGCAAATATCACGTAATTTTTCCCCCTCAAAAAAACCCCTGTAAAATTCCCCCCTGTAAAATTGCGAGTAAATTGAGTTAAATTCAAGTAAAACATGTTTCTTGACTTAGGTATGGCAAAATCTGACACGATAATATATATCGTGGCTATCCGAAGCACCCCAGTAGCCTTTGAATTGTTTTAGAGCGCCATCGGCCAGCCACACGCGCGACTCGACGAACGTTGCTGCGTACGAGCCGAGTAACAAGTTCGCACGGACAAGTTCCAACCTGCATAGTTTACGTCCGTAAATGTTTCGTTACGCAACGACTCTGATTAGTTTCTATTTAAGTATTTTATTGTTCAGTTTTATTTCTCTGATTCTAGACTACGATCTGTGCAATCTAAAAAACTAGTGTTTTGGAAATAAATCCAATGCATTTACAGTAAAAGTACGAATTTAAAAAAAAATCTCACGTGAGATTAGTGGAGGGGGGAGGGGGTGTCAAAAATTCGTCTAAACCGCCTCACGTAATTAATGGACGCCCCCTTAGTAGTTTCAATGGTTGCAGTAGAATACAAAAGATCATATTTCGGAAAGACGTATGTATACGCCCGTGGCAGTTAGAGGTTAAAATTAAGGAAAAACGAATGTACAGTCGGGGAAAAAAAAAAACGCAGCACTTGATGGTATTTCGTTATTAATTGACGCAGAAAAACTTAATAGACACCATTCAACAGGAAATGAAATGCACTTTCTGAAAATGTCGTCGAAGTTTGAATTGGGGGTCATCTACATATTAAAATGAGCGCCAACTTTGATTTTTTCAATGGTAACACCCAATTTTCACTTCATATTCAAATTTCTGAGAGTCTGGCTGTGCGGAAAAGTATACGGTTTGTATACTTTATCTTTAGTATTCATAGAGTAATGATCAAAAATGTGTTAGGGGGCTATCCCTAAATATAGAAAAATAAAATTAAGATCCTACAAAAACTAGACAAAATTATACTGTTTCACACTGGAAATATTTCAAGAAAAAAAGAGTTATAAAAAGAAATAAAAATATTAACACTTTTGCAGTATCTTAATTATCATGAATTTAGTTTTTTGGATATGTATATACTTTAGTACTTTTTTAGATAATTTTAGGTATATTTAAATACATTACACTTACGATTGGTCAGACAATACTTTTTATAAAAGTGCAATATTTTTCAATTAAAAAGTATCTATCATGGATATACTGATCACCAATAAAGCTTAAATTTTCTTTCGTACGTGTAACATAATATACAAACTGAAATAATATAGCTATATATATATATATATATATATATATATATATATATATATATATACAACAACGCATAAACTAAATCTTTTCGGATAAATTATTGTAAGGTTTCATAAAGTAGATATTAAACAATTTTAATAGCACTTACCAGTTTTGGGTCAGTTGAACTCTTTGGAACTGTACGATTTGTTTTATAATTTCTATGAAAATATAATTTCTTAATTAACGCTTTCGTGACTGCTGACGTAGATTCACATCATTTGAAAATCTGTAACAATGCCAGTGGGCGTTTCTTTCGTAATTTGTGTGTTACTTATTTCTTAAGCATGTACCCAGTGTTCATAGTATTGCAATAAAATATACTATGGATAGAAATATATTAATTAGAAAGAATATAGTTATAATGTATATCCATCTATAATATAATTGTGGTACAGAAAATTTGTTTTGAAATATTTTATTTTGAGAGTATTTCAAACAGTAAACCCCGCCTATTTAGTTATTTTTTTTCTTCTAGTGTTCGTTTAAAGGATTCTAAATTTATCACCAGTAATCGATGAAGTAAATACCACTTGTGTATATTTTTGTCAATGTAAAATAAGGGGTTTAACACGAATACTCAAAGTCACATTCACTTTTCGTTTCTGTATTGTTTTGTTTTGAAGAACGATAAAAGGCGGGGCTTTAGAAAACAGGAATTCTTGATACTAACACCAAATGTCTAAAAATCAACATTTTTGTTTCATTTCTTTGCATTTGACGTTGTTGTTATATAATTTGACCCTTAAATAAAAAATAAAAATATTTTGTTCAATTTTCTCCGTTATTTTTTAAGATTTGCTTCGTTATCTCATTCAAAATTTTTTAAGAGACGGCCCCCTAAACCACTCCAAAAGAAAGATTTATTTATATCTCGAAAACTAATAACTGGACTGAGCTGCAAATTTGCACACCCATATTTTTCAGCATTAGGATTCATTTTATGTAAAAATTAATATAGGTCATAATTCATAATTTTTATGAATATGAATTTATTAATATTTTTCAGAATTAAAAATATTTTTCAGAATCAAAATTAATGATGGATTATGTTTGGGTTTCTTCACTGTATCTCGTAAAAAAAGAATTATATCGATCAAGTTATTTTTTGTGAAGATATTAATAAAAGTTTGAAATATGAATTTAACATTAGCACCTTCAAACTTTGAACGCTTATAACTCTGTGAAAAAATAAGCAAAATATACAACCAATATACTTTTTCGCATTGTCGCGATCCCAGGAATTCAAATATAAAATAAAAATGGGGCATTACCATTGAAAAAAATCAAAGTTGGTGCGCGTTTTAATATGTAGACGACCCCCAATTCAAACTTTCCGTTCATTTTCTGAATCTACTCTCAATTCTCCGTCGAATGATACCTATTACATTTTTGTGCATTGAAAAGCAACGGAGTTACATCGAGTGCTGCGTTTTTTTTTTTTTTCCCCGACTGTACATTTATATATATATATGGTATATATACTTTATAAGTCCATGAATCATGTCATCGCAAACTGGTTTGATATTAGATTTTCATTGATTACAATTTATTGATTATAATTTCTTTTGTTAATATTATTTTTTATTATTTTCATGCAAAGCAATTGTTAGTATATATATATATATATATATATATATATATATATATATTTAAGGATTATATATATTATAAGGTTTAAAATTTATTTATTTATTTATTTATTTTATTTATTTATGAGATTACTTTACACAGTATCCTGAATTTTCAGGTGACTTGAATAAGGATAATCAGAAATAATGCAACTTAATCTGTTTGACTATTATTTCAAAATTATTAATTGATGCCATTGTGAACTGACTCCAGAAAACAGAATTTCTTGAAAGTTCTTAACACAATTTTAAAGTGAATTAGACTTTAGTGAAAATTCTTCCACAACGAACTTTGTAGCTGAGTATCTATGTATTTAGTTCCAACAAGATGTTAATATCTGATAACATCTTGTTGGAACTAAATACATAGATACTCAGCTACAACGTTCGTTTTCTTCATCAAGACGGAAAAAACATCAAGATAATTCAATATAAAATGTCTTCACTGGCTATGATTTCTTTTATATTAGATCAAGGTGTTTTTTATTTAGACTTCAAGAGGCCGTTCACTCGAAAAATGTTAGACAAAACGTCAATATTATTCACAACAGTATTGCACCCCAATGAACATTTCGTGCTTTTTTTTATTAATATTTAATTTACAGTGTTATAGAGACGCGTGAACAAAAAATACACACACAAACGCATATATATATATATATATATATATATATATATATATATATATATATATATATATATATATATAAGTGTGTGTGCGTGCGTCTCTCACTGTGTGTGTGTATTACTGGGTTTTTGAAATTATTCTATAAAGGGTTAACTGAAGATTACCGAAACAGTAGACAATAAAAAACACAGCAAAGCAAAAATGTTTATAACAGCACAGGTCCACAAAAATAATTTTGAAAAAAATTCATATGATAAATTTAGCTGATACATGTGTTTTGGGTGTGCTGAAACCGAAACCTAAAATGAAGCCAGTTTCTCTCTATCACGTAATGATTTTGATGATTTTCATGTATAGATTTTTGACCTACAAACAAAATTTTTTCTTTTTTCTTTTTTTTTTTTAATAATATGTTTCCATGATTAATTATAATGAATCATGGTAACAAGCTATAAAATTACCATATAATTATATTATTGGATGAGTGAAGGGAGGATTTATATTTGTAAACACCCATACTGACAAAACTCTGTACATGATAGAGAAAAACTGGCTTCATTTTCGAATTATTACACAAAAAACATAAGAGTAGCCAAAATTTAGAGGAAAATTAAAATATTTAGTGATACAGGCTGCCACTATGTTTAGAAAAAATGAAAAATTTCTTCATCAAAGCTTATATTTAACAGCATTGCTTGTTAAATATAAGCTTTTTTAGAGTTTTTATTGCGTGAAATTACTTTTATTGATGATTATTTAGATATTCTTAAAACATCTGAGATATGCAATACTAAATTAGACAGTGATATAATTTCATGTTACAAAAGGAAAGTGTTATATAGAATAAGCAATAGGACTAGATAAAATTAATTAACTCAATTATGTAAATTACTTTGACAGTTAAAATCTTGTAGTTTTTGTAGAATATAATCCCCATATAAGTATTACAAAAAACTTCTATTCTAGATATTTACGAAAAGCACAGACAATTTCAATTTTTTAAAGCGAAAAACAGCATAATTGCCACGTTCAATTAAAAAATAATAATAAAATCTACATAATCTCATATTTATTTTCCTAAGTTTGCTACTATATACAATATATGATTTTTAAATTATTTTTTTTTTCTTATCTACTCTCTCATTTTTTTTATAACTAATAATATGAATTACTTTAAAGAAGTGTACTTATTTTTTAATTCTCTTACAATATTTTTCTTATTACATGTAGAAGATTTTCACCAGTTTTTCTCTCTCTTTTTTGCAGATGCCTCTTTATATGCCCATTACGTGTTCAAGAATTGTGATCAGCAGAACAATGGTACAATTAACTTTCAGGTTAATACATACAATTTTTAACTCGGCTTTTTTATTCTTCCTCACTAGAGATTCAATTGAACAATCGTTTATTGAAATATCTTGTATGTTTTGTTAATTTTTTTAAAAATTAATATGAATTTAAATTATCCAGAATTATATTGCAGCAACTTTTTAAGCTTCATATTAAATTTTTAATTAAAGCATAATATACACGAATAGCTCGATTTAAAAGCTGCCTAAAAATATAGAAACTTTTTTTTTAATAACTTTTCAAATTATTTAACACCTGAAACATTTCGGGGTTCGAATCCGGTGAAAACATGGATATTCGTAGTTATACGGAATCCACATTAATCCTACAGTTTTAGTGAAATGACACTTTATGTGCAAAAACTGACCATAGAGGAAGAACCTAAATCACAAACTCTTAAACATTTGAATAAAAAAGTGCTAAATTATTCTCAAGACCTGTTCTAAATCGCATTTATAAATTAATTTTCTAAAACGGTTTAAATTAACATTAATATTACAAAAGATAAATAATATTTTATAAGTTTGAATGCATAATAAAAGTTTACTTAATTGGACTATTTAAAAGAAGAAAAACAAAATAACTGCATAAAATAGGAAATATTCGTAAAAGAAATTTTGCTTTAAATATCAATTTCTTCTTAATTTGTTCACTTGATTAAAACAGGGAATCCATCATACTAATTTATTTTGAAATATAGGTTTTAGTAATTTTAGATATATATATATATATATATATACATTTTTTTTAATGTAAAAGCAATAATATTTATGATTAGTAGAGGTGCGAATAATTGTTAAACGACTTCGCAATTTTTTTGTATCTTAATAATATTTTCATTATTCTTTGATCTAAGTCGCTAACAATTTACAAAGTACAGTCGGTAACAAAAGTGTCCGAACACTAGCAAAAAATGCCTATGTAAAAAAAGTACACTTCATACAGTTCTGTTAAATAAATCCTTATCGAATCATGTTCTTAGACTGACTATGAAGAGGATTCGACAAGGATTTATATAACAAAACCGTATGAAGTGTACTTTTTTTACATAGGAATTTTTGCAAGTGTTCGGACACTTTTGTTACCGACTGTATAAGTTTTGGAGGTAATTAGGAACATATTTCTACGCGGCATATATTATTTTTATTATAAAGTATTGTGACATTGTGTATATTTCTATACAAATTATTCCTTTATTAATTAGTATTTTATTTTTTATTTGATTCTTTTGGAAATATTCAATTATTATTTTTTTATACATATTTTAATTTATTTATCTATCTTCTTTTTTTTTTTTTTTTTTTTTTTTTTCTAAAAGAACAGTTTTTGCTTATCTACAAGAAAATTATACTTTTAAGTAAATTCTATTATATGCATATTTAATTTAGTAATAATTCA
This sequence comes from Salticus scenicus, assembly GCA_963930645.1. Lineage (NCBI taxonomy): Eukaryota > Metazoa > Arthropoda > Arachnida > Araneae > Salticidae > Salticus > Salticus scenicus. The sequence goes on from OZ005650.1 coordinate 158,204,444, forward strand.
ATATGTATTTGCTTGTTTATTTTTTAATCCATTATTATTATTTTTTTTTCAATAACTCTTAAAATTTCAAAATAGGTTAAAAATATGCAATACCATTTTAAAATATCTGTATTAGATAATTTACTATACAATTATTAGCACGTTGAGCGCCACGCAAATTCTTAAAATACATTAAAATTCCATAATGATTCCTCTTGTAATAAATAAAAATTAAATTTTTTTTTAATAAATTTGCAATCATTAAATGTAACATTTTTAGTTTTATATCCTATTTTGCATCCGCCATCGATGGTTGATGCGGCTTTATATCATATTTGACACTGTCAGCCGCCGATGGCTGACAGGGCGCTCAAAGTTTAAATTTTTTTATTGGCTCTGCTTTTACTTTTTGGGTAAAACTTTCACTGAAATGTTTGAAGTATAACATGTTCTGCACACACCTAAAGTTTCAAGATGATTCCTTCAGTACTTAGAGATATATGACAAAATGTCTAGAATCTAGAATGGCTGACATGGCGCTCAACGTGTTAATATATTTAAAGAAAAAATATTAAATTTATTTCTATTAACATTTATTTATGAATACTTTTTTACGAGCTTTATCTTAATTTCAAATTAATGCATTATGAAATATTTCATTCTATGATCACATCTGGGAAAAATTATATTTTTATGCTACCTTGATATATATATTTTTTTAATTAGAGGTTTAAAAATTTCTTTTGGCTAAGCAATGAATCGCCGTATACTATATTTTTAATTGTCTTTAATGGTCATTTCAAATTATTAATTTTTTGCATCAAGGATTAATTCAACGCCAATGCAACCATATTTGTCGAAAAACATGTTTATGTGAATATTTGTAAAAAAAATTTTAATAACATGTGACTTAAAACACAGCAAATATACATTATTTTACCTATTTTTATAGTTATAGTGTTTTGTATATCTTTCAAGTTTATACGCGTTATATTTTTTATATACTCTCTATTAATGATATGTTTTTGCTATTGTACATCGTAATTTCATTCTTTTACACAGGAATTCTTGACAGGTCTATCTATGATGACACGGGGACCAACAGTTGACAAGTTAAAGTGGACCTTCAACTTATACGACATCAATAAAGATGGCCGTATTAGCAGGGAAGAAATGAGAGAAATTATAAAATCCGTTTATTTAATGTTAGGAAGATACATCGAACCACAAGTAGACGAAGACACAGCCACAGATCATGCAGACAAAGTTTTTAGAGTAAATCAGATTATTTTCATTTTATTTTATTTTATTTATTTATTTTTTTTTTTTTTATACAATAGAACCACAATTATCCGACGTAATTGGGACCAAACCTACATCGGATAATCGAAATTTTCGGATAATAGAGCAATTTTCAGTAATCATCTAGTTAAATATTAAGACCAGCAAAGCCCCGGTTCGGAAACGAACCGAAATCCGAATGAGGGAAAAATTTCAAAATCAAACTCGAAATGTACAAAACTCGGCCTGATTCTGCCTGCGTGCCAATAGATCAAAGTTTGTTAACGAAACCATTTTTTAATTCATACAATCAATGAAGGTAGTGAATCGACGAAGGCTTTTCTCGCCTCGCTGGTCACTATATTTAAAGGAAACTCTCTTCTATATCACTTTAAAAACAAAAGTAAACTTTAAAGAAATCATGAAATTGCTTTAAAGCCCGCTTTGGTTCCCCGCTGCCTTCGGCAGCGACCTACTCATTCGCAGACTCTCGGGTGTCTCTCCCTATTGCCTGTGACAATAGCTTACCAGTGGGCTGCCATTTGGGTGCTTATCAGATGACAGTTTCGAAACGGACAGTATTGAAAAAAAAATTGAAGTCGCCATTTTACATTTGAATCCTAGTTACATATGAACGACACTATATGTGGTGTACATAATATTTTCTTTCACGTTATTTTCTATATTTATTTGATTTATTCGATCAACCATGAAATGACAACAATTTCACACCAAATATAATATTACAATGTGCTATGATCAGCTACGTCTATGGCATGAGACAAGTAATTTTTGTGGTTATAATAGTAGTTGAGTTATTTAATAGTAGTTGGTATATAGAAAAGAAAATGAAATAATAAAATATGTAAACCTGATCATGGTACAGCCTTAATGTAGCTCCCCTTGGCGACTTTTGAATTTTTATCACCATTTTAGTCTAAAATACATAATTTATGTTTTTTTTTTTTTTTTTTTTCCTTTCCTCTCCTTTTCTTTCTTTTCAATTTTTAATATTTTATAATTTATTTATATTCTTTATGCGCTACTTGGTTTAAAGTGGCTTTTACGAAAGTGGAGACCTTGACGAAAAATGTCCGATGTATTTCAGCATCAAAATTTTAAAAATTAACCAGGATTACCAATAAGTATATATTTTTAATGTAATGCCGAATTAGCTTTCATGCCAAGCGCGATTCATTCGTGCCAAAAACATGCTATTTAAACAAAATTGGAAAAAAAATCTAAAATTGAGGTATATATTTTATTTTATTTATTATTTTATTTTTTACTCCATTTTCATATTTTCCTTTTTTCATGTGCAGGAGCAAATTTAATATTTAATGTATATATATATATATATATATAATTTTTTTTTTTCGCGTGAAAGCATATTTCATTTTATGTTGAAAAAAAAAAAAAGTAATTTTTCTTTAGCAACAATTAAAAATTTAAATGTCCATTTTTAAACTTTTACCAGGTTATTATTTTCACATTTTAAATAATTTTAAAAAATCTAATGAAAATTTCGTTACAAATAAGGTACCAAATGAAAGGTACATTTTTTCTGAATCTGTCGGTTTAATTAACTTATCGATCGGACAATTAGAATTTTTAAAATAACTAAAGTATGAAAAGCTGGTGCCAACTTGCGTCAACACACAGACAAATATACTCAAAAATCTCTTAGTCATTTATATATATAGAGAGAGATTGTCATCGAGCTGCTAAATAAATATCTAAATTCAAATATGCATGAAAAATGATTTTGAAATATATATATATATATATATATATATATATATATATATATATATATATATACGCGGATTTAAATGGAAGCTTTATCTGGCATAAATTGGCCATGCTTTGTCATACAGCTGTGTCACGTCACGAAGTTTTCTTAAAAGCATCAATTAGTCCAGAAAAAGTATTACTTAGTTCCCCTCCCATCAAAAGAAAAGAAAAAAAAAAAAAAAAAAAAAAAAAAAGAAGAAGAATTTTGGTTAACAGAAAGTGTCGTTTAAAAGACTTTTGGATAATAGATGCTGAAAAAAATGTCAGGTTATCGACGTCGGTTAACGGAGAGTTTCGCTTAAATGAGGGTCGGATAATCAAAATTCTACTGTAATATCTTTTGTAGTTTCATTTTGTTTGATAGTACTTAGGCAATTAAGACTGTATTCATCCGAAGAACATCCGAACATATATGAAATAAGAATCAATCCTGTTATTAGGATTCATGGGTTCATACTGGCAACGAAAATTTAGTGGTGGTTATGATTTAGCGATCTAAAAATATAAAATGAGAGACAAATTAAAAAAAAAGAAAAGAAAAGAACAGTTCACAACTTTATTAAATACTTTTATTACATATGCACATGGTATTATGAGATAGAAGAAAGTTATAACGAAAACTATTTGGTGTATCAGTGATTTATATATATATTAGTTTCTCATAAAAAAAAAAAAAGCTGTTTATATAAATATGCTTATCATTTGTGCTTAGAATTTAGGTTGATTACTAGATAAATAAATCAGGAAAGATTAATTATAAACAAATAAATGTTGTCTTTTCTTTTATTATCGTCAAACAACTACTTCAATTTTTAAAACGTATGTCATAAAAAAAATAATAAATAAATAAATAAATAATAAAAAAACTGGTATTTCCGCTAATAAACTAATTCAATTTAATGTCATACATTATTAAATTAAAAAATCTGGTGTGAAAAAACCACACGACTTCCATTACCGACTATTACACGTATTATATGCACTTTTTGGAGATGTGATCAGAAGACATAGAATTAACCTAATGAAATAGACACCTAAAACTTTTCCGGTAAGAGAAAGTTGATACCCGTGTAAAGATACATAAAACAGAGTTTACATAACGAATTTAAAAAAAAAAAAAAAAAAAAAAAAAAAAAGGGCAGATTTTTTTTTTTTTTTTTTTTTTTTTTGAAAAACCAATTTCCGAGTTCTAAAACTGATCTATCTAATGAGGATGACTTTTGATTTTTCTGTGACAACCACTTAAATCACGAGAAAAGATATCTAAAATGGGTTTATGTAACAATTTTGAAGAAAATTGTTAGAGCCGTTTTAGAGATACCGACTTTTACCAAAACTTGGCTTAATCAATTGTTGACCAGAAACAACAGTTACATACAAAAGGATATTTTAAAGAGGGTTAATATGGCAAGTTTGAAAAAAAAAATCATAGAGCCATTTTGAATGGAATGCACTTGCAGGACATGAAATTCAGCTATTTATACAAAATGCCTATCAAATTTCCTGAACTAACCAACTATATCATTCAAAAAGACATCTAATGGAGTTTTTTTTTTACAGATATTTTGATGAAAATCGCTAGTGTAGTTTTTGAGATACGGACTTCCGGTTTTTCAGTTTTCACCAAAAAACTTATTGTATACCGATATTGGAAGAACCCATACTAAGATTTCTTTTCTTACCTTTCTTTTTTAAGATTTTTGTAAATATGAATTTTAGATCCTCTGTGATCACCTCCTGCATGCAAAGAATATAGAGCTAACATATCATTCAATAAGTCCCGGGACTAATCCCCAGATAGCGTCGCAAATGAAATATTTCTGTGTGGGTAAAGTAAACTTAACTATCGAAAGATACACGTTAAATTTTCATGATATTTCGATCGTTTGTTGCCGAAATATCAAAGTTTTAGCGAACCTACATTTGAGGTTTTCAAAATGAGGGACAAAGCCGAATTTCGTTTTTTGCTTAAACATTGTTTTTTGATGGTCAAAAATACTTTTGAAACTGTTATGTCATTGCTAATTTCAACAATACTTTTGCCTTTCACAAAGCAATGATTAATCACCTCATGAAATTCAGCTTTGTCCCACATTTTGAAAACATCAAAAGTAGGGTCACTGAAACTTTGATATCTCTGTAACAAACGATCGAAATATCATGAAACTTTAACATATATCTTTTGAAAGTTAGGTTTACTTTACCCACACAGAAATATTTCATTTGCGACGCTATCTGGGGATTAGTCCGGGGACTTATTGAACGATGTGTTATATATAAGGATTGCGCTGTTTTATGAATAACCTCGCATAATCCTTGACTGAAGTAACATCTTGAAGCGTTGCAATTATAATAACAGGGTATGAAATGCAGTTGATTATTATTCAATGTATGATTAATGAAAAATTGTCCCCAAAACACTAAGTGATAGCTTCACTCAGTCGAAGTTAAAATGGAAATATATATATAAGAAACTTTTAAAACAAGTATTTATATACATTAAATTAAAATTAAAATTTGAAGATTAGAAAAACCAACAGGAGATTTACATATCAATGGCCAAAATTGCTGCAAAAGGAAATATTAAACTTGAATATAAGAATAATTTAACAAATGAAATAAAATAAAACCCCAAAACACACAGAAGTCTTCATCAGGGAGGCCCTTATGTGTAGGAGTTAAAAAGAAGTTTCTGAAAGGATAGTAGCAATTAGCCAATAACCATCCTTAGCCCCCTACTTCTCACCAAAAAGAAAACCACCTTTAACAGAATAGAAATCTAACAGATCTGAAATAGATCGAAAGAGGAAAACACTGAAACATTCGGTTATATATGATATATATATATATATATAAATATATATGGAAGATTGCATATATTAAAATAACCTTTAATTAAATAAAAAATATTTTATCGATTATTTGGTAATTTTTAAGTTATGCACCTGTTTCAGGATTTATTTTTTTCTCAAAGAAAATTTCAAAAAGAAATAAAAAATTTAGTTTATGCACATTAAATAGCAATATTTCTCTATCATTCAAAGTGGTATAGTTCCTTGCAATAAATACACTTTATAGAAGCTGTCTTATCTAATTGTTCCTAAATCTGAAAGACATTGTAATAAAATTTATACCAGATTCAAAATTTTCTAGATACGTATTTTACGGCTTTTAATATTTTAAAGAGGAGAGGAAAATAGTAGTGATTTACAGGTAGAGAATACTTACAACAAAAGTCATGAGCAAAGTCTAACTTCGAAAAATGATATACTGTCTGAAATTGAGCAGAAATCAGAATGTACCAATGAAAATAAAACTACATGATGTATTTATCGTTAATAGCTTAATACTTTCTACAAATTTTACTACATATGACAACGGATATTCTACTTAGAAATTTGTTTGAAATACATAAATTTCGATTTCTAGAAGAATTTTTCCGTCACATTTCATAAATAACAAAATGTATATAGTTTCAATCTTTTTGAATATATATAGAATAATAATAACAATAATAGTATTAATAATAATAAGCAGATTTAGGGGAATAACTTTGGGAACAATATTTCATTCCTTTTTGTTGTTTTTGCGCAGCTTTTGTGGCTGAGTTGACGGTCGTTATGTCGAAGTAAAGCAATGGTTGTTATACCGAGATAACGATATGAAACTTATATAAAATAATAAAAAAATATATTTACTCAGCTTTTCTTTTATTTATTATTTTTTTTTTTTTAATTTCTTTAAAATAACAGTAAAGAAAAACGAGCAGTTTACATTATAAAGTTTCAAATCAATTACCAGCCATATAAAGCAAACCTAACGCATATAAATTATATTACATAAAAGTGTGATTTTAAATTTGCAATAGTCGCATATTGTGACTAAATTTATTATCCCTTAACTAAAAATATATATTTTATTCTGCCCTTTCCAGTGTGCATATATTAATCTGAAAAATGGTAGAGACAGTTTTAAAGATGATATTGAAAAATGGCTTTAGAAAAAAAAGGCGTGAACTCCGGACAAATGAAAGAATTCAGAGCAAGTACCTTTAAAAAAAAAAAAAAAAAAGTTATTTGAAGAAATTTTGGAAGCTATTAATAAAAATTTATTTTTATTATATTTTCCATGGCTCTTGAAATCACTTAGTCAACGTCAAATGTTTTATTTCTTTTAAAATTTCTGTTATCTGTAAGTGGGTTGACTTGAATAGACGTATAAATTAGAGGGTATTATATTTATAGAAGAGAGGGTATTATATTTTATACATATTGTATACTACCGAGATAATTTTACTGAATATTTGTTTTTAAATAATTAATATTGTATAAAGATCTATAAAAAGGTTCTATAAAATATATTTAAATAGTTTAACTCATAACTAACATTACGCAATAGTGCTTAGGAAAAAAAAAAAAAAAAAAAAAAAAAAAAAAAAAGCAGCGTACTTTTTATAAATGTTGCAAACTTTATACAATCTTTGCTTCCTATCTTCTTCTTTCATTACTTAAGAAAATCTAATTCTTTACTTTATTTTAGAGGTTGGATCTGAACCAAGATGGTTACGTCACATTTGACGAGTTTTTGGAAACATGTCAAAAGGTAAAGCATATTTAAAGACTAAAACTTGTTTATGCTTTTAGTTTTAAAAATGTTTTTCAATAGTTATACCATTGTTTTCGAGTATTCTACAAATTTCCGAGTTCGAAAATTATTTTTTTACAAGAATAATTTAGTAAAGAAACCAAAGTGTCTAACAAAAAAAAAAAAAAAAAAATGTAATTCTGAACCTCTAGAAAAGTAATATGACTTACATATTACAAAGTTTCAGTCTTATAGAAAAAACGACAATAAGTGAATATGTTATGCAGTGTTTTAAGGCAATATTTAACGTTATTTTTTTATAGTAAATATATCTTTTTTGGGGGTATAGTTCAAGTGAAATTTAATAAGTATATGAATCTGTAGGTTACACCATTATATGTAATATTTTTCATATAATCATTATAAATGTTAAACAGAAAAAAAAAGTCAATATATATATATATATATATATATATTATATATATAAAAAAAAGTATCATTTATTAAGTTGTTCCTCGATTCATTTCTAATTCAGTTTAAATCGGTTGAAAATAATGTATGTCATTTACGTAAATTTAATAAATACGTAATTTAATTTATTATTACTATGCTTTTTTTTCTTTTTTCTTTTCCTTTTTTTTTGACAAACATTCCAAATATGTTTTTTTTTTTTTTTTTTTTTTTTTTTTTGAAATCCCATTATAAAATATAGAGTCTAGTAGTATAACTTCTATCTTAATATTTGAACTTTTGCAATGAAACATTACATGAAATTAATTGTGTGTTTTATCACAGAAAATGGAGGTGATTATCTTTAATTTTTCTTTATCATGCGCTAAAGTATATTCATTGAAGTATATTCCAGTAACATACTTTTAATAACATAGAGTTCTTTTTTCTGCCTAACCTTGGAAAATACAGATTTTCAAATATTCAAAAAAGAGAGACATAGAAGGAGGAAGAGAAAACGATTTTTTTTTCTTTCTAAATTCAATTTATTTTTAACAAAAAGGAATGTTTAAAAAAAAAAAAAAAAAAAAAAAAAGTAGAAAAATAATTAATTTCGTTGTTTTTTATTGTTTAGAATATAGTGTAAATTAAATAAAATTAAAAAAAAAAAAAGTAATTAAATTTTTGAAATGCACCTAAAATTTTCAGAAGTAGTATTTTGTAAATTGTAACACTTTCTTCACATTAAACAAAAGTTATTGGTCCTTCTTTTTTATTTACAATATTAGCTTATAAGAATATTATATGAGACTGTTACAGAATAAATGTAATTTAATACATCATTAAAAAATTTGCAGAACTAATTTATAGATCATCGAATACTGTGAATTTGTTTTGAAATTTGTATGTGCTAATATATTTTAAAGAATATTTTGTATCCATAACTAAAACCTGAATGGAATTCCTTGTATATAATAAAAATAGTACAAGCTTCGTGCTTTTTTTTTTTCTTTTTTAAATCAATTTATTAATGTAATCATTACAATTGTTTATAAAAAGTAAAAGAGGATACATATACATAATTAAGCATTTAATTTATGATACAAATTTAATTCAAAATGTAAAGGTAGTATTTATTTTTCATACACACACACACACACATATATATATATATATATATAGTACGTTATACCCAGTGGCTTTGTGCAAAATGAGGAAAATAATTAAGAAAAAACTGAGTAACAAACATATTAACAAAAGAAAATTTCTTATGTAAATTAAAGAAAACAGAAAATTAAACGGTGTATATGTATTCTGTGATGCTATTCGCGTAACAGAAAATCTGCTGGATTAAATTAAAAGAAAAATAAGTTTTTGATTTTATTTTCCAAATATTCTGTGAATCTCTTGAAAACATCAAAATAATATTTTGATAACGCAAGATGCAATTTCCATTTTCTAGGTGAAATAAATTTTGATGCCTTCTTTAAAAACACAATGGGGACCTAAAGTTTTTTAATTGCACATTTTGGTAAAAGCCTCAAAAAAAAAAAAAAAAAAAAAAAAAGGATAACCATCAATTATGTTTTTTTTTTTTTGCTTAATTATTTCTTGAATCACCTATTAGTAAATTAAGAAAACTCCAAATGCCTCCCTACGGCTTATGCTTAAGTGATACAAACATATGATAATTACAATTCAATCGTCACTCAAGCATATGAGGATTAGACTTAACAATGTAGATTAAACTTCCATAAATGGAATTGTACTTCAACAATTATTTTCAGTAAGTTGTACCATAGAAATAGCTTTAAATATTTTACAAATTCTAGAAAGATTGTTAAAAGTTACCTGTAATTATTATAATTTGATTTGCATTTAAATAGCGTAGTAAACTGCATAGAAAGTAAACTAAATTAAATATTTGCTTCTGCTGTTTCTGTTTTACACAAAATTAAATATATATATATAAATATAAGTGTTGTTATTTTACAGCAATCTGACTGCATGTTTTCCTTTCGATGTTTGTTTGAAATTCAAATAACTTATGTAATTTGGGCGTCTAGTATCAACTCATCGGAATACTGACCTTGGCGGAAACATTTCGATATGTCGTCACTTTTCCGATAAACGCCGAAAACCGCTAGCACGAACTTATCGTAATCCTTTTTGGATCGGAAAAGGTTCGTGGAATAGGATTCAAAAATTTTGACAAGGCGATACGCCGTGGAAATACAAATCCGATGTCATGTCGGATTTTGAGATGACAGATTCGATTGTAACCGCATTAAAATTATTTCCTGAATTAGTAGAAGTGCTTGATATTTAACTTATTAAAAAAGCTATACATTGTTTTAATAGAGAATATCTATGAAGTATAAAAAACCTTAAATATATTTAAAGTCATTGAAAATTTATTAAGTTTAATGAAAATTGTAAGAAATATATATTTTCTTTATAACTAATATTCTTATTTGAAAAGTATGGAGAATAGCATGTCTTAATATTTAAAGTTATCGAAAATTAATTGAGTTTTATAAAATTTACAACAAGTATCTATATATTTTCTCTTTAATTAATATTCGTATTAATCATGTAGAATATTAAGTGTATATCTATTGAAGTATTAATATTTAAAATTATTAAAAATTAATTACGTTTAATGAAAACTCTAATTATATATTTTCTTTGTAACTAAAAGTATAAATTATGCCTACGAATGATGTAAGTCCCAGTATATAAACTACTGGTAATTAATTAAGCTTAAAGGGAATTGCGATAAATATTTATTTTCCCTGCAACTAAAATTTTCATTTTAAATTTTATTATTATCGAATCAAATAGTTAGAGGTACAACACATTTATTCTATATTTACTTGCAAAACTTCATTTGTAGATTTATAATAGAATCTAATAAGAATCTCCCATATATCATTGAGAGAATAGTGAGTGAATATTAAAAAAAAATAATAATAACTGATACTTACAATCTAGATTAAAAAATGTGAAAATTAACATACAAAATGAAAATAAATTTTAGACACTTTTGCTTTTCTTACTTTGATGAGAGAGAATTTTTTACTAAGCTTAAAAATGTAAAATTGCACAGTATATTTTATTGTTTATTGTAAATTGTAAAAGAAATTCTAAAATTCGTAAATACAAACATGCAATTAAATAATAAATAATAATAATAATAATAAAAGAAAAAGAAACTGATCAGTAATCACGCAATTGATTTAAAAATATTTTTTAAATAAGCAATAATTTAATATCAACTGTTTTTATATTTGTTAAAGTATGCAATATATTTATAGTTATCTAAAGCTTTAGTACAATTTAATATAAATCGAAAACAAGAAACGATTTTTTTTTTCAAACTGTATCACAAAAGTATTAAATCAAAAGTAAGTGTGCACAACAAATTCAAAAAAATTTATCTAAAAGTAATGAATGCAAGAATTTGGTAATATTTCTAGAAGCAACTGTATCGATTACGATAAATTATTTCGATACTTCCGAGAGACGCAAATGTAAACGCATCATTTTTTAATCATAAAAATTTTATATCAGAAACAACTTGCACAGCATTAATTTTTCATAGATTTCAAGTATTTAATTTTCACCTTAGATTAAGTATTATTACATAATTGCAATTTTTTTATCTACTTCTTTCTAAGTTAAATAATCCAAAAATTACTATTCAAATGAAATTGATATTAATTCTTTTGGAAAAAGTAAAAAATTAAAAGACATGTTTTTTTTTTTTTTTTTTTTCTTTAAATTTATTATTTATAGATTTGATTATTATTATTATTTTTTTTTTTTTTGGGGGGGGGGGGGGGGAAGGGGGGGATAAATTCTTTGAAAAAAAAAATAATTTGCTTTATCACATGTAAATTAAACCAGTTACATGTATGCAAAATTTTTATAAGACATGTATGCAAAAATTTTCATTAATGAAATTTAAACAAAAATGTTAAATCTTTATACATGTGATAAACAAACTTTAATGCGACAATAGAGTTCAATCATATTGTAAAAAGTAATATATATATATATATATATATATATATTACCTGTATTACATTCTGTATTCTATCCAACGTTTCATTATTCCTTATAACTTGTATAAATAGCAAAAGTTAGAAACTAACATTTGAAGGAAGCAGAACATTTACATTTACTGCCTTAAAAATATTAGTAACTGACAAAAAGTCAATTTCAATAATAATTCGGGTTTGACTAATAGAAAATAGGTATGATATTTAGAAATAAATGTGGAGGAAAACTCTCCTTTCTTTTAATAAAACAAAAACACACGTTCACGTTAATAAGAAAACACCACAGAACTGGCGTTTTAAATTATTACAAAACTTTTAATAAACACCATAAAATGCCTATAAACTCTCAACATTTGTTTCGGGTCGAAAGAACACATGATCCTTCATGAGGCGAACAAACCAGGCGCGAGTGCTGCAATCAAAGCGAAAACGCAGCACTCGTGCCTACTTTGTTTGCCTGATGAAGGGTCGAACAATTGTTTCGTCCCGAAACAATTGTTGCTAGTTTATTGCATTTTATGGTGTTTATTCAAAGTTTTGTAAGTAATAACATTTTCACATTAGTCACACACGCAGGCAGTGGGCAGCCATGTTTATTTTTAGAAAATCCAGATGGAATGTGACGGTCAGTAAGAAATAATCCTTGTCTGTGATTGGTCAACTTATTCCGATTTCGATAACAGTCAGTTCACTCCGGAAGAAATTCCATTCCACCTTTCCGATAAGATGGTGCTAGTGTATAAAATGCAGAGCGGAATTATTCTGGTGGAAACCGGCATTTCCGATAGAGGAAAGTTCCCACGTGGAATTCTTTCCGATTGTTTGGTGCTAGACCTCCTGTTACGGATTTTCACACTACTTTGCATGTAGAGCATTTTTCTTGTTATTTCATTGTAATTACATATCGAAGAAAAGTGTAATTACGATGAAAAAAAAAAAAAAAAAAAAAGAAAGAAAGAAAGAAAAGAAAAATGCTATTTAAAATGGTTGTTTAGAAAAAGGCTGGATGCTGACAAAAAACTCCGGGATAAATTATACAAGTTATCAGGTATGGAAAGGACAAACAAAATGTATAAATGCTACAAGTATCTATGTACATTATGATTTTTTATTTAAAAAATGTATATATATTCTTTTTTATTTTACAATTTTTGAAACATTTTTAAAGTGTACATTGTATTGTTTTTCTTTTTTCCAGGATGAAAACATCATTAGTTCTCTACAGTTACTAGACACGGTCCTGTGACAACCAATCTTGCCATCCATGGCATGAACAAAACTTAAGAAATTGATAAAGATTCAAATATCCGCACAAGCGACTCTTTCACTGGTCTTACAGTGGACAAATAATGAATGTGTGTTGTCATTCTGCAACTTCCAAAAAGTGCGTTTATATTGGAGACACGTGATGTCGTCGGTGCTATTAGGGGCACACCAGTATGAGCTTTTGATACGTCCTCAGAAACCTATACAGAACTTTCATATGAATCTTCATAGAACTTTATTTGCGCCTATAGACCTTCTTTCTTAAGGACCTTAAAACACAGACGAACCATAGGTTAAATAATTCTATTCCCTAATTCTAAGAACTTGCCTAGGATTTTCATATACATAGGTTTAGATTAAACCTCTTCTAACAGTCTGTGAACAAAATGCTCTACAACTTCCTTTGACGAGCTCTTAGATTTTATTTCTGTGATCATAGAACTTATACTATCAGAGAATGTCTGATTTTTGGAGGTGATAGGTTGATATTGGTATATTTCGTATTACGGAGGTGTATGCATATTTCAATGGAACTATTTTATCTCATTGTATCAATGTAGTGTATATTTTAAATATTCTGTTTCAGGAAATGTCCATATGCATTGGTATTTGCGTTGTTGCTTTTGTAAAAGCATTCTTGTTGGTGAGATCATTTTAAAAAAGTTCCGTTCAGATTCGAGAATGAAAAAAAAAACGTATTTTTGAGTAAGGAAATGTTAGTGTATAAGCATATACCTTCCTGTATTATAAAAATTTATTGCTTTAAACCAAACTAGATAATATCAATTTTAAGTAGCTATGTAACAATAAAGCTTTATCTTTTTAGGAATGGGGTAGATATCTCAATTTTATTCCCATTCATTTGGGACGGATTTATAAGATTAAGACTTAAATGATCTTAATGTAAAATTTCATTATGCCATCGTAAAAATTGTAGATAGTAATATAAATTTGCTTTAGTAACAATAAAAATTTGAGTTATTTCCTTCTGAGCTTTGTACATGCGTCATAATAAGGAAAATAAGTGCTATATATATTTACATACCATTTATTTTATATAAGATAATACTATAAGCATAATTTGTAAACTTAGAATTGCTCTTTTAGTCACTTTCACGCGGAAGCAAAAAATTTCTTCAAAAAATTACTTTTAACGTAGTTAATCTGCTTCAACAGCTCTTAAATACGAACAATTCCGATATAAAAAGCTGTATTGAAAATTTATTTGTTATCATTTGTAAGCTTTTATTAAAACAGTACAGCATAAAAAAATTTTAGTTTCAGTCGAATTTCTATAGAAAATTTTAAATCAAAAAACAATTTATAATATAGTTTAAACAGAATATGAAAGAAGCAAATTTTTTACCTCACTAATAAAAGCATTTCTCAATGAACGGAACTTCTTATAAATTCTAATTTTAAAAGGTGCATTTATTATTATTATTATTATTATTATTTATTTACTTCTTAATTTATCCACAATGTAATAGGGAAGAAGTTACAAGTGAAATATTCTCATTAAACAAAATTATTTAACTGAAAATAATGCCATAAAAATACTTTATTTTATTTTATTTTTATTTATTTATTTATTTATTTATTTATTTTTGAAATTAGAAAAAGAATACATCAAATTTAACTTTTTAGTTATATATTGCAGAAAAATTCTACAAAATTTTACGTAGAATGAAGTTTTGTTTTTGTACCCGAGTTTAAGACTTTCATATCTTATGCATTAGCTTATAAAACAATTTTCTTTCATTACAAAAAAAAAAAAAAAAAACTTATCATGGAATATATAAATTCTTTGAGATAAAATATCTAATGTTTCTCAACATAGTAGATTTTTAATACACTGTCCTTCATTTTCGTTTTCTCTTTTATTTTCCCCTTAAATCTTGCTTTAGCCTTAGATTTGGTTTAACTGTGTATCTCTAAATGTTAGTAAAAAAATTAGAAATCCTTTATTCCTTTAATGTAAATGATAATATTTTAATGTTCATTTTTACACCGACACCAACTTTTGACACTATTTAAAATTTTATATGCTGCAATATTTAAATGTTTCGCCGAAAAAAAAAAAAAAAAAAAAAAAAAAAAAGGAAAGAAAAAGAAGAAATACTCAAAAATCAGTAAAATTTTGTCAAATTTATGTATGTCACATACTCAAAATTGATCTGAAATAAATATACCAAAATTAAAAAATCCAATGTACGTATTATTGCGTATATTAACATGCTCAAAAATTGGGATCGACCATCGTGAACCCCAATATACCAAGTGGTTTTATCCGTAACTTGCGTAAATACGGGCTAGGTTCCCACGGAAGGCACTCCCTCCTCATGCCTAGGACCCAAGTGCAGTCAATCGGTCTTACTCCCAAACACCAAACTCTAAACACCCAATATACAAACACAGATTCTCGCGCAGTTATCCGCGGGACATGGTACATAGAGTAATGCAAAATGTCAGAAATAAACTTCAAAATTAATTCGCCATTGGCCATTTCTACTTAAGTGATGCAGTCTTGAAAACTTAATAGATGACAATGGCATACTGTATACTTCTCAGGTATAAAAGATTTTTCTCGATCTTTCTTTGTATATATTTTTTAATTGACTTTCTAAATCGGTACGCTATTTTTGCCGTACCCTGTATTTTCTGTAAAACTATATTCATATTATTATATGTCATTGATTTTCAAAACACTTCGTATAGCGTAATGAAACAATATATTATAGGAAGTAAATGAAGTAAAACACATGTAACTTCTTTTCTTAATAATTTGCATCTTTCTCTTTGGTACCGATTTCAATCAAACTGAATAAATGCTTCAAAACAATATTTACTGTCTTTGAAGTTTCTTTATGTTCCTAAATCATTATCAAAATTTTGATGTGACAATCCCTTTAGAAAAACACCTTTTCATTTAAGATTACCTCTAGTTTCTTTTCTAATTGTAATGTGAGAGTACTATTTTATTACGAGTACCAAGTGCTTAATGAAATAATATATGTCTTAATTAAGAAAACGATAATATTTCAAATGTATGATATTCATCAATTAAAGCTTATGAAATAAATCATATATATTGCATTCCATGTAAATATACTATAAATGAAAACAATATTGCATCGTTAATTGACTCAAATGTAGTTTTAGAAACTTTCTTTGTTAACTTTTGTAAAGAAAATATTATTTTTATGTATGTTATGTATTATGTTTTCTTTGTTATTCTGGTACAACAATTTAAGAAGGGTTTATGTTTGAAATATTATTAATTAAAAATGGAAAGAAAATTCAGAAGTTATTAGACTTTCTTGAATTTCATTGGCGTTGCACAAACAATTAACAAAATTTTATTAAGATATTAAAAATTTAACTATATTAAATAATGAAACGTATTTAAAATTATGCACAGTACATTTTATTTATTTATTTATTTATTTATTTTTAAAGAAGTATTGTATCGATGATTTTTTTTCATAAAAACTACCATAAACTGAAATTATATAATGATTTCTGTCTGAATTTGAATAAATCAGACTAAAGAAAGAACATGTATATATTAACAAATTAAATAAATATTTTTAATGGATCAAATTCTTTTGAATTTTTAAATTGGAATTTTCATGAACTTATTCAGACTAGAAGATTGTTCAAGTGTGAATTGTGCGATTTTCCTGAAAATTCGTGGAAATGACATAAATTGAAATTTGGGGGTACTAAATGGTTTTAACGTATAAAAAATCGAATTTTTTATATATATATGTATGTGTGCGTGTGTAGATTTGAATCTTTCTGAACATTTTGACATTTCATTTATAATTCTACGCACTTTAGTCCAAAATTTATGAGAAATCATAAATAATATCAAGACAGAAATAATTGCCTTTCCAAACTTTGACGTTTATTTTCTCAAAAATACTTTTTAACTATTATCCAAAAAGTATGCTATCATGAAGTTAACCTATTATATTTTTTATTGTTTTAAAATAAGTGTAGAAACTTCTTTAAGAAAATGAATTAAAATTTTTGAGATATTTCAAAATTTACTGTGGAACTTAAAAAATGTCATATCTAAAAACTGTTTTTTTTTTAATATTCTTAAATAAATAAAGTTTATTTTATTAACTGTTAATGCATTTTGAAAGAATTATTTGCATAAATGTTAGTGGAAAATTTTAAAGCAGTATGTGAAGAAGTTTTTCTTTCAATATTTCAATTTTGTGATCGAGACAAAAAATTGCTTTTTAGAAAATAAAAGTCAATGCTTGGAAATTTGCTTATAACATTTGAACTAAAATACGTATAATCGTAAAGGATTAAATTTCTTAGAATTGTTCTTTTTTTAACATACATGTTTGTTTTTTTCTTTTTTAAGTCATTTCATTTTTAAGGTTAAAATCCCTGGACCCATTAAGAATATTAATGGTAAATTCAAATAATAATTTATATATACTTACTATAAAAAAATTCGTAGTTGAATTTATTTTATGGTTTTATCGTAAGTTTTGGAATGTATTGCAGCCAATTTGTATACATTTAAAGAGTATCTCGCAGTCGTAAATAATAAATTAATTCACGTATACAAACATTCGATTGTTATCTAAATTATCTGGAAAATATCATTATTACTAAATACTGCTGCCTTACATTTCAGCTCGTTCTTATCAATAAATTAAAATTCAGATTTTTGTTTTTTTCTAGACAAGTTTAATGGAGGAATCCGCTAATTTTACGCAAAAGAGGAGCATTTCTTTTAGAGTTTAGATACAAAATTAAGCACTGTCCCACCCCCCTCCTTTTTTTTTTTTTTTTTTTTTTTTTTTTTCAGGACCTTGCCTTTTTAGTAAAGGTGAAACTGCAACATATTTTACATAAAAATATATATATGTATTTCTATGGAAATTATGAAAGAATACTCCAAGAAAAAAGTTTAATGTTGCAAGATAAGCATGTAAATTATAAACACATATTATGTCTAATTACAGAAAGCTTTGATAATGATTCTAATATGAACTGTCAATACATTGAAGGTAGGGAATTTTGTTTTTTGACTAGTTTAATGGCTCATCTACTGCTAAATTTGTGCAAAAGAGAAGTTTTTCTTTTATACTTTCACTAAAAAGTAACCGCCTCACCACTTTTTTTCCATGCAAACATAATTTTGGTTTACCAGATTTTTATGTTATTCCTTAACACATTTTAAAATAGATCTATGTTATTTGTGCTAACGTATACTTCACAGAACCTCGTAATTTATTGAATGAAAAACAGCATTATGTTTTACATAAAAATAAATATTTTTCCATGGAAAGTTTGAAAGAATGCTCCAAGGAAAAAAGTTTAAATTGTAAATTAAATATGTAAATTATCCCCATAAGACAAAAAAAAATAATTTTATTAGGAAATAAACCTTTGGTAATGATTCTAATATGAAGTATTAATTATAAATTTTAAGAGTACTTTTTTTTTTTTTTTTTCGTTTGGAACTAAGTATTATTGTAATGATAAAGAACCTATGTGTTTATTTTTAGTTTTTTATTAAATTAAGGAGCTAAAAATAAAATAAAAAATATGTTATTAATAGCATGGGGATGTCACCGTAGCAGGAGAATTAAAATTAGGATGGCCTCTGAACATACTTAAGGTTATGTGTCAGACCATCGCCAACTGCGCATAGCGTAACAGTGGCGCGCGTAAAACCCATTTACTAAATCACTTAATGGCATGAATAAATAGTCCTATTTATTTACACATTTATTTTGAATCATTATTAATTGAAATTAGATTATTTTTCACATACTGTGAAAATCGATTTTGTCATTAAAAAGATAAATAAAGGATTAGTA
The DNA here is from genome assembly GCA_963930645.1 of Salticus scenicus. NCBI lineage: Eukaryota > Metazoa > Arthropoda > Arachnida > Araneae > Salticidae > Salticus > Salticus scenicus. The sequence goes on from OZ005650.1 coordinate 158,223,717, forward strand.
TCACTGCATATGTTTAATCGAAGAGTTTGGGATTAGAATTCTAGGAAATTCGTCAGACCCTTTTTTTTATTCTTTGACAAACCAATCACAAGCCGGATATTTCTTTCCTGGTTAATATTTCAAGTTCAATCTTATTAAGTTTTTGCGGTAAATACATTCCTTTAGGTATATTAGTTTCAATTGACAAATTCTTCTGTAGGATGATACGGAAGTCGCAAATACATACATACACACACACACACACACACACATATATATATATTCACAAAAAATTCGTTAAAATATTAGTTATATTTTTCGCCAACATATCGCGCTGCATTCGCACTTTCCTCTTACATTTTAAAAAGATCCGCCTGATCAAATGACGCCATACTGCGAATACTGCACCTTTTTTCAGGGGAATTTTCAATGTGCAACATCTGAAGGTTATTGTAATGAATGACGAACGTCCCATTGTTGCATTTATAGTCCGCGTCGCGTTGTTAAATGCACATGCACCATTGCAATAAAAGAATTTTACATTTAAAACGGCACCTGATGAAGAAAATTTAAAGTAATTTGCTAATAAATCTTTCGTTAACTCAAAATATTATATGTCTTTCTTTCCGTTTCAATAAAAACCAATTCTACGATCAATACTCTTTGAATAATATATTTTATATTTTTTCTTTAACTTTTGGTTTACCTGGAATTTGTGTTTCTAAAAAAAAAAAAAAATAAAAAAAAAAAAAAAAAAAAAAAATCTTAATTTATTATTAAATTGATTAGCACATTAATCTACATAGGATATAGGTCTAAATATATAGTTAAAAGAGATGTGATACAGATATTTATGCATTAACTAAACTTATTATATACTTTTTTAAATTCTTCCTATACGGACAAGTTCAGTGATAACTGCAGAAATATCAATAAAAGTCCTTTATTCAGTCTTACAGAAATACTAAATCTTAGTGTATATTACTGTGACTGGTGCATTATTTTTAAAGGCTTTCCTTAGTGAATACCAATCATGTAAATACCACGCATAAGTGAACGCGTTTTATCAATAGAAATTTTGTACATAATTTTAATTTTCATTGAATAGATGTTTGATTTTAGAAGACAGATTAAGAAAATTGTTTATCAAAATTTTATATGCTATTAACACGTTAGTAGTCGCTAGTTGGTCGATTTGCCGCCCATCCTTCAGTGTTGCCAGATTTTTTTATTCAATAGCCACCAAAAATTTTTAGAAGTAGCATATGATATACGTGAAACGCGAATAAAATCGAAGGAACGTCGATCCTATCACTTTTTAAAATTATTGGTGACAGTTAAATAAAAAGTGCGCAATCTGTAATATGTGGCGCTGTCTATAGCGACTACTAACGGGAATTACAAGGGGAATTTAATTTCGATTTTTCGTAAAATTATAAAATGTCAGTACAATTCTAAATATTCAAAGTAATTTTCGAAAAGCAATTAATTAATTTCCGAAATTCATTTCATAAAATGTTTATAGTATATGGTATTTAAACTTGTACTATTCTTGTTTTAATTATAATATTATTCTAAGAATAAGAATTAATTTAAAGATTAAAAGCAAGATATAAACAATTTAGACATAATTTATTAACTGAAATATATTACATTAAATAAGATTAAGATCTTTTGATAAATCGACGTTTTTCTTCCAGAAGAAACATTATATTTATTTTATTAAGAGCTTTCGGTTTTAATTTTCGGTTTCTATTTTCTAGTGTATTTATTTCCTGTGTTATTCAAAAACCTTTAGAATGAGCGAATATTAAGTTTGCTTTTAAACTATATGAAGCTTCCTCCAGTGAAAGTTTTACAATGTAAAAACATTTTAACTATGAATGCGTCAAACTGACACCATTTGTATTGACTTTTCATTGCATAGGTGTTGGCTCAAATCCAAAAGGAACAAAAGGTTCTTTATTTTATTTTATTTTATTTTTTTCCAAATTTGAAAATCCTCGTACAATAAAAATGCATTGCGCCGATTTGTAATTTAAATTAATTTTAATTGAAATATATATCTGTCCCATATTCATTAGCTCAAATATAACCTAACTATGAATTTTCATTAAAATGTAGTCAAAATATTCATTAATTCATACTTTCTCCATGCAAATTTTAAATTCTTTTGTACATCATTCGGTATTATTTGAACTCTTAAAATGTTGCTATTCATATTATTGAAAAGAGAACTGTTTTAGTTATAGTAATTAACAGAATTATTAATTAAATTTTAAAATTGATTTTAAGAATAGGATCAATTTCTTTAAGGAGACGTAATGTTCTAAGATATTTCACTTTAACTTTCATTAGAAAATTTGCAATCGTAGCTTTTCTCTTCATTAATCAATCAATTGATCCTTATTAGCTTACATAATAGCACGTAGTATAAAATAGTGGAGTTTTGGAATTAATCATTTCATGCTCTCAAATACATTATTTTGGAGGGAAAGGTTATCTTATGTAAACAAATAACAATGCACTTTCAGTTAGTCGTGGATTGGTATTGTGATGATAAGTATAGTCTATACCTAGCTCAGTAAAATAACTCTGATATAATAAGTAACTGTGCATGAAAGTTTCGAACTAACGAAACTTGTACACAGAACACCACCAAATTACAAAACAAAAATTTCCGGTTCCATGGCTCTGACATTCCGCGGCATCTGAGCTGGTCATCGTTTTAAAAATTGAAATATATTATTAATTGCAATTAAGACTAAAATTAGAAAAGTATAGTTACAACAAAAGTAAGGTTTAAAAAAAAATAAAGATAAAATAAAATTTTAAAAATAAAAAAAATATTAAATTGAAAGTTTTAATTTATAATTCTATATTATACTAGGGGGCTCTGCCCCCTGTTCGCTTCTCTCACCAACTCTCGAAGGAGGCTTCGCCTCCCCTTGACCCACTTTACTTATTAACACATGTAGAGCTCTGCTCGCTTATCCGCTGCTTTCCTTTTTCTGAATAGGAATATTAATAGTGCATATCAGAAGATAAAAGCAGAAATTTATTATAAAAATCCCGTTTTTAATGTCAAATTTAAATATATAATATTTAAAAACACATTATTTATTTTAATTTATTTTTATGAAAATTATGCTAAAAATCAGTTTTATTTCTTTTTTAATAGAAAAAAAAAACTTGTAATATCTAGAATATTTTGCACTGCAGCTTTAGTATATGACCTTGTTTATTTCTTTTTTACAACCATAGATACGGACCGCCGTACCCCAGTCGGTAGAGCGTCGAGCTCGTAATTGGAAGATTGCGGGTTCGGTACTCGAGTTGGCTAAAGACCGTCGTGTACACTAATGGTGGCTGGTACACGTAAAATCTGTCGTGGCCTAAATGTTCTCCATGTTCCCATTAAAATTATACCTCTGGGGGTCACCGAAGCGGGGTAAACATACCCTCCTTTTAGGATCAAAACTGTGGTAGCATGTCTTGGGAACATCCGTAAGGGTGCGTCCTAGACTGTTCGTCACCAATCATCAGTAGCGCAGAATCCGTAGTGCGATGTCAAACCCAACCTACTTAACTGCCTACTTACCTACAACCATGGATCATACTTTAATTTTCTCGTGTAAGAAAATTAATTTTCTAAAAGTAGAGGAAAAAAGTTACTAGTAGCTACATTGACATTTATTTTCTTTCTTTTTCACAGCCATGGTTCTGGGCTACGGTACCCCAGCCGGTAAAGCACCAAGCTCGTAATTGGAAGGTTGGCGACTCGATACTTGAGCCAGCCAAAAACCGTCGTGTACATTAATGGTGGCTGGTGTACATAAAATCCGTCGTGGCCGCAAAGTCCTCTATATTCCATTCAAAACTATACCTCTGTGGATCAGCAAATCGATGGAGCCATCCCCTCTGCGGAGTATCAAAAGTGTGATCGCATGTCTACAGAACATCAGTAAGGGGGTGCGTCCCAGACCTTCGCCAGTTACCCATAGCTCAGTACTAGTGCTACGTTAAACCCAAACTAACTACGTACCTACAACCATGGATCATATTTTAATTTCCCCGTGTAAAGTGACTTCCTGACAGAAGAACAACGCCACTGGGAGAAACTTTTTTCAAGGTGTCAAATAGAGCACTTTCATAAACCTGTCATTTTTAGTTAATAACTACTTTAATTAAAAATGTCAGAAATTCCTAAGCAACTGAAATGTCTCCCTAGGAGTATTCGGAGCACATTGATACCACTCATTACGCCCTTCGCGAGAAGATGCTGTCGCAGACAGAAAAAAAAAATGACGCCAGCGACAGTAACTTTTGTTAATATATAGAGACTAAGTAAACTAACAATATATTCTAATGCGAGACGATTTTGGGTAGAATGAACAAGGTAGAATGCCAACGACAATCGTAAAAAAAAAAAAAAAAAAAAAGCATTTGAAAAAGTAGTACAATTCTGAACTTTCAATGCAATAGACATTTTCACAGTAATTCCATCCAGATTTTTTATTAGAAACATTATAGTTTTATTTTTTTTAAATCTGAATGAATGAGTAAAAACATAGGTATGAGAAAGTTACTCAAGTAGTATGAAAGATTTTTTTTTTTTTTTTTTTTTTTTTTTTTCGAAAGTTTGAATTTTATATTTTGCTACACATCCCCAGATAAGTTTCAATGTTATTACTTATTTAGGAAACTTCTAATAAATATGCTTGAACTGAAAATGCTTAGCATCAGAACATTTTAGATGAACATATATTATACATCAATTTTGATTTGTTTAAAGAAACAAATGTGATAAAATTGTTTTTGAAACATTTGCAGAGCATCAGAATCGTACAAAATAATTTAACTTCTATGAAGAAATTAACACTCAGTGTTAATTCACCAAATAGTGATATTTGTATTTAACTATCGCACTTTAAACCTCCTTCACGATTTATTATACATTAATTTAAATTAGTAATTTTGAAACAACAACAAAGAAAAATGATGTATTACATTTAAAATTCAGATTTTTTGATAGATTATTATAAAAACTGCAAATAGAAAAGAAATGGTTTCTATTAAAAACGAATAAAATGCAAATATTTTCTGGAGCAAAAGAGTATCCAATAAATGTAAGACCGAAAATACAATATAAATTTTAGTCTTTATCAACTTAAGGAGAACAAAATATGTAAAGCTTAATGGCAATTATTTATTTCTTAGATTAAAAAAGTCTAATTTTATTTAATACTTTCATGTACTATGTACATTATAGAAAATTGCCTTTAAAAAGTTTTCATAATTTTGAAATTGACGGATTTGTCATAAATGAATATTCAAAAATTTTACTTTTATTAATGGAAGCATTAATTTTTTGATCAAATTACTAAAATAAAATGTGGACATTTTACAATAAACTGTAATAAATATTTCTATTATTTTTTTATTGCTTTATTGCTTTGCTTTATTTTTTAATATTGCCTTAGATTATATAAAAAATGATCGCAATATTTTTTACATATTTCTTAAAATTTCTATGGTATAGTGATCTTACTTGTTTTCATTTTTGTTTATATTTTTAAATTAAAATTGTTTTTTTTTTTTAAATATGATTGTGTAGTAATAAATAAAAAGAAAACATTTACTTAAGCTAATTTTATAAACTTAGTCTTTAAAATAATAATAACAATAATAATAATCAAAACAATCAAAATATGTTATTTTGATTAAAAATATGTATAAAATAACGTTCTTATAAAATTTATTAAATACTAGAATATTGTGTAAGAATACAGCATGTACATTAGATATCTATTTCTTATGTGGAATAAGCAGTTATTAGAATCGAAACTGTGTTACATTCTTGTTTTATATTTTATCGTATGTGCTTCAGGCTTTATATTTCACTTTTCCTAAGTTCTAATTCGTCAATGTTTGTTTCTTTCTCCTTGACATTATTATTACCAGAAACGGTACGTTTTTATATAACAAAAATTTGGATCTTTGTTACATAGCTAGAGTGTATATGCGTATTTGTAGATTCAGTATAATATGTATGCCTGTCACGTACTCACAAATCCTATTACAAGCGCAACTTTTAATCGATTTATTTGAAGTGTTATCAATATGAATCAAAAAGTGTTAAGAACAAATACTATCCATAAAAGCCAGTATATATATATATATATATATATATATATATGTATATATGTATACAATGATATTGATATTTAGAACAATCATATTACAGAATGATTTTTAAACATGTAAAAGTAAATAAGTAAATTAAAATAAAGCTTTACATTAACAAAAAAGGAAAAAAAAAAAAAAAAAAAAAAAAAAAAAAGAAAGAAAGAAAGAAAAAAAAAAAAAAGTTAAGTATTTAATATTGTACTGATTAAAAAACGAAAGAAATGAAAAATGTTTGAAAATTAAAAAAATATATTTACTTAATATTATTAACGATTTTTCAGCTTCTACATTCTATTTCCCAATTATTAGAAAAAAAAAAGATCATTTATCTTTTTCTTATTATCTTAATAAGCTTTAAATCTAAGAATTAGTGTAGGTTTTAAACTAAATGCAGTTATTTATTTCCAATGATTCAGCTGCCATGAATTACAGTAAGTATACAGCTCTACCTAGAATTCCCTGACCAGTATTTTATTGGCAAATAAATCAAAAATAAAACTTCCTCATATTTCTGAAAGTATGCTAAAATGTGTAAAATTACCCTGATAAGTTTCATTTAAGGGAATTCGCTATTTATCGCGGGTGAAAACCAGAGACTATGCGAAATTAATCCCTACTAGGAGGCTTTGACCGCTTCGCTGACCACTATATTTAAAATAAACTCTTTTCTATATCGTTTTATGAACAAAAATAAATAAATAAAATACTGAAATTGCTCAAATCTCGCTTCGGGTTCCCATTGCCTTCGGCATCAGCTTGCTCATCCGCAGGATCTCGGGTGCCTATCCCTATTGCTTGAAACAATGGCTTACCAGTGGGCTTTCATTTGGGTGGTTATTAGATGACAGTATGGGAGCTTACAGTATCGAAAAAATCGAAGTAGTCCTTTTATATTTGAATTTCAGTTACATATGATCAACGTGGTGTACATAATACTTGCTTTCACGTTATTTCCTATAATTATTTTTTTTTTTCCCGACCAACCATAAAATGACAGCAATTTCTCGCCAAATATAGTATTAGAATATGATATGATCGACAACGTCTATCGCAAGAGACAATTATTTTTTATGGTTATTTATATTCCATGGTTAGAATTATAAAAGACATTATATATTAAGTATCGTTTTTAAGTAAGAAAATACCAGATTTTTTTTTACAAAAAAAAAAAAAAAAAAAAAAAAAAATTATCTGAAAAATAATTCTATATTTAAAAATGAATTTCAAACTTGAAGCACTTTTCAAAACAAAACTTTTGAAAATTTTTATATTTCAATGAGTTTACATAACTTGTAAAAAAAATTTTTCATAATAAAATAATTGATTTTCAAACCATCTATAGTTTTTGCTGTTTCATGCTCCTTCAAATAAATTTCTATAAACATTTATTTGTATTCATTTTATACTCTTATTCCTCTGAAGTCGTACAAATACAACACTCTATTTTTAGTAAGGTTAGACCAATTTTCGTAATTTTATTTTAAATTTTTGTTATATTTGATCAAAATAATGAGTGTTACTGTTTGCATTTTTTAAAAAAAATCATTATTTCTGGTTTTGGCGGTTAATGGGTTAATAGTAACTGGTATATAGAAAAATAAGTTAATAAATAAATATGTAAACTCGATCATGGTACAGCCTTAATATAGCTCTCCTTGGCGAATTCTGTATTTTTGTCACCATTTTAGACAAAAATACATAATTATGCGATTATTGTTTTTGTTCTTTTTTTTATCTCTCTCTCTCTATTTTTTTTTTCAATATTTTATAGTTTACTTAAATTTTTGATGGCTATTTGGCTTAAAGTGGCTGTTGCGAAAGTAGAGTCCTTGGCGGAAAATATCCGATCTGCTTCAGCATCAAAACTTTAAAAATTGTCCAGGAAAGCTTTTTAAGATAATCCGTGCCAAAAACATACTATTAATATATATATATATATATATAAAATTGAGGTATAGTATAAAAGGTATGGAAGAAAATTCAGAAGAAACATGCTAGATTTTTATCATTATTATTTTATTTTAAAATTTTGAAGGCGTTATTTTTTCATATGCATGAGTAAATTTAATATTTGATTTTTTTTTAAATAAAAACTGATACAATTTTTGATAAAACTGATAAAATTCTTGATAAAACTGATAAAATAAATTTATAGTTCATGGAGTTTGGTGTAGTAAAGAAACGCTACACAGTCGAATGTGACGTCATGGGCAATTTTTTTTTTAATATAACATTTTGACAGCAGAAAAATATAAATAAAAAATAATAATAATAGTTTCTGTATAATAATAACCTAAAAAAATTATAACAACATATATTAGCATCATAAACTATATTAGCACTTTATCGATATATATAAAATTTTCAAAGTCATAATGACATCAACTGTTGTATGATGCATAATTTATTTTATTTTATTTTATTTTTTTTATTTTTTATAATTTTTTATTGTTCACATTTAAGTAAATTTATTTATTTTCCTGTCAAAATAAATTAACTCCTTTTTTTTCAACAATTAAATTATGGATAAAAATTAAATAGCTAATTTTGAAGCTACAGAATTAGTATTTGTTTCTTAAATAAGTAAGTAATTCTAATTTTCCGGAGAAAAGTGTAAGTTGATTTCCTGTTTTCTATCGTACCATAAATCGTACAGCCTTCATTGGACAGATTTCGAGAACAGTGAAATATACATACGTACGTATATATATATATATATATATATATATATATATATATACAGATCTTGCTTGCTTAATAGTATAATTAACTAATTTTTATTAAAATCACACAATCAACTGATTGGAAGAAAATCATATTTATTGAATTTTTTTTTCCGACTGGGTGAAAATAATGCCTGGACCGGGAGTCGAACCCCGGATCTTTGACGTACAAGGTCAAGGCTCTACCAATTGAGCTATCCAGGCCGACAACCGATCGGCATTACTCACTCAGACAAACTTTAGGCAGAAACATCTGGTCTATCATGTAGATAGCTGGACAGAAATAAGCCGCAGGTAATGGAAAACACCATTAAACAATGGGAAAAAGAAATACAATTTTTAATAAAATCACACAACACATTTGTGTGATTTTAATAAAAATTGCTAAAGTAGGAACATTCAGTCGAAGATAAAAAATCCTCTGTTGTTTATATTAAAATAGAAAGAGGACCTAAAGTATTACTAAACGCATTCTAGTAAAAACAAATCCTGAATTCTAAAATGGTTAAAATATCAGTAAATTATATTTATACTATTCGTGCTTGATGCTTGCTTAATGCTATCTAATTTTTTTATAAAAATCAAACTCCAGCATTTTTATTATTGTCTACAAGAATATTGCCAATTATGTAAAAACAATTTCAAGTAACTATTATTTCTGCAGTACGCAGAAGTTTTTTTTTTTTTTTTTTTTTTTTTACGTACATTTTAAACTATTATTTAACAATTGGAAATAATATTTACGAAGATTAATGTATATACGGACTTCTTTTAGATATTAAATAATGATTAAAGTCAGTAAATTATATATATATGTGTATATATATGTATACGTAGTATATAATTCTAAAATTATTTTATATGGCTTGTTTACTTTGTTTCATTAAAAAAAAATTATACATAAATTTGTTAAAGATATTACAAATAATATAGCGTTTATTTAATGGTGAAGCAATAAATATAAGGAATATAACTGAATTATTTGTGAGAAATACAGTCGATTATAAATATTACTTTTAAAGTTATTATTATTATATTCAGCTCTATTTTACATTAAATAGAAATTTTATTTTCACGATCGATGCAGATTAATAACAGTATATATATATATATATATATATATATATATATATATATGTATGTATGTTTTTTTTTTCATTAAATATTTCAGCCCTTCATAACTTAAATAAATATGGGAAAATATGTCCTGTATGGTTATATTTACTTAAAAAAAAAAAAAAAAAAAAAAAGGTTTTAATTTTCGATTAATAAATGTACAAGAATATCTTTTATTTTATTGACTGGTATGATAGATTTACAATTGATGGAATTTTTTTTTTAATGTTGACTGATTTTAGATTCTATTTATTGCAAAAAAACCTCATCTTTGAAATTGGTTTCAGTTAATTATATAAATAGCAAATATTGTAACTTAATGAACGTATCAGATGTTACAATTTCATTAATTTTACGCTTTTTGTAATCACTTGTAAATCGATTCTAAGTCATTTGGAATTTAATTTAGAAAGGGCACAATATCTGACATAATTTCAATATGATAAAAATAGGCAGTATTTTCAATGCGAAAAAATATAATTTCTGGTGAAATAAATGTTTACAAATGATGAATGAAAGTGTTCAGTGATATAGTGAAAGAAAATAAAAAATTTTGATTTCTCAGCACAATGAATCTCAACATGTATGAAGATATTTAGTGAGTGAAATTAAAACTTCGCCAGATAGATTACAATTGCAGACGCAAAGAAAGTTTTTAGTTATAATTTACATATTATAATAAATTCAATAAATTACAACCTATATACCTAAAAATAAAACTTTGCCAGTTAGATTGTAATTGAATACATAAAGAAGGTTTTTAATTATACTTTTCGGAATATACTAATGCCAATAAATTACAATCATAATACCGTTTATATATATATATATATATATATATATATATAAACGTAAATGAATTTTTTCGTGTTTAAAAAAAAAAAAAAAACTGTTTTTTATTATGTAAAAATTTAATAAACAAAAAGAAAGCAAACTGTTTTTAATGAAATAAATGGGAGTGACATGACAAATTATATTGAAATGTATATAAATTAAAACATCGTGAACAATCTAAGATTAGGAAATCACATCTTAAATAGAGAGATTCAATAAACGAGTGTACCATTGTAAAAACAACTAATATGTTAAAAAATAGCACTTTTAAACACGTAAAAAATTTCTTTAAAAAAGACATATTTAATTAAAGTCAAAAATGAATAATTAGAACAAATGATTTATGTAATGTTCAAAACGATTTTAATTAAGAATAAATGATTTATATAATTTTTAAAATGATTTTTATTAAATATGTCTTTTTTAAAGAAATTTTTTACGTGTTTCAAAGGGTTATTTTTTTAAACAAATTTAGGATTACTTTTCAACAAAAATTGGCATTAATGTGCTGTCCATAATTAATTATACACAATTTTACTGTATTTTTGTGAGAAAAGTGGGTGAAAATACCAAAATATAGTAAATCTTGTGCACATATTTTATAAGCAAAAAACTGACATCCATTCTTGGTGGAAAGTAACCTAAAGCGTTTTAAAAGTAATTAGAAGGTACTCTTCGAAATTCTTTTAAGGTTTTGCATTAATAATATCAGATATACTATTATTTATATTTCATTCCGGAGCATTATTGGCATCCCCCCCCTTTTTTTTTCACACTACTTTTCTTAAGCTGTAATATATTCCTTATTTAATTATAATTACATAATGGACATACATACTACACAAATAAGGTGATGTGAAAAATAGTTTAGGTACTACGAAGGCTCCGAAAAAATAAGAAACGTTAGCATACATTTATTATGTATTTTTATCTCCCCATTTTTTGAAATTTAAATCAAGATTTTAGGTCAATTTTGTTTGTACCAGAATGGCAAAATTATTATGATTTTTTTGCAATAATCTGAAACAATATTTAGCTACATGTATTAATATAAATACACATTTAAATGTTTAAAAAAAAGTAATCAAAATTTAAATATATTTGAAATAATGATATTTTGGCCATTTTTAAAATATTGTATTTAAAAAAAATTATGCTTAAAAAGAATAATTTACATTTTTAATTGAAAAATAAATAAATAAATAAATAAACGTGTATGTAAATTGTAAAGACAAATCATTTCATTTATATATATAAAAAAAAGGGTAAAATAATACAATTTCATTTATAAAATATGCTTTTTCAGCTTAAAATGTATATTAAATGTAATTTTTTATTTGTGTTCATTTAAACAGTATTTTCAAAAAAAGCTTTTAAATTCATCCATATCATGCAGTAGTAGAATATATGTATATATTTTCTGCATTGTAAATACTGTAAATAATGTCGCCGCTATCAGATGGTGCATTTATTTAATTTACATTATATACAAATATATAATAAATAAAATATATCATTATACGAGAGTGAAGTTTGAGTTTCTTTTACATGGTTTTCTCCATTTCATAATATCGGTATTCAAAATTCACACAGTAGCGACTCCTTCAAATAAAAATTCATGTATACACAAAAACATACATATACATATATCATTCATTTCACGTAAAAGTAGACATGGGATGTGGAATTATAAAATTTGTTGAATGATCATTCGTTATACATAAAGTTAAAGCCAATTCTTTGTATAATATGAATTCAAAAAATATTGTATGTTACAATAACGCAATTGTAGAAATTAGACCACTAACACTGAATAAATTTGGAAAATGCCTCCCCTCCCACAAATAAATTTGTAAACTATTTTAACAATACGTGCATGTGAGTATTCTTGATTAGTATTAGCCAGCAAATATTGACATATATCGTAAAAAGAAATTTTTGTAGTCATCTGAAAAGCTACATTTCCATTGATTGTAAATAATAAGATATTGCATATTTTAAACGTCTGATTATTATTATTATTGTTATTATTTAAAGAATTTTCGAGTTTTTTTTTTTTTTTTTTTTTTTTTTTTGAGAAAAAATTTACAATATTTTTTAAATGAGTTTTTAACATATTAACAATATCCAAAATTTACTTCGTCTCTTTACAAATGAAATTGCAAAACATCGCAGATATTTTAAAATTTATGCCCCATGCATAGAAAAAAGATGATATTAAAAAAATATAATATTTTGCAAAAATATCCATAGAGCTAAGCCACAACTTTTAATAGGTACAAGTTATTTATTTATTTATTTATTTATTTTTTTATTTACCCTATTACGGAGCATCATAGATTTAGTACTAATAGATACATTATGAACATGAATGTTGAGAACGCCTAAAACATTTATTTATTTGCTCACAGTTTCCTACATTGAAATTTGACGAAATGATATTAGAAAGGAAAGAGACATGTAGTTATCATGAGACACTTTTTACTTTTAATTTTCAGCTACAATATACAACCGGACGCTTGTTAAAACTTCACGTTACCTACTTTGTGTCATGGCGGATGATATGTATCCGAATACACTGCAACGTTAGCGAAAAGGTTGCATATACTTTCTGCTTCAGGTATCCCTACAGTAAAAAGTCCATTGGAATTAAATCTGGTGATTGTGAAGCTCACTCTTCAAAATCACCATACCCGATTATTTTTCTACGAAATCCTTCCCCAGATATTGCTTTATTAATTCTACTTTGTACCTCAAAACACGTAGCAGGACATTTAATTAGCTGTTTTCAATTTTTGATTATAGCCACTTTATTTGATTTAAAATCTTGTTCTTGGTAAAGTTTCTAGGATAACTTTCTGCAACAAAAGGAGAAAATATTTTTCATGCTATTTTTTAGGTGTTGTTATTTAGAAAAAAAAAAGAAGTATTAGCTCGATGTTCATGGGCAAAATATCTCTGATAGCCATTAAAAGAAACACGGAAAAAGCAGGAAACAGATTCCGAATTATCATACATATAAAACGTAACGGAAGATCGACATCATTTAGTTACATTACAGTACACAATGAGCGGAATTCATTTTACAGAACCAGTATTTCTGAGCAAACTGATGTCATTCGTATAGGCAATGATGTCAATAGAATTCGTAAACACATAAATATGTCATTTCCGAAAGCTTTAAACCTATTACAAGTTCATCAATCCTAATAATTTTTGGAAGGTTTCTGTGCATTCTCTCGACAGTTATTGAGGAGAATTTCCAATCGGTCGATTGATTTAACGAAATTTCTGACCAAGGAAATATATCTGTACTGATAAATATAAAGGATTTAAGTCCAAAAATGTCGATTTTGAGTTAAGTACATAGTCAGACTCAGAAACAAATTCTCAATCGATTGGTATAAAGGATTTAAGTCTATGTCATTTAGTCTTTGAGAAAATCCATTGGTAAAAAAGGGTTCAAGTCAGAAATTTACCATTCATGTATGGTATAAAATATTTAATTCAATTTTTTCCCGTTATTAAATGAAGGTTGTCAATCACTTAATGGTATAAAGGGTGTAAGTCAACGAAATCCCTTTTTCCTAATCGATTCTTCTGATTTGTTTTTAATTAGTTGTGTTTACGAAATGCTTTAAAACTTAAAATTGTTGTGTTAAAGCTATTAAAAGGTTTCAGATACTATATATATATATATATTAAATTTATCGAGATTTATGGGTAAGCACAAAACCTTTCCTTATTTGGTAATGAAAGTGTTCCATTTGAATGAAATATTTCTTTAGCGAAATTAAGGACTTAATTGGCTGTGGGGTATAATCAATCAAATAAACAACAAAGCAAAAATATGCCGCATTGCATTTAAAATAATAGTTGGGTTCGAATTATACTCCGAGGGATTAGGAATGAGAGGGATGACCTTAGTGTGAGTCTGAAGTCGTAGTTACGCTACTTTTGCAGAAAACCACGGGAATCTCGGAAGAACTATCCTGGCAATTGCGACCTCAGTTAGAACTTGAAACCTTCTTTCTACCAATTTAGAGAGTTGGAACTCTCAGCGACTGGTGGACTTGTTTTTTTTCTTTTTTTCTTTTTTTTTTTTTTAAAGAAAAAATTATTGTATGTATATGGATACTTTCATTATAAAGTGATTTAGAATGAATCTTTACAGATTATATATTTATAATTAGATGAAATGTATTTGAGATAAATGTGTTTCCTTAAACATTCAATCTTCAGAGATGAATAAATGAAAAAAATCATTAAATGATATTGTATTTTGAGCAACATTAAATATAAATATTCTATTTACTTATATATGTATCTTGCGGCAGAAGTTCCCTGAATATTATTTAAAACATTTCACAATAATTTATAAGTGCGATAGTGCAATAATACTTTATCGACATGTGCAATATCATAAAAAGAAGTATAAGCTAAAAGTTATTGTAAAATTACTAGTCCAGCATTATACTGCAAATAAGTAACTAGTATTTTAAAGAATTTTGTCTATTCATATTCTTAAAAATTGCTGAATAATATCTGTAACACATTTGAATAAATCATTCAGTAGTAAATTTAACTTATACCTAAATGTCCATATAATATTGAACTTTAAGCATATAGGAAAGATACTTTTGATAATATATCGACAAGTAATTTTTGAAATTCGGCAAAGGTATTATTTTGACCTTGAACTTCTATATATTTTATCAGTTTTATGATATCTGTGTCAATTTTAACCGAGTAAGAATGCTTTTATATGTTAATAATTTATAAAATCGATCAGGTTCCATGGGTACAGAAATATTATCAATAAATAGTTAGACTTTAAATGTTATACCTAAATAAAGGAATAGTTACAGACAATCGAGCTAATAATTCTTTTGACATGTACGTGCTAATAAATGTTTTTTAAATATTTATAAATAGTAATATAATAGAAAATGTTTTAGTTTCTCAATAAGAAAATTTATTATAATTGCATTTTTTATATGAATCGAAAACAAACATCAAAATTACAAGTTTAGTGGTTTCTCACTAGCAGAATATGGTTCTTCACTGAAGTGTATAAGTTTACAAATTTCTTCAATACTAGAAATAAAATATTTTTGTCTCGAAAGTTAAAATAAAATGAGATTTTTGCTATTTCTTCAATTTAATTTCTATTGAATAATAATAAAAAAATATTCTTCAGTGTTTAGCATTACATTCAGCATGCCTTCAGTTTTTACGGCTTTGTTTGCACCACTCATCAATAATTTGGTGCGTTGTCGCTTTGTTGCAACACTCGTGCCAACTTTGTTCGCCTCATAGAAGGTCGTTGCATTTTTCGGCCGGATAAAATTGTTGCGAATTCTCTCATTTTATGGTGTTTATTCAAAGTTTTTTACTTATTACTTTTAAACGCCAGTTCTGTGGTGCTTTTTAGAAGGTTTTTAATTGAAATTGACTTGGTCATCGTGTCTTCGTGTCACGCTAGTAAACAAGGCGCCTTCATTTTAAAGTAAATATAAGCTTCTTCATTTGTCGCTCTTTGGCTCAGTTGGTAAGAGCATCCCGTTAATACCGCGGTGGTCGTGAGTTCGGTCCCCGGAAGGTTCAGCATGTTAATTTTTACAGATAATTAGTAGAAAAGGTGTCAATTGATACAAGAAAATTTTTCGTTGCTTACACTAATAAGTTTTTGAGGAGTTTTTTTAAGAAGCATTTTTTATTTTTTATTTTTTAATTTAGATATTGGAAAACACAAAACATTTTAGATATTAAAAAAGCACAAAATAAAATGTTTTAAGTAAAAAATACATAAAAAAATATTTTTAGAAGCTTTATATATATATATATATATATATATATATATATATATATATATATATATATATATATTACTATTATATGAAATTGGCTTTGCCATCGTCTTTTTGTGACGTTAAAAAAACAAGACGCTTCCATTGGATATTAAAAAAAAAAAAAAAAAAAAAAATGTAAGCAACACATTGTATCTTTTAATGAATCAGATGGTTACAGCGTCATGTTGATAATGCGAGAGTCGTGTGTTCGATCTTCGCCGGGCCGAGGTGTTATTTTTTGCAAATAATTAATAGAAAATGTGTCAATTGATAAAAGAAAATATTTTGTTGTGTACACAGTATCCTAATAATGTTTGAAGATTTTTTTTAAATAGCTTTTTATCTAGTAACTAAAAAGCACAAAATAAAAATTTGAATAAAAATAAAGAAATCAATAAATATTTTTTTAGAAGCTTTTTATTGAAATTGCATTTCGTTATCGCGTCTTCATGTCACGCTAATAAATAAGGCACATCAACTTTAAAGTAAATGTCAGCAGTCTTTATAGTCACTCGTTGGCTCAGTTGGTTAGAGCGTCAAGTTGCTAATATGATGGTGGTGAGTTCCATCCCGAAAGATCGATGTGCTAAATTTTGCAGATAAAATGTGTAATAGAAAATATGTAATAGAAAATGTGCCAATTGATAAAAGAAAATTTTTCATTGTCTACACAGTATTCTAAGAATTTTTGAAGAGTTTTTTTAAAGAAGTCTTTTTTTAGATACTAAAAAGCACAAAATATAAAGTTAAATAAATAAATATATATATATTCTTTTAGAAGCTTTTTATTGAAATTCGATTTTTATCATCGTGTCTTTGTGTTATTCTGAAAAAGAAGGCGCCTCCACTTTAACGTAAATTTAAACAACCTTTTTCGTTGCTTGTTAGCGCATTTGGTTAGAGCGTCATGGTGATAACGCGTTGCTCGTGGGTTCGATCCTCGCAAGCCGATGTGTTACTTTTTTGCAGATAATTAATAGAAATGATGTCAATTGATAAAAGAAAATCATTCGTTGTCTACACAGTGTTCTAAGGAATTTTGATAGTTTTTTAAAGAAACTTCTATTTGAGTTACTAAACGCACAAAATAAAAATAAATAAATAAATAAATAAAAATATAAGTAAGTAAATAAATAAATAAAAATAACACTGAAAGTTTTTTATTATTGTGGAGCCCTAAAAAGCCTAAAATAAAAATTTATTCTTACAGAGACATGCTATAAAATCATAAAAGTTTCAACAACAAGAAAATTTTAAAGAAAAATATAGATATTTCAATTTTGCAAAACATGAAAAATTTTAAATATTCCAAATATTTTAAAAAGCATTCGAGAACAATATTTATTTTGTATAAGTATTTGTTAGATTTTTCTAGAATGTTCTATGATTTTTCTTGACAGTTCTTAGACTTTTGGTTAGAGCGTCATGCTGATAACACGATGGGCCCGGATTCGGTCCTTGAAAGACGATACAGTACTTTTTTTGCAGATAAATTATCGAAAAAAAATGTCAATTGATAAACGAAAATTTTCTGTTGTCTACAAAATAGCCTAAGAAATTTTAATTAGTTTTCTTAAGAAGCTTTTTCCTTTTTTGTAACTAAAAAACACAAAATAAAATTTAAGCAAAAAATCATTTTTTAAAGTATGAAGCTTTTTATTGTGAAGCCCTAAAAAGAACAAAATAAAATGTATTCTGGCAAAGACATACTACAAAGAAATGAAAGTTTCAACACTAAGAAAATTTTAGAGAAAAACATAGGTACTTTCCTTTTGCAAGAGATGAAAATTTTTTAATGTTCAAAATATTTTTAAAAGCTTTCGAGACATTTGAGATTTCTGGCCTAACGAATGATTTTACAAAAACTAATAACTAAGAATATTGGTCTCGAAAGCTTTTTAAAATATTTTGAACATTAAAAAATTTTCATCTCTTGCAAAAGGAAAGTACCTATATTTTTCTCTAAAATTTTCTTAGTGTTGAAACTTTCATTTCTTTGTAGTATGTCTTTGCCAGAATACATTTTATTTTGTGCTTTTTAGGGCTTCACAATAAAAAGCATCTTACTTTAAAAAATGATTTTTTGCTTAAATTTTATTTATAATTAACACTATACTGAATTACTGTAGTTTCTGCTCTTTATTAATCATAATAAACTGTTAAATTAACTTTTTTTTTAACAGTTTCTTAATGTCTAAGCATATATTAGTTTATTTTTTAGGTTCAAGGATACACACGACATGTAGATTAAGTAAAGAGATTGGTAACGTGGCATTCAACTTAGCAACAATTGAGAGACATGACTTGGAGATCTCACCTGTGAATATGTAATGCGCATTCAGCATGAATTTTAAATCAGTGCTGTCGATTGTTTCCTCGTAGCGATTTTTTGCGTTAAATATATATATATATATATATAAATATATATATGTTTTTTTTTTTTTTGGATTGTTTAAAATTAAACAATGCATCACTATTTAATTTCCACGCTCCGTAATAACATTTAGATTTAAGCATTTCTAAAAACTTTCTTATTTTTATATTTTTGTAGACCACAAAAATTAGCGCTTTTTAGTTTGTGAGGAAAAGGGTTAAAATTTGCATCCTGCAATAAATTTGAATTAAACGCTCTCTTTTATTCTGGTATTTAGCACGCGCTCAGATGTATACAAATGCATGCATATACACGCGTACACAACTGAAATACGCTCTTATATATGCATGCAAGATAAGTGCACTTTCATGTATGCAAACACAAGTAGATGCGCACACACAGTAACATTATGTATCAATTCCTAATTATAAACACACTTCCTCATATTTATGTGGAGAAAAATAATCATTTTTTGCGAGGAAAAAAAAATTCTAAGCCTATTTTTGTTTCTAAATAATAGATATAAATTATGCACAAAACAAAATTTAATTTAGTAGAACAGGTCTTATTTTAATCTAATAGTGAGCTTTGCCCGCTAGCGGGTCACTGTTATTAAATGAATCACTATAATTAATGATTTCTGAAATTTGCATATCATTTTTTAAATTTTATCATTTACAAAAAAAAAAAAAAAAAAGGAAAAAAAAAGGATTCAAAAAGATCATTTCTAATGGAGAAAATCTTGTTCCAGGTCCCCACTGTCCACGGAAAGGCAGTCCCGTAACGCTGCGCTCGTGCAATTATTTTCGTCCCTATTTACGTATCCCTATATTATTTTAAGTCTCCCCCCCCCCAAAAAAAAAAAAATTCTCATTGATTGAATCAACGGTTCGCGTCGCCACTGCCTACGGCAGCATATACACGCGGGCGCAGCGCGTGTTTTTCTTCGCCTGTACAGTTTACATTTTCGTAACTATTCGCAATCGATTTGTCACATCCAAAAACCTAATAATATCAGCTGTCAACGTTCTGACTCTAGTCCTACATTTTTGTTCCTTTGCACCTTCCCGACAAGCCTTAGACCTCAAAAACCTTTATGCACCAAATTTCAACGCTTTAACTGTAGTTGTATATTTTTGCCCCTGCGCCCCCTCTCGCCCTCCCAATAACTCTACACTTTCGGAAATATCCTCAACCGATTTATCGGGCCATAAAACCTAATAATACCAATTTTCAATGTCCTATCTCTATTTTTACAATTCTGCTCCATCGTCAATTTTGAACGATCTAACTAAATTTTTACATTTTTGCCCCTATTCCCCTTCCCGCCCGTCCTGATAATTCTACACTTTCGAAAATATTCGCAATCAATTTATCGGGCCTTAAAACTTTATAATACCGATCTCCAATGCTCTATTTCTACATTTTTGGCCTTTGCCCCCCACCCCTTCCAGTCCCTCCTAACAATTTTACACTTTCGAAAATGTCCACAATCGATTTCTAGAACCCAAAAAGCTATATGTACTAATTTTCAGCTTTTTAACTCTACTTGTACGCCCCCTCCTAATAACTGTACACTTTTCAAAATATGTGCAGTCTATTTCTAGACACTCCAAAAACCCAGTTTCGCGAATTTTTAACGATACCAGTGCATTTTTACATTTTTGCGCTTTTGCCCCCCCCCCTATTTCCACCCTTCCTAATAAATTTACACTTCCGGAAATATCAGCATTCAATTTGTAGTCCCCAAAGACCTCTATGTAGCAATTTTGAACGGTCTAACACTATTTTTATACCTTTTGTCCCCTCCCCTTTCCCCCTCTCTTAATAATTTTACATTTTCAAAAATATTTGCACTCGATTTCTAGGTCCCAAAAACCTAAATGCGCCAACTTTGAACGATATTAATGCAATTCTCTATTTTTGCCCCTTCGCCCACCCCTCCTAATAGTTTTACACTTTCGAAAATATACGTAATTGAACTACCAGGCCTTAAAACCTAGTAATACGAAATTTCAATAATATATCTCAATATAAAATGCTGCAAAATAAAAAAAAAGATAAATTAATCTTACGTCGTCTTTCGTTCACGTGAGTTCTAATAAATATGAAATTTAAAATAGAAATGTAGCTTTTCTTTTTATTCACTTAATTTGATGAAATTTGATCTATTGTCTGCCCTTGTAATGTTTTATTACCTATATTAATTTCTGTGTAACTAAGTAAAAAATTTGAAAAAGTTTGTAAACTGTAATTTTTAATCCCACTCCAAAGACACGTGACTTAATGAGTTGCAAACCGTTTCATTTTCCATCGAGACAATTGTCTGGCTGCCTGTCTATATTGAAATGAAGTGTTACCACTAAATTGCCTACTTTAGTTATTATAAAATAAAGTCTAAATGTCAGATCAATAAATGGTTTATTAACGTGGATTAAAAAAAAAAAAATCGCCCCTTTTATTTGGTACCTAATTTGTAACGATCCGATTGATAGTTCTAATTTATTTTCCACTTTTAACTCAGTTAAAATGTTTATTTTTAAGCAATTGCTGTAGATACCTATTCATTTTTCGATCGGCATGGGTCCTTTACGAATCCCCAAAGGAAAAAAGTCCAGTGGTGTTATATCAGGTGATCAGGGTAGCCAAGGAAATGTATGGACTTACGTACGACTGCGTCATTGCCCCTCTCCCCCCCCCCGCCCCCCTGAAAAGACACTCACAACTGTTTTTTACTTAAACATATCAGAAAATTGCGTATTTCCACAACTCGAAGGCTTCGACCACATGTCTTTTGAAGCAAGATGGTGCCCCACCTCATTGAGGTCTTTTAATGACCATTTCCCAGAAAGATGAATTGGGCGAGGTGGCCCAATTTCCTGGCCACCCAAATCACCTGATATAACGCCACTGGATTTTTTCCTTTGGGGATTCGTAAACGACATCGTATACAGGAGAAAAGTGTCAAATATTGATGGCTTAAAGGCCAGGATTACAGCAGCAATAGCCTGAGTAAATTAGGTCATGCTTTTCTGTACCTAGCGCGAAATTGGCTACCGTCTTGATATTCTCCGTGTGATAATTGGCGCACATGTGGAAGTCCATTGACAAAAGCCATAAACCTTTTTGAGTCTATCTAACCATTAGTGTTATTAATTAAAATTTATCTTCATTGTTTTATGAATTATTAAGCACCAAAATGTGTCCAATATTTTATAGACACCCTGTATATTTATCTATTCATTTATTTATTTTTAACTCATGGATCATAGACTCTTTCGATATATTGTTTTTATAGTTTTAATAAATTATTAATAGTCGTATTTATTTCACAAAATTTGTTTACTTTCAGGAATTTTCATTTCTTTTATTAAATTTTAGCCTTTTACATTTATTTTAATTTTTTAAAAACTGCCATCGTTATTTTAAAAACTTTAACTTTCTTTTCAGTATTTCTAAAATGTTAATTATAAATATTTTTAAATAAATTTCTTAGTTCACTAATGGCATCATATCTTTCTGAAATCCTAATAAATACATGCAAGCTAGTTTTACTTTTATTTTTCTACATATATAAATAATAATAATAATAATAATGCATAATGTATACTGTTCTATTTTTACGCTGTCTCGTTTCTTTAGGCCGTTTTTTTTTTCAATTTTATTTTATTTATTCAAAAAAAAAAAAAAAAAAAAAAAAAAAAAAAAAAATACAAATGTTTGCACGTTAAGTCTTTTATCTATATATATAAAAGAACACTTCCTGAGTGAGTTAGTGAGTGAGGGGGTGATCTATCAACGCCCAGACCAAACCCCTGGACCTAGAAGCATGAAATTTTGTGACAATGTTCTTTCTATGACGTAGGCATCCACTAAGAAGCGATTTTACAAAATTCGCCCCCCAAGGGGGGGAGGGGGGCAAAACGTGATTTCACAAAATCCTTCATATCTCAAACAAAAAAATCAGATATCCGTAAAATTTTTGCTTTAAAATATAGCTAATACAAATGTCAAAAAACCAATTTCTGGAATTTTCAAAATTCGGTCCCCAAGGGGGGCGGGGGGGCAAAACGTGATTTCACATGCGTAAAAACGTGATTTCGCATAATCCTATATATCTCAAACAAAAAAATAGATATGCGTGAAATTTTTGCTCTAAAATATAGCTAATGCAAATATCTAAAAACCAATTTCTGGAATTTTAGAAATTCAGCCCCGAGGTGGGGCAGCAGGGGGGGGGAGAGGGGGGGGGGGGGGCAAAAAATAAAAAGAGAGTTAGATCGTTCAAAATTGGTATATAGAGGTTTTCGATACCTACAAATCGATTTCGGATATGACGTAGGCATCCACTAAGAAGCGATTTTACAAAATTCGCCCCCAAGGGGGGGAGAGGGGGGCAAAACGTGATTTCACAAAATCCTTCATATCTCAAACAAAAAAACAGATATCCGTAAAATTTTTGCTTTAAAATATAGCTAATACAAATGTCAAAAAACCAATTTCTGGAATTTTCAAAATTCGGTCCCCAAGGGGGGCGGGGGGGGGGGGGGCAAAACGTGATTTCACATGCGTAAAAACGTGATTTCGCATAATCCTATATATCTCAAACAAAAAAATAGATATGCGTGAAGTTTTTACTCTAAAATATAGCTGATGCAAATATCTAAAAACCAATTTCTGGAATTTTAGAAATTCAGCCCCCAGGTGGGGCAGCAGGGGGGGGGGGAGAGGAGCGGCAAAAAATAAAAAGAGAGTTAGATCGTTCAAAATTGGTATATAGAGGTTTTCGATACCTACAAATCGATTTCGGATACTTTCGAATTTGTAAAATTATTAGGAGGGGCGGGAAGGGGGCGGCAAGGGGGGGCTATGGGGCAAAAACAAATAGAAATACAGTTAGGCCGTTCAAAATTGGTACAGTTAGGTTTTAGATGCCTGCAAGTCGAATGGGGATATTTTCGAAAGTGTAAAGTTATTAGGAGGGCCGGGAAAGGGGGAGGGGAGAGGGGGGGCAAAAAAATAAAAATAGAGTTAGATCGTTCAAAATTGGTATATAGATATTTTCGATACTTGCAAATCGATTGCGGATACTTTCGAATTTTTAAAATTATTAGGTGGGGCGGGAAGGGGGGGCTATGGTCAAAAACAAATAGAAATACAGTTAGGCCGTTCAAAATCGGTACAGATAGATTTTAGAGGCCTGGAAGTCGGGGGATTTTTTCGAAAGTGTAAAGTTATTAGGAGGGCCGGGAAGGGGGGGGGGGGCAGAGGGGCAAAAAAAAAGAAAATAGAGTTAGATCATTCAAAATTGGTACATAGAGGTTTCCCATACCTACAAATCGATTGCGGATATTTTCGAATTTTTAAAATTATTGGGAGGGGGGGGGAGTAGAGCGGTAAAAAAATAAAAATAGAGATATATCGTTCAAAACTGGTGCATAGAGGTTTTTGATACTTACAAATCGATTGCGAATATTTTCAAATTTGTAAAATTATTAGGATAGACAGGAGGGGGGGCGAAGTGGGAAAATAATATAAATAAGAGTTAGAGCATTTTGGGAATTTTTTCCGAAGGCAGTGAGAACCCGGTGCGACATTTTTCCTACTCAGATTTTGTTTCTCTTTTTTTTCATGTGATAAAAATTAATGCAATTTTGAGAATTCATTATAGTGATTCATTTAAAAATAGGGACCAGCGAAGCGGGCGTTGCCTGCTAGTTAATACATAAAACGAAAAAAATTTACTTGTTTATTTATTTTTGGCATTTTTTTTTTTTTTATTATTATTATTAATAAATTTACGATGGGGTTTACATTTAATATCTTCTGAACCAATATTTGATTCAAAATTAAAAATAATTACAAGATAAAAAGAACTTTTTATATACCATGATTTTAAACTTTCTGTTGAATCATATAAACGCTACCGAAGGCAGCGGGAACCCGGAAAAATTGGCTAAAAATATTAAAAAAATTCATTGCTATCGTGTTTTGAGCCATTATAAAAGTTTCGAATGGTTTGCTAGCCGGGACGTTTAAAAATCGATTGCAAGCTTCGCACTGGTAACGCTGCCGAATGCAGCAGGGTCCCGAAGTAGTTGGTTAAAAATATTTTAAAAAATGCATTTTCACCGTGTTCTGAACTATTCTGAATGTTAGAAATCTCTAGCTAGTCGGAAAGTTAGTTAAATAAATTTTCTGTCGAATCATATAAACGCTGCTTGAGGCAGTAAGGGCCTGAAACAGTTGACTAAAAGTATTTAAAAAATGTATTGTTACCCCGTGTTGTGAGCTGTCCTGAAAGTTACAAATGTCTAGCTAGTCGGTAAGTTAGTTAAATATCGATTGCAAGATTTGTACTGGACAAACAAACAAACAAGAATCGAAGTTAAAAAAAAAAAAAAAAAAAAAAAAAAAACATGGTAAAATACGGCGTGAGCTAGATTTTGTCCTGATTAATATATGTACTAATTTTTGATAAAATCTGATATTCCGGACTAAAAATGAAGACAAACTTTGAGGCAAAATAAAAATATTTGCACGTTAATACAAGGTGTAATCCGATAAATAGCGACAAAGCAAAATCTCTGTCTGAAAGATATTGTACGACCTATCGTACCAAAAAATAAAATGAAATGAAATGAAATTCCGTAGGATACATATTTCGATTTTGATTTCCAGTTGATTCAAATTTAATTATCTTACCTATACCTTTTACGTTTTGACAAGTAAGTTCAATTGTATCCTTGTATTTTTAATTTTTTTTTTTTTTTTTTTTTTTAATATATATTTGACTTAGAAACATAAATGTTAAATATATTATTTTAGTGAAAGGTAAAAGTTTAAGTTTAGAAAAGTGTATGTTTTTATGAAAGAGAAATTTTAGATTATTTAAAAGATTCATAAGTGGTCTGTAGTTTTTTTTTTTTTTTTTTTTTTTTTTAACTGGTATTTAAAGTTGGTTTTTGTCAGTTTTTCATAGCTATGTATAAAAGTATTTTAGATATTTCATCTAATAGTTCATTTAACATATATACAACGATTAATCGTTTAAGCAATATCTATTTGAAATTCAAATATTTATTAATCATAGCAAAAACTATTCGAAAGTTAACTTCTTCTTTTAAATTATTCACGAAATAAATATCCTAACAAAATAAGTCGATGCAATAAAAGCATTGAAAATGAAGAATACAATAAGGTAATTCTTTTGATTTGGTAAGGATATGTAAATATTCAAATATTTCTCAAAAAATAAAGATTCTTTAGAACTTGTAAAGTACATAATTTAATTTTTAATTGCATCTGTAGTCTATGTTTTAAATGATAATTGTTGGCAGAAAATATTCTGAAATATATTTTAAATGTTACAAAAGTATAATATCTCAAAATCAAATAACTTGTTAATGATGTAAACAAAATTATTTGCTTTATTTTATTATATATGATTAAAAATTTTCACCTTCTACGATGATTAATTAGAGATAAGATTCCCTTAATTTTAAAGCATACATTTCGGATTTAGATAGAATGAAATTTATTCCTTATATGTTTATGCTACATTAAAATAATTTGAAATTATAAATCATGGTTTATAGTTAAACATATTTTTTATATTAGTTTAAAAATAAGCTTTCTTTTCTCTTTTGTTCTACTGAAAATATTACGTAAAATAATAAAAACAATTCAATTTAGTATTTTATTATTATCGCCAGCATAATGTTTTTTAAATATCCAATTTCGCGAATTCGAATCACCTTAAAATTTTCGTTTTAAAATTTTCGTTTTTGAAACTATGATATTTTTTTTCATACAATACATCAGTGTTAAATGAAGTAAATATGTTAATAAGTTATAAAATGAAGTAAAATTAAAAAATCTTGGGTGTAACAACCACATAACTTCATTTACGCCATGGGTTGTCCGAAAATTCCACCATTAGGTTCTATGGGGTCTAGAAATCCTAACTTTTTTATTTTATAGCGATCTGATTGTAAGTTTAAAAGTTAGCCAGATCGCCATATGGGGTCAGTCAATACTCGTTACATCCCTAACATTAGGTTCTATGGGGGTCTAAAGTCTCTAAAGTTTCAATTTTATAGCGATCCGACCGTAAGTTTAAAAGTTAGCCGGATCACCATAGGGGGGCCGGTAATATTCGTAAGTTCCCCCACCCCCATTAGAGCCTATGGGTTCTAGAGGTCCTAAATTTTTAATCTCACAATGATCCGACCGTAAGTTTAAAAGTTAGCCGGATCGCCATGGGGGAGGGCGGTCTGAATATATTAATAAGAGCCTCACTATTAGGTTCTATGTGGTCTAGAGTTCCTGAATTCCCGATTGCATAGCGATCCAACAGTAAGTTTATAAGTTAGCCGGATTACCGGGGGAGGGGGGGTTCTTACAATATTTGTAAGATCTCTACCATAAGGTTCTGTGGGGTCCAGAAACCCTAAATTCTTAATTTTATAGAGATCCGGCCATAAGTTTAAAAGTTTGCGGTATCGCCATAGGGAGTCTGGAAATACTCTTACACCCCTAACATTAGGTTCTATGGGTTCTAGAGGCCCTAAATATTAATTTCATCAGACTGGTGGAAAAGTTAGACGGATCGTCATGGAGGGGCCGGCAATATTCATTATATCTCTACCATTAGGTTGGTAGGGTCTAGAGGCCCTAAATTTTTAATTTCATAGATTATTAAGTTCTATGGGGTCTAGAGGCCCTAATTTTTTAATTTCATAGACCATTAGGTTCGATGTGGTCTAAAGTCTCTAAATGTTTCGCCCCGGAAAACCTAATAATACCAATTTTCAACACTCTATGTCTACACTTTGACCATTTCCCCCCTTTCCTCCCCCCTTCCTATTAATTTAACTTTTGCGAAAATATTTTCATTCCATTCACCAAACATGAAAATGTCTCTGTACGAAATCTCAATGGCATACGTTAATTTCAAATACAGCAAAATAAAAAAAAATTAATCTTACATCGTCTTTCGGTCACGTGTATTACAATAAATTTTAAATTCCCAATAAGAATCTAACTTTTTTGTTCATTAACTCAAGTTGATGAAATTTGAACTGGAGGCAGATCTTACGATGTCTAAGCTGCATATTAATTTCTGTGTTCGTAACTAAGAATTTAAAAAATTTTGAAAACTGTAATTTTTAATCCTACTTCAAAGAAGACATGTGATATCTTAATGATCTGAAAGCATTTCCTTTTGCATCCGCGACAAATGTCTAGGATTAAATCTACATTGAAATTAAGTATTGCCACCTAAATTTCATACTTTAGTTAATTTTAAAAAAATGTAATTGTCGTGTCGAAATGCTGTTTGCACTCCTGGATTCAGAAAAATCGTCCCTTTCATTTGTTACCGAATTTTTAAAGATTAGACCGACATTTCTAGTTCATTTGGGCATTCAACGCTGCTTAAGGTCAGAATTGACTCATTTATTAATTGACATAGGTTGACGTTTTAATTAATATCTCCACAACTAATTAAATTATTTTTAAATTCTGTTTTCACTATCCCCTCGGGAAAGCTCCTAAGCATCTGTACGCAATTTTTTGTACTCCAACGTTCAATAGGGGCTGAACGTATAGAAGAACATATATACATACATACAGAAAAATCTTTCCTTTTATTATTATAGATTTAATATACTATGAAAAATTAAGTGGGAATATACTTTTTGTGTGTGTGTGTGTGAAATACACTACTATAAACTATTTATTTTCAGGTTTACGTTAATGCGAAATATTGTACAATAATGATGTAAATTTAGAGTGAAAATATTGTATTTTAATTGAAATAATACCAAACAAATAGTATAAGTTAAAATGTTTACTATTTTAAAATCATAACTGTGGAATACTTTTAGCACCTAATCATACTCATAAGAAGCCTCTCTTTTTAAGTACTTAAATTATGGAAAGTAAATAAAAAATGAAAAACAGGGTGCTCAAAACAGGTAGTGAAAAGTTCATTAACAAATATATCAAGAGAATTTACATAATTAACCTGAAAAAAATATTATAAACAAATGAATGAAATAAGAATTACGTCAAACAATCTATTAAGAAGTGAGAATTTCTTTGTATTTAAAAATAGAATTAAGGAAGTTTCGTCGTAATGTACTTGTTACATCTTGTTAATAAGTATTTTAATTAGTGAGACATTGTAATTAAAATATGAACAAAGGAGAAATTTAATGATATAAGAATTGAAAAAAAAAAAATATTCTGCTAAACAATTGGCGAATTTCAAAAGTGTAAAATAATAATAATAATAATAATAATAATAATAATAAAAACCCTGTAAATATTTTCTTGTAAATAGTCCCTGAATTATTAAAAACAAACGATAAATTCTCTCAGATATTAATTTTCACGAGTATTATTCCTAAATTAAAAAATAAATATAAAATAAAAACTTACACATATATGGTACATTTTGAAAATGTCTTTAATACTTATAATCCAACAAACAAGAAAAAGCCCAACAATATCATAATATTATAAATACATTCTGAAATTTAAATATTAATTATGGAAGTAATAAAACAAAGAAACTTTTATACATCTTTTTATTATATATTAAATGCTTGAAAATAAAAAAATTAAATTTAAAAATTACAAATAAATAAAAATAAATAAAAAAATCAATAAATATTTACTTATTATATAGTTGCCAACATTATAGTTTATTCTTTAACATTGCTAGTGTCCACCTTTTTTACTACCTTTAGTCTAGAAGAACAACTTTTTTCTTCTTTAAACGTAATTACATATTGAAGTAAATTATTGTACAAAGGAAGTGGTGTGAATAGAAGGTGTATACTAAGAACTACGAAAAAAAAAAAAATATGAAAGACTTTCCGGCTTTGCTTATTACTGTCAGAGCTGCAAACATTATAATTTATTCCGTAGCATTGTTAATAGCCGCTATTTTTTTTTTTTTTTTTTCATACCACTTTCTTCGTGGATTAACTTTCTCTTTTCTGTAATTACGGATAAATAACTCTATGAAAAAGAGGCGGGTACTAAAAATTCTAGGAAATAAATAAGAAAGTTGGCAGCTTTGATTCCTATAGATGCTTTACTGGAGGTGGTAATCCTATCTTTATTTTCTGAAGCATGTTTGGATGCCTGTGAATTGCTTTCATTTCGGTGGCGGTATTGTTTTAATTTTTGGTAACAAAGCGGCAACGCACTCGTTTGTTTGCTGCACTCGTTCCTACTTTGCTCGCCTGACGAAGGGTCGTGTGTTCTTTCGACCCGAAACAATTTTAGTGAGTTCTTGCATTTTATGTTGTTTATTCAAAGTTTTGTACTTATTACTTTTAAATACCATTTCTCTGTTGCATAATTTTTGTTGCTTCTTTGGGGATGTTTTATCGCTTTCTTTGGAGCTCTCGTGTCTACTTTTTTCGTCTGACGAAGAGTCGTGTGTACTTCAGGCAAAACAATTGTTGCGATTTCTTGCATTTTATGCTATTTCTTGTTAAAAGTTTTGTACTAATTAATAGTACGCTACGTTTTAATTTACAACAGCGTAGATTTACTGCATGTTTGGTTCTCGAAAAAAGAAATGTTTAATTTGATAAATCAGTATATTATGGAGATGTTTATCTTGATGCGAAAAACCAAATATAGAACAATCTTAATGTATTAGTCCAAATAAAAATCCTATAAGTAAAGCCGTTTGTTATAATAGCACAATACAAACATTATTGTGAATTTAAAAAAAAAAAAAATGTGAAAAAATGTTTTTAACATTTTTAGCTGTTTAACGTATCATGTTAATAGACTTTTTATATTTGAAATAACACAATATTTACTAATAAAGAAAAAACAAGGTATGACAACAGTTGATTAATTAACAATATCTTACTTTCACCTATATTTGATTTTAGTATTGTTGTTAATTTAAACATTGAAATTTAACTCTAAAATTTTTAGTTTAAATAGTGTATCACAGAATGTCGCTTCAAATTATTTACCTTTCTGAAACTTATTTTTGTTACAAAATTTACTTATATGCTATACTCTACTTATACTGTTTCTTTATTAAATGTGAAAATTAATGTTATATATATATATATATATACATATGCGTCTGTGTACATTCTTCTGTATATTCATATGTGCATATACATGAATGCTTAAAATTGCAAAATGTCGCCTAAGCATTAAAACAATGTTACGTTTCAGCAACGCATTAAAGTTAAATAACATTTTTTTTATGCATTTGTAATGATAAATAATCTGGTGTGTCACTCACAGGACTTTTTCTTACCCTGAAATTTAATGCTATAAATACAGGTTGAGATTAATAAGTAACATAACGAGTACTGTTATATAAACCTATGTTAAAAAAATTCAAATTAGGCTTCGGAGGAGTTTCATATCATAATTAGTTCTGTGGGAGGGGGGCTACCACCCCACATTAACCCCCCGTTTCATTACTGCACCTATTTTTATATAGAATTTAAATCTGTTATTAAAATTAAAAGTTCACTTAAGAATTATTCAGACAACTTTCACACGCAACATTCCCTGAAACTTAACAGTCTTGATCAAACTTTTCCAGCAACAAAATTATATTAATTTGAAAATACAACTTTTGGATCTCCTGAAATTATTCGTTTTTAAGTTACTCTAAGAGACACAGACAAAGATGAAACTTAAAAAAAAGTGTCTTTGGTAATCAGGAAGCCTCAAAACGTGTAAATAAAGAAAAAAAGCGATGGATATTTACCTTGTAAACATACAATATTTATCATGAGTAACATACATTATATATCATGCCTATGAGTAATTCAGTTCCATTCCTGAGCAGCTTTCCTGGACATGGTAAGATTTTATAGTAAAGCATTTCCACTTACAATAAAGAAGAATGTTATTGCTTAAATATTTGCAATACGGCGCAACCTGAAATGCACTTCTATCAATTTTCAGCTATTAGCGCACTATAATCTAGTGCTTTCGTGTAGCCCTGTAAATAAACAGTGAATGATTTCTGTGCCATATTCTACTTTAGGCATATAAAAAACATATATTCATTTCATTTGGTTTAGTGCAGTCTATAGATGTTAAACTGTACTTACCTGCAATTTCTCCCATAGACATTATGTATTTGAATACTCTTGAGTGTTCCTGTACAAGAACCATTTACTTAATTTCAATTCCAGAGCAGCTTTCTTGGACATGGTAAAATACTATAGTATATAATAATAAAGCACTTCCGCTAACAAATAAAAAATAATGTTATGACTTAAATATTGGCAGCCCTGTACATCTTCTGAAAGATTTGTACACATCACGTGGTGCACATAAATTAAATCCTACAATAATAAGACACAGATCAACCTGAAATATTCTTCCATGAATTTTCAAATACTGTCGCATTATAATCTAATTATTTTGTGTAGCCTTGTAAACGAACTGTGAATGATTTTTATACAATATTCTACATGAAACATGTTTTTACGCATATAAAAGGTATATATTCGTTTCATTTGGTTTTGAGAAGTCTATATATGCTAAACTCTACTTACCTGCAATCCCCCCCCCCCATGGACGCATTTTATTTGAATTCTCTTGGGTGTCCCTGTACACGAACCTTTTGCTTGATCTCAACTAAATGTTTAGTGTAGCATCCCTGTACGATACACATTTAGAATATCAAGTTTGAACTTTCTGCTATAATTTGTTTTTGAGATATGCTGATAACGGACAGACACACAGACATACAGACACACACACACACACACAAACTAACCGCTAAAAACTTGATTTACGGATTCAGGGGACCTAACAACGTGTAAATATAAGAAAAACTCACTTTAGAAAATATGACCCTAAAACGATACTTTCTCTACCTTATGGGTAAGAGGGGGGGTGGGGGGAAGGAGTAAATAATTTAAGAGCTATATAAATCAATATATATAATATTGCATGGCTATCATATAATTATGCACAATCAGTAATATTCTAGGTCTTATTTATTCCATTTCTAAATTCTTTTCGACTAAAAGTGGAAGAAATCACATACTTATATGTTTAATGGTGCATGTATCATTAACTGAGAATAAAAGTTATTTTGGGGCTTTTATTTATTTTTAGTTTCTGCTAACGAGTTTCCTATGGCGTTTCCGTTATTCTCTCGGAAGCATATCATTATACTAAAGACAAGATTTTTGCTCAATTTTGAATGAGAAAATACCCGTAACTAAAATTTAAATATATTATCTATCAATATATTATTGAATCTTTCTACATTGATAAATAACCTGACGTAGCATTACTATGACTAAAAATAAATAAATATATATATATTAACTAAATCTATTTTTACGGCATTTGAAACTTATTTAGGTCCATCAACAATATTTTGAAATGTTTTATTAGACCAATTTTTTACTTAGATGAAATTGTACTTTTAATGCATGACATATTAATCGCCTTCAAATAAATCAGTATTACCTCACAATGAATTGCCATTCTTTTTATTTTTTAATAAAACTTAATTTATCTATATATCATGTCTAATTCCATACTCAACGTAATATTTTAGGTTCTATGGCATGATAAATTGCGAATATTTTGTTTTATTATATATATATATATATATATATATATATTCATAGGCATAGAGAAAAAAAAATATTTTCTAGCGTGGATCTCCTGCGATTTTGTCGAGATAAAATCAATATATAAAATGGTAGTGTACTACAGTGGACATGGTAGAATTGGGGCGATATCTGAGTTTAAACACTAAAATTAAGCTTCTGATTCGTGCAGAAGTTCACCTTGCATTTAAATTTGGCGTTTCAACCCTATACTTTTAATGTTCTGAACTAACAGATTTTAAGATTAGAGATTTTTCATTTTAAATCCTGCCCTTCCAGTTCCATTATGAAATCAGTTTAACTAACAAACACAACGAAACTTTCGACATATTATCTTTATTTATTATTCTATGAATGGGATAATTTTGATTTTTTTGCTTTTCATTTGCTTATTCATAGCTGTTTTCTGGCACCCATTGCTTTTATATGATTATAATAAGTATGCAGGATTTATTTATGGTGTTAAAGTTTCGATAATATGTAAGAGAATATAACATTTTAATGGATGTCCACTATTTATATTCCAATATAATTTCAATGCTAGTATTGATTACCCCTGTCCACAACTGGGACATTTAAATTTGTGGTAGAGAACCAGTAGTGAATACGGGGCTATATTCTTCCACATTCGGAACTTGAAAGGTAATATCAATTCATTAAGTTCAAATTGTATTGACAACAATGTATTGACAACAGTTCCAAATTTTTAGAAGATATTTTATTTTTTTATGACACTCAAAATTCCAGTAAATATCTGAAAAGAAAAAAAAAAAAGAATGATTAGTTTTGGTATTTATATGATTATCAAACAAGGGTATGATTAAAATGTTATTTACAACCTAAAACTCATTTAAAAAAAATTACTGAGGCCTTAGTTGTTTTAAGAAATATTTTTTTTCTTAGTTTATGATACAAGTTTATATTTTCTTTTCGTTACATTAACGCATTATTTAAACAGATAATTATTTTTCACGATTTTATATTTTATTTCGCATTTTCAGAAAAAAAAAATATATATATATATGTATATATATATCACGAAAAACGGCAGTTTTTCGAGTGACGCAAGCGGAAGGACAAACTGAACGCTGCGAACTCATATATACGGCGAGTTTGACATCAAAGAGATTTGTAAAAGCCGAAACTTAATATCTTAGCAAATATACCATATTTTGTTCTGATCTTTTAAAAATAGTCTTTTATCTTCGGTCTTAATCTATCCTGAAAATTTTACATTTCTACATGCAGTATGTTTTGAGATCTGAATCTCAATTTAAAGCCAAAAAAGGAAAATGTGTGGTGTAAGGATGTAATGGACTAAATTCATGAAAAAATATCTCTAAAACCGCAGGAAGGATTTTAATTTAATTAATATATGTTGTTAATGGGATCTTTCTGAATCTAGTAACGTTTTCGTTTTTTTCAGGAAAACTCTTGTTTTTTATAAAAGTTGTTTTAAAAATGGAACTATATTACTCCGCCAATTACATGCTTTCCTTCGGCGAAAACATCATGAATCGGTTCTTACTTGCAAGGCTTGAGTTGTTCCCGTTGGTTGGTTGACCAACGTGAATGCAGTCAATGAATTATTTAAATTTTCCCCTTTTTTAACGCAAAAATACTTTATTACATTTTTTATATATTTATTGTATATATACTTTGTCAAATTGACTTAAATATATTTTCTCTTTTGCTATGAAAAAAATATTTTTGATTTCAAAATTTCATATTTAATCAAAAATCATTTAGATAACATTTTAAATAAGGAAGTATTTTGTAATTTTAGATATTCCATTTTAGCATAATAATGATGAATTTACAATTTTTTAAAGCGAAAAATTTTTAATCATTCATAAACCCCGATTTTATAGTAGCTCAATGATTTGCGATTCCTATTCATGTATCCTTCCGCACCCGGAATGGAAAAAATTACAGCAAATGGAGTTTTGGCGCCATCTTTTGTTTTTAACTTAAGTTAAAACATACGCTTTAGAATATATATATATATATATTTCTTTTTAAAAATTAAAAATCTCTTTTTAAAATACAGTTAGAGTGTATTCATATATTTACTTTTCAAACTTTAAAATGATAGATATTTTAAATATTAACATAATCAAACTAATTTTTTTATTATTATTTAAAGCAATAATGGCTAGGGGATGAAAGAGGGGATAAATACACTGTATATTAAAAAAAAAAAAAAAAAAAAAAAAAAAAAACATGAAAATAGAATTAAAATTTATGAAAAATGTGTCAAATAGCAATTATTGAAAAACGCGTCAAAATAAATAAATAACATCTTTACTTTGAAACCCATAATAATTTATTTAAAAAAATATAATTATCTCTTTCTTTCTTTCTTTTTTAATTAATTAATATCTGCATGAAAAATTCCATTTCATAAATATATTTACAACTACAATAAACAAAAACCCTCCTTTAATTTTAAATAATTATTTCTACATGTTTCTAAGCAATTAAAAGTGTTCTTTATTTTTCTTTTTCTTTTAAGAAAAATAAATTAAATATAGAAATGTTTATGGTTTTAATCATGAAGGTAAAATTTGGCCATCTAGTGGCGCCATCTCGTAGGTTATATTAAAACCATATACATTCCTATATTTAATTTATTTTTCTTAAAAAAATAAAAAAAAAAAAAAAACTTTTAATTGCTTAGAAACATGTAGAAATAACTATTTAAAATTAAAGGAGGGTTTTTTGCTCATTGTAGTTGTAAATATATTT
Organism: Salticus scenicus; assembly: GCA_963930645.1. NCBI lineage: Eukaryota > Metazoa > Arthropoda > Arachnida > Araneae > Salticidae > Salticus > Salticus scenicus. The sequence goes on from OZ005650.1 coordinate 158,260,174, forward strand.
ATGAAATGAATTTTACATGCAGAAATTAATTAATTAAAAAAAAAAAAAGAAAAGAAAGAAAGAAAGAGAGAATTATATTTTTTAAATAAATTATTATGGGTTTCAAAGTAAGATGTTATTCATTTATTTTGACGTGTCTTTGAATAATTGCTATTTATCACATTTTTCATGAATTTTAATTCTATTTTCATGTTTTTTTTTTTTTTTTTTTTTTTTAAATATATAGTGTATTTATCCCTTCTTTCATCCCCTAGTCATTATTGCTTCAAATAATAATACTAAAAAAAAATGTTTGATTATTTTAATATTTAAAATATGTATCATTTTAAAGTCTGAAAAGTAAGTATATGAATAAACTCTAACTGTATTTTAAAAAGAAATATATATATAACTTGTATTTTCCATAAAATTTAAGTTTAACTTGTATTTTACTTAACGTGTATTATCTTTAGCTTAACTTGTATTTTCCATAAAATTTTTCTCCAAATGATTTTATCTTATTTTTAAAATTATAGAAATGTACAGCTTAATTTATATTTTGTCTATTTTTTTCCTCCAAATATTTTTATGAAATAGTTTTTACCTGCACTTTTAATGAAAATTTAAATTGTGAATATTGGAGCAGTATCTGTACTTAGCCTCAAAAGGGAAAAAAAAAAAAAATTTCCATTTTTAACATTAACTTGATTTTTTTTTTTTTTTTTTTTTTTTTTGCTTAATTTGCATTTGTCATTCTCTAAAAAGAAACTTGCAAAAGGTAAATTACGTAATTCTAACTTAAATTTGAAATTTCCCACTCATTATTATTATTATTATTATTATTTTAAGAGTTTGCGAAGCTTCTCCATTTTGTTTCCAAGTGGCAGGTTACTTGAAAATTTGTCAGCATGATAATGTTTGAAATACTGAATTAATTCAAACTAAATTTGTAGTGTGGATTTATCTCAGAAATGTATTTGTTATGTTCATTTGCCAACTTAATCTATCCTCTTGTTTCCCTGTGCCAGCCCACTGAATATTTCAAATTTACATTAGAAAGGTTCTATAAACCGATTTGCTTAAAAGTCCATACATACAAGCCTTCATTAATAAATCCACCAAGTCTATTAATAAATTGTAGCTGCCATTTTGAAAAAAATAAATTAAATGGTACCAACTTCATAATAAAAGATAAATCAGTTTACCCTTCCTAGGAGCCAGAAGGACTTGTTTCAATTTTTTGATCAATAACCGCTAAAAAGTAATGATATCAGTACAAAAAACCCTTAACGGGTTAAAAGTTTGTGACGCCGCTTCTTTATGGCTATAAGAATTAGAAATACGAGTCTTAAAAATAATGATATCAAATTTTAAGTGACGTTTTGCAATTACTTAAAATATACATATATTTTCTTATTTGATCATTTACTTTTTACTTTTGTTTATATTTATAATGCAAACGTAATATTTTTAGCTTCAAGATCAGACAGATATATAAAATACACTCACTGATGCTTTTTCATTCACATTTCAAATTCAAAATAACAGTTTTAAAAGTTTTAAAAGGAATGATACAAAAATTCCAGTGGCGCCTCGGTATTATTTTAAAAGATTTGTTTTTAGATTCCATTAAAATTACTTTTGTTTTGTCTAATAAAGTATATTTACATATTGAAACAGTGCTTTTAATTTTCAAATATACTGTCAAATCATTATACTTTCACTGAGTTTGCATTATAAATTAAAATTATTTATTTCAATAAATTGATTTATCTTTTGCGTCACGCTATCCAAAACTGCAAGTAAAATTTATGTAAATGTTTTCTTTACGTCACACTACCTCTTTGCGCAAATTTTCACTCAGTTGGATACTATGTTTTGGATAGCGTGACGCAAAAGATAAATCAATTTATTGAAATAAATAATTTTAATTTATACTGCAAACTCAGTATAATTATTTGACATTATATTTGAAAATTAAAAGCACTGTTTCAATGTGTAAATATACTTTATTAGACAAAACAATGTAATTTTAATGGAATCTAAAAACAAATCTTTTAAAATAATACCAAGGCGCCACTGGAATTTTTATATCATTCCTTTTAAAACTGTTATTTTGAATTTGAAATGTGAATGAAAAAGCATCAGTAAGTGTATTTTATATATCTGTCTGATCTTGAAGCTAAACATATTACGTTTGCATTATAAATATAAACAAAAGTAAAAAGTAAATGATCAAATAAGAAAATCTATGTATATTTTAACTAATTGCAAAACGTCACTTAAAATTTGATATCATTATTTTTAAGACTCATATTTCAAATTCTTATAGCCATAAAGTAGCGGCGTCACAAACTTTTAACCCATTAAGGGTTTTTTGTACAGATATATATATATATATACAGAGAGAGAGAGAGAGAGATGTTCACTACTGGAACAGAAAAAGTGTTCACTACTGACGCCTTTTAAACTTATTGAAAAATAAATTTCCGAATATGAAAAGGCTGTCAGTACTTTTTATAGTACAGTTATGTACAGTCGGGAAAAAAAATAAAAATAAAAAAAAACGCAACACCCACTGTAATTTCGTTATTAATTGACGTAGAAACATCTAATAGACATAAGCAGGAAATTAAATGCACTTTCTGAAAATGTTGTCGCATTTTGAATAAGGGGTCATCTACATATCGAAATGAGCGCCAACTTTTTTTTTTCAATAGCAATACTCAATTTTGACTTCATATTCGAATTTCTGAGAATCTGGCAGTGCCGAAAAGTATACAGTTTCTATACTTTATCTTTAGTATTTATAGAGTTATAATCAAAAATGTGTTAGGGGCTATCTGTAAATGTAGAAAAATAAAATTAAGATCATATAAGAAATAGACAAAATTTTAATGTTTCACACAGGAATTCTTTCAGGAAAAAAAAATTATAAAAATTAATAAAAACATTGACTTTTATCCAGTTTTTTAATTATCCTGAATTCAGTTTTTTAGATTTGTATATACTTCAGTACTTTGTTAGATAATTTTAGGTCTATTTAAATACATTACACTTGCGATGGGTCTAGACAGTACTCTTTGAAAAAGTGCAATATTTTTCAAGTAAAAAAGTCTATTATGGCTGTACTTACCACCAATAAAGCTTAAATTTTCTATCGTAGGTGTAACATAATATACGAAATGAAATAATATATATATATATATATATATATATATATATATATATATATATATATATACAACAATGCATAAACTAAATCTTTTCGAATAAATTATTGAAAGGGTTCATGAAGTAAATATAAAACAATTTCAATCGCACTTACCAGTTTTGGGTCAGTTGAACTCTTTGGAACTGTACGATTGGTTTTATAATTTCTGTGAAAATATAATTTCTTAATTAACCCTTTCGCGACTGCTGACGTAGCGTAGATTCACGTCGTTTGAAATCTCTAACTCTGTCAGTGGGCGTTTCTTTCGTAATTTGTGTGTTACATATTTCTTAAGTGTGTGTTCATATTTTTGAAATAAAATATACTACGGATAGAAATATATTGATTAGAAAGAATATAATTAAAATGTATATCCGTTTGTAATATAATTGTGAATACAGAAAGTTTGTTCTGAAATATTTTATTTTGAGAGAATAACGCCCGTAGGCGGATCTTGCTGTCAAAAAGACAAAATCTTGCGGTCGCAAAAAGAGTTAAAATATATTTTTAAAAGTTAAAGTATATTTTTAAAAATATATAAAGTTAAAATATATTAATAAAATTTTAAAGACTAAAGTATCCTTAAAATAATAATCCCCCTCCCCCCTACAAAATAAATAAATCAATAAATGAAGAAAAAATAAACAATATTTGAAGCAAATGATTAAGCCTTTAACTATGACGGTAGTTAAGAAACGATTTTACAAGTCTGTCTTGCATTCCAATTCCATTCGTTTTTTTTAACTGACAATTTTACATTAAACTTATTTTTCAATTTAAAGCAGTAAACCCCGGTTATTTAGGTTTTTTTTCTTCTAGTGTTTGTCTAAAAGATTCAAAATTTATCAACAGTAATCGATGAAGTAAATACCACTTGTACATATTTTTATCAACATGAAATAAGGGGTTTAACACGAATTCATCACTCAATGTCACATTTACTTTTCTTTTCTGTATTGTTTTGTTTCGAAGAACGATGAAGGCGGGCCATGTTTTCTTTAGAAAACAGGAATTCTTGATGCCAATACTAATGCCTCAAAATTATCATTTTTGTTTCATTTCTTTGCGTTGGACGTTGTTGTTATATAATTTGACCCATAAATAAAAAATAAAAGTATTTTATTTAATTTTCTTTGTTATTTTTTAAGATTTGATTCGTTATCTCATGCAAAACTTTATAAGAGACGGCCCCTAAACCACTCCAAAAGAAAGATTTATTTATATCTCGAAAACTAATAACTAGAATGAGCTGCAAATTTGCACATCCATATTTTTCAGCATTAGGACTCCTTTTATGTAAAAATTAATATATGTCATAATTCATAATTTTTATGAATATGAATTTATTAATATTTTTCAGAATCAAAAGTAATGATGGATTATGTTTGGGTCTCTTCATTATATCTTGTAAAAAAAAAAAAAGTATCGATCAAGGTATTTTTTATGAAGATATTAATAAAAGTTCAATTATGAATTTAACATTAGTACCTTCAAACTTTGAACGCTTATAACTCTGTGAAAAAATAAGTAAAATATACAACCATTATAGTTTTTCGCGTTGTCGCGATCCCAGGAATTCAAATATAAAATAAAAATGGGACGTTACTATTGAAAAAATTAAAGTTGGGGCGCGTTTTAATATGTAGACGACAACCAATCCAAAATTTCAGTTCATTTTCCGAAACTACTCTCAATTCCTCGTCGAATGATACCTATTACATTTTTCTACATCGATTAGCAACGAAGTTACGTTGAGTGTTGCGTTTTTTTTTTTTTTTTTTTTTTCCCACGACTGTAAATTTCTACAAAATTAAGATATAGGTCACTAGTGATAATTACAGAGTTTGGTTCTGTCAGTTGTTTAAATAGCATTATCTCTTTAAAGCAATATCAGCATAATTTAATTGAAGATAACTACTGCAAACGATTACTAAACTTTTACAATAAAAATAAAGAGATATTTAAAAAAGTAACACCGTGCCGATCCTTGTAGTTTACAGTCTCTCGGAAAATGTTATTTAAATGTACATTAACGGTATTGTTGCACTCTATAAATATTTAAAATTATTGCTTTTCTTTGCAAAACATATGAAATTTTTGTATAATATATAAACAAAATTACAATAATAATCTTTAGAATAAATTTCACAATGATTAATAATCCTGCACATTGTAAACACAAACAATAACTATTATTAAGCTCTAGAAATTTAGATGTAATGCTTTTTGTACTTGAAATAAGTATTATTTGCCTAAAAAAATCGGTACGTTTTTTTCAGTCATTAAAATTTATAGATATAAATAACATGTAGTTTCTTCTAATTTACTTTGCTGCGTGTTGAAAAAATCATTCGAGTTAAACTCTGTATTATTTATTTTATTTTATTTTATTTCATTTTGAACAGACACAAAAATCTGATAAATCAATACGTAATTGTATGTTACATTTCAAATAATCGTTTCTATTAATCGATTGTAGCAGCATAAGGAGGAGAATTTTATGTGAATCTAGTTTTTTCCATATCTCGCAAAAAATACGCTATAGAAAACATACGCAAATGTTTCGGTTATTTAAATCATTCTGTCGTACAGAATATAAAATTTAAGTTATTTATTCCCTGATTTCTGTATTTTTACTTTACTCTTTATTCAATAGAAGAAAATGTTGAATTTTAAAAAAACTTTGATTTTCTAACTTTAATTGATTTGTAAAATTTTAGAAGTCTAGAATAGGATTTCACCATTTTTAGAAGATGTTTGTCTGTTTTCTATAATTGTGTCTTTTTGTGTGTAAAAAATTTATGGCAGTTCAGGCTCTAAAGCTAATGTACAGAATTTAATAAAAGGTTCTATTTAGTTGAACCTTGGCATAAATTTGTGCTAATGAAGTTTTGATAAAAATCTTTCAACTGCTGGTGCTGTGAATATATTACTATAGTTAGTCTATCATTTTCGGGAAGGTTATTTCCCAGCTTTTAATGTGTATGATTGCACAAGACTATTTAAGCAAAAGGGCAATAATTAAAATTTACGCTGATTCAGTTTGAGTGCATGCTGATCGAAAGGTGGCAATGCTATGATGCAATGCTTTAATGTCCATGCATATGAAGGCTTCTATTGTGTAAAAATACACAAAACTCAATGTGTTAGATAAAGAATGTTATGCCATACTGACTCCATTTCGATGCATATCTGCTGACAAGTGACGTTGCTGCGATGAAATTTTCCCATCTATATATATATATATATATCTTCTTCTATTGAGTATAAATCCACCAAACATGATATGTGAACTAACCTTTATAAGAAATATTGCTGAATTAATTTAGTGTACATAGGCCACAAAGAGACACTTCTGTTGCTCACCTTATGTGATTTTCCATATGGCTGTATCTCAGCATATACACTATCTACCAATAAGTATTTGGATACTTTCGAATTTAGACGTTTTGTCAAATAACTGGAAAAGTTTTTTAGGAATCATCTTGAAACTTTGGTATTGTAAATAATTTGTTACACTTCATATATTTCAGGAAAAGTTGTGTCCTGAAGAGGAAAAAGGGACCAGTAAAAAGTTGAACAAAAATAAAAATATTTTGGATCCTCCTGTAAAAATAAATGCTTTAAATGCGTTTTGGTTGTAGCATGTGATTAAGATTTTTCATATTATCTGTATAAATTTTTAGGAAGCTATTATATATATTTATGGAGATATAACAGGTTTTTTAAATAATTGTAAAAAAAAAAAAAAAAAAAAAAAAAAAATCTGCTTTTTTTATTTAAAACACGTAGGGCTTTAGACCCATTCCAAAAACATTTTTAGAAAATTTAGTACACTACATTAGACATAGCATACAGCAATCAAAAATGTTAAAAATTTTACAAAATATGGGCGTTTTTACTAAATAATTTTTAACTACGCATGTGCTAGCTTTTGAAATATTCCCTTTAATTTAATATCAAAAGTTATTGTGCAACTTATATGAAACTCCCAAACAAATATCGTGTAAATTAAAAAAGTTATGAGAGGCAGAATGGATAAAATTCCAGTTCTTTCAAAATAAAGGCTAAACTATAAGGGGTTTTACTAACAGTTTTATTTGGATTCAATTAATGGTGGAAATGCATTTTTACTATATCATGTAATTATGAGGATTCTTTTCATTATCTCTATAAATTTGTATGAGGCTACAACATATATTCAGGGAGATATAACGATATTTTTTTTTAATTGCAACAAAAAATTAATTTTTTTTAATTATAACACATAGGGTATAAGTCCGAGCGCAAATACATTTTTAGGAAATTTGGCATACTACATTAGACGCAGCACACTCCAATCAGAATGCAAAAATTTTCAGTATCTTGGGAAATATGAGCATTTTTACTAAATAATTTTCACTACGAATGTGCAATTTTCGAAGAAATTCATTTTAATAATTTAATACCCAAAGTTATTGAGTAACTGATATGAAAACCCCAAACAAATATCAGGTAAATTCAAAAAGTCATGAAAGATACTATGAATAGAATTTCAGTTCTCTCAAAGTAAAAGCTAAACTCTAAGGGGTTTTACTCATATATTTATTTTGATTTGTACAGTGTCCAATGGTAATAGAGTGTTCTCTGATTGTAAATAAATATTGATAAAAAACCCTATCATCTTCCTTTTATTTGAAAAGAACTGAAATTCTGTTCAACCTACCTCTCATAACTTTTTTAATTTATACAGTATTTGTGTAGGGATTTCATATAAGTGTTTCAATACTTTTGGCTATTAAATTATGCAAATGATTTTTTTTTTTAAAGTAACGGATGCGTAGTTAAAATTTATTTTGTAAAAATGCTCATATTTCGTAAGATATTTAACATTTTTTTTCTTTCTGAATCCAATATGTTGTGCCTAATGTAGTATGCCAAATTTCCTAAAACTGGCTTTGCACTGGGCCTAATACCTAGGGTGATATAATTAAAAAAGTGAAAAAAAATTGGCAGTCAAAAATAAGAAAAAAAAAAAAGTTATATCGCCATGATTATATGTGGCAGTCTCATTAAAATGCAAAAAAAAAATCCTCATAAATATATGCAACAGACAAAACGCATTTCAAGCATTACTTTTTACAGGGTGCTCCAAAATATTTTTATTTTTGTTTAATTTTTTATTGGTCACCTTTTCCTTTTCAGAACACAACTTTTGCTGAAATATATGAGGTATAACATGTTCTTTACACTACAAAAGTTTCAAGATGATTCGTTTATTGGTTTAAATTTCACTGAATTGCATACGCAAAATTTCTATTGTGAAAAGCTACGCGTACACTTTTGTAAGTGTTAATCAATAGGTGAAGCTGTTATATAGACTGATAGATTATAAAGTTTTGTGATAACCACAATAAACTAGTTTTTGCGTAGAGAGATATCGGAATTTCTGAGATACAAATAACACAATCAGATTCAATTGTGATTATCTTTCATGGGTGGTGGGGGGATATTTAATTTCAGCAAATCAAACTACATCTAATTATCATGCTTGTTGCATGGTGCCACACAGCAATGATAATACAATTCCTAGACAGATAAAAAATTCTGTGACTGACATCTAAATTTTGTCTCTAATATATATAGTTCTATGCCATCCTTATAAATTCTAGTTCCTTTTGTTGGCTAGTTCTAAAAACCTCAATTAGAATTTCAGTTCGTTTTCCTATATTATCGTGGGGTCAAACTTATTTAAAAATATTTGCAAATGAACGTGAACCCAACAGGCGAGTTTTAGAAACTATAATCTTGGTTTGTCACCCAATTCCAGGAAACCAAACGAAAATTTCTCGCAATGCAAAGCATTCTGTAATCTCAATAATCTTCATAATATTATTTCATTATCTAGAAAAGTATAGACTAGAAATTCTCGATCATTTCATCTAATCAGGTTATTTGTTTACCTTATATGCATACCTCGTAAATCTATATTTCTAGTATAGGGTTTCAGAAAATGACTATTTATTCGTTTTATATGAAGCCGATATAATCTTTTTCTCAGTGTATATTTCATACTTCAGTTGATTCCAATCACTTATTTCATACTTCAGTTGATGTCAATTATTTTAAGGGGTTACATGGGTTTCGAAGGCTAAAAAAATATTTTCGCTATTTTTTTCTCCCTTTAATATCAATAATAAAAATATTTTTTATTTAACATTTTGAGGATACACACATCAACATTTAAACGATGATTTATAAATTTCTTATTAGAAAAACTAGAAAAATCAGCCTTGTTTCTGGAGACCCTTCAGAAAAGTGGTTGACACGATTTATCAAAAGCTAATAGAAACTTCTTGTCGAAATTTTGCATTTTTCTCAAAGTATGGTCTCCGGAAGCAAAGACACAACGGTTGAATTCTTAAATTTTTTAATAGAAATTTTACAAAATATTGTTTAAATGTTTCTGTTTTATATGCTGAAAATTTTGAAAAAAAAAAAAAAAAGTATTTATTATATTAAAAAGAATAGAAAAATTTTCTTTATTTTAGCTTTTGAAATCCATGTAACCCGTACATGTTTTTTATAAATTAAATAGCTATGCTTTTAGTTAAAATGTTTACTGCATTAGATATGCTATCATATCTTTGAATGGTTAGAAAATAGTAGTAAATTATCTAATTATTTAGAACGATAATTTTACTCTAAATATAAATAAACTGATACCATTCTTTTAATTCTACAGTAATTACATATTGAAACATCAAGGAAATATTAATTTCCATTCTTTCATTTCTGAGTTAAATACTTTGACCTTATGTGGATTTTATTTATTTATTTTTTCAAAATTTAGTTCTTCATGCTTGCGCGAATAATATCGCAAACACCATTTCAAGTAAAGTTTAAAGAATTTTATTCCATCTAAATATTCAAATAATCATGAAAGTGAACAGAAATTATTTCGTTGTAATGAATTCGAAGATAGTCATGAGGTTAAAAAAACATAAAAATTCATACTTCTCTTCTCCATTACACATTATGATTGTATATGATATCGTATATGATCGAAATATTGCATTCCGTATAAATTTTCGATAACGAATATTCACCTAATTTACATGTTTTAATGTCTCTGAGTTCATAAAAGTGGTTTTTGTCAATCAATGAATGTGTAACAACATATATTTTTAATTCCATAGTCCGTCTACTACCGTAGGTGGTAGAAGTATTGTGTTCGGTCATCAATTTCGATATCTTGCTTTTACCTGATTTACATGTTTTAAGGTCTTCTGAATAATAATAATAAAAAAAATTGGTTCTTGGCAACTAGTTATAGCTTGTATGTGTGTATGTATTTGGGGAATCTTCTGACTATCACACTTCAAAAACTAACAAAGATATAAAGAGAAAACTTCAGAATTAAAACAAGTCTTGTTCACAGATAATTCTTCCAACTTTGGTGTAAATTAGAAAATCGGAAGTGTGACCATAGTTACGTAAATCAAAAACAGCTCTAACGATTTTCTTAAAAAATGCTATACATACAGCCTTTTAGATGTTCTTTCTCATGTATTAGTTGGTTAGTGCAGGAATATTCATTGACATCCTATATAAATGGGTTAATTTTAGGTTTCGCAAATGCATTCCTTTAAAAAGAGCTTTATGGATTTTCTTCAAACTCGCCATGTTAAATCACTTTCTTATAATCTTTCGAATGTAATTGTTAGTTTCTGGGGGACATTTTTTGCCAAGTTTTAGTGAAAATAGGCCACCGTACCAAAAGCTGGTATCTTAAAAACGTCTAAAACGATTTCCTTCAAATTTGCTACATAAACACTTTTTTAGATACCCTTTGTAGTACTTAGTTGCTACAGGAAATATGACGGGCGTCCTACTTAGGTACTTCAGTTATGGGTATTGGAAGTGTTTCCATTGATCTTGTTTAAAGACTGTTAGATTTTTATTTATTTATTTATTTATTTTTTTTACTTTCTGTCACTCATGTATATGGGGTAGAGAAAATATTGTTTTTTGACCAAATTTTCAAAATTTAGTTTTTTGTTTATTTACACGGTTTGTGGTCCCCTGAATCGTAAAATCATGAATTTAGCGTTCGGTCTGTGCGTATATGCATCTGTGCCTGTTATCAGCAAAAATTAAGAACAAATGGTCGCAGGAAGTTCAAACTCGATATTCTAAATTTGTATCATATAATGATGCTACACTAAACTTTTCTTTCAGATTAAGCAAATGATTCGTGTACAGGGACATCCAAGATAATTCAAATACATTACGTCTACGGGAGAAATTGCTGGTAAGCACAGTGCAACATCTATAGTTCACCCTGAACAAATGGAATATACATATTTTTTATGCATTTAAGCATGTTTTGTGTTGATTGTGGTATGAAAATCCTTCATTATTTCTTTACAGGGGTACCCAAAAAATTTAGATTCCATTTTGTGTTATTTTCATATCCAAATAAATTTAGGTACAGAATGTTATGTGCATATAGTTTATAGCTATATACATGCTACCCAAAATTAAGCTAAACATTCTTTTTTATTGGATGTACTTAATACAAGCGCTTTGCTGTATTTTATTATGTCGACGAACACTGTTCAGGAAGTAAAATTCATTTTTCTTATCCACACTTTAAATAAAGTATCATTCTAAGTTCCGTTTTCAATTCTACTTTTTTTATTCATTATTCATTATTTATTATTTATTTTATTTTATTTATTTTATTTATTCATTTTATAATATTACGTTTTGAAGTTCCCTTAATACGAAAACCCAAGTTATAGCGGTTGATCTGCATGTATATCTGGTATCAGCATACACTAAAAAGAAATAACTGCAAAAAATTCAAATTTGATATTTTGCAGTTCGTATTAGGTTGCCACTTAAAAGAAAATAATAATAATTAAGATTGGCATATTTGAAGGCAAATTAATAACAGACTTGTATTTTTTTCTTTCTTTTTTTTTTCAATAAATGTTGGCACTATAATAGAACAGAGATTAAGGGAGACGGTAGCCCCCTTCACACAAAATTATTTGTGAAATAAAACTGTTCCAATACCTATTTTAGATTATTTTTAAAATAGACTGAACTTTATTATCTTACGATATTTATATTACGACTTAATCTGCAGTCTATCTTTATAGCATTGAAATGCAAAATAATAGAAAGATAGATACACCAGATTATCTTTTTTTTTTTTTTTTTTTTTTAACTCGTTGGGCAAATTGTTTTTTATATGTTTTCACGACGTATGTATGGATTTTCGTATGTTTCTAATTTGTTAAACCAATTTTATGTCTTCTGAACACACTATTTCTAATTATAATATATGTATCGTAGTGTGTATCGGACACCGTGTGATTGTTACACACCAATTTTTGTTTATTCTTTTTTATATGACTTCACGACGTATGTATGAATTTTTTGTATGTTTCTAATTTGTTAAACCAATTTTATGTTCTTCTGACAACACTGTTTCTAATTAGAATATGCGTATCGTAGTGTGTATCGGTTACAGTGTGATTGTTACACACCAATTTTTGTTTATTTTTTTCCTCTGGATATTCTGTTTAAAAAATAATAACATTTCAATTAAAATTAAATAATTCAAAATTAACAATTCAAAATTAAATAATTATAAAGGTGTTAGTTCAAATTGTAATCCAATGTTTTATGTACATTTTAAAGTAAGATTTATGAAAACAAAATGAAATCTTTATGTGTTAATTTGTTTGAAGTGAAATGATATTCGACTTTTTTTTCAGATATGACTTTGAAAAATGCCTCTTTATATATATATATATATATATATATATATATATATATATATATATATGTGTGTGTGTGTGTGTGTGTGTGTGTAAGTGTGCGTGCGTGTGTGTGTGTGTGTGTGTGTGTGTGTGTGTGTGTTTTAATATTTCATTTAAAAAACAATGTTACCTATAATTGACTCACTGCTGTCGGGGTATTTTACTATTTTGAACGGCAAGTGTGTAGGCGCTCCTATAAGACGTTACAATACTAAACAAAATGATTTTACGTATATACGCTTTTAAAAATTATATTTATCTTCAGCAATCGATGAAGTAAATCCTTACTGGCTTGCAAATATGCAGGTACACAAAAAATGTCATACACAAATACGCAAAATCTTCCATTTAAAGTAAAGTATTGTTTTAGAAGAACATCTGGGGGTGGCTTATTTTCCGTAAAAACATACCTTTATGTGGACCAACAAGCAATGTATTATAAAAAACACTCAGCAGTTTCTTGGTTTCTATATCAATTGTTTTAAAAAATAAATAGACACCTGATAATTTTTGTAACTTCATTAAATGCATACTTTCTTCTTAGTAACATTGAAATTCCAAAATAACTTGCATTAAATAATGTTTAAAATTATAGATATTGATATACGAAAACAAATATATTTCTAACTGATTAAAAGAATAAGAATATTTTCAAACTTAAGCGAAAATAATGAAATCCGCCAGCGACATTTTAATAAAAATAACATAAGTTTTGAAATACAACTACGGTAAACATGTAAGTTTATCATTTGCAGCGTCAATACTTTTTCATTGTTAAAATTTTTGCTGTAAACATACTATATATATATATATATATATATATATTGTTTTTCTGAAGTCGCTTTTTATTAAACATTAAGTTAAACAGCTATTTATATTCAAATGTAGTTTTTTGTCTTTTATTCTCCAGAAAGCTAAGCTATGTTGCATCTCAATGAAACCCTAGAAACTGCTTTTGTGAGCTGATTACTTCTAAAAGACACGTAATATGACACTCATAAAAATGTTATTAAAAACGAACGTAAATAAATGTAGACGGATCATGTATAAAATGTAGCACAAAAGCATCTAATGCAAAAATAAATGTTATTATTAATTGTATAATGGAGATGCACGTAAATTTTGATATATGAGTATAATGGACATGTACATTTATACGTAATATATTACAAATAATAGAAAACAAAAAAACATTTAAAATTTAAAATTTAAAATTTGAAGTTTGTTATTAAGATTAGTTACTTATTTATTTTTTTTTTATAAAAATATACTATTCGTTTGATTAGATAATTATCTGGAAATTCCTTTTTTAAATTGTGTATTGAAGTTTCACAGTGCTATTAAAATAAATGCCAAAAGAACATATATAAGAAAAATATTTTTGGTTGATTCGATTTTAGAAATAAAATAAAATTATTTATATAATAATTCGAAAATATAATTGTTGCAAATTCATTTCGATTTTTTTATTGTTTTAACTGCTTTAGTTTGTTGTACAAAACTTCATGTAGTCACACATTATTACTGTTTCAATAAGTAATATATATATATATCATAATAATACACATCTAAAAAAATAATTTGATTAAAATAACAAAATGCCCTTTGTTGAGATTATTTTTTTTTTTTTTTAGAAGTAAAAAAATCAGTTTTATTTGAGAACACAGAAGTAGTTATTACAAGATTTTCCCAAAATTTCTTTATTTTTGTCAATACTATTTTTTTTTTTTAACTTTGCTATAATTTTGTATAATTCAATTAGGATAAAAAAAAAAAAAAAAAAAAAAAAAAAAAACATGCTAAGGGAGAAAAAAATATGTTTGTTAAAATTTCAACAAAAACTATTTTGTTAATTTAAACTAAGTATCTGTAGAAACTAGGAACATATTTAAAGAGAAATTTTGTTGTGCTAACGAAATTTTTGTTAATTCAACAAAATTATTCTCTGAGTGATACATCCCGAGTTATTAAGTGTGGCTAAGACTATAATTAACGAACTCCGCTGAATAATATTTAGCGGCCTTCAATGGAATATACTGAATGTATAATATGATATTTGTGATAACCACGTCAAAAACTAAAAAATTCGTTTTAATAATAGTTATTATATGGTTATACTTCTTTAATTTTCCATTGTCATGAATTCTATTATAAATTTTTAAACCCCTCTATCCAACCAATATATATATATACATATATATATATATATATATATGTATATATATATATATATATATATATATATATATATATATATATATATATATATATATTATAAATAAATAAAGTATAAATTGTAAATACATACATGATTCGTACATATATATAGTTGTTATGATTAATTTAAATTTTTTATCATGACCTGCATCCTGGTATTTCACATTGTTGTGATTAAATGATATATATATATATATATATACACCCCGACAAAAATATAGGTACAAAGAGTTTTTTCTTTGATTTTTCATAAAATAACACTATCTAAATTGTCCTTATCATTTATTATTATCATAAAATAACACTATTCCCGAACTAATTTTTATTTTAAGACTAATTTAGAAAAGTTTTAAGACTATTTTTTTTTTCTAATTTAAGACTACACTCCGCGACAAAAAGATAGGAACAAAGTTTTTTTTTTTTAATTTTTTCATAAAATAACATTATCTAAATTAGGCTGATCATTTGTTATCATAACAAAATATTATCATATCAAAAACATATTAAATATTTGAATCATATTCAAAATAACGATATTAAAAAATTAAAAAAAAAAAAAAAAAAATCCCCTTTGTTCCTACCTTTTCGTCGCTGTGTGTAGTCTTAAATTAGAAAAATTTTAGTCTTAAAACTTTTTTAAATTAGTCTTAAAACAAAAATTTATCCGGAAATAGGGTTATTTTATGATAATAATAAATGATAAGCACAATTCTGTTCAATATTCAAGATGTAAAAATATTGAAGTTTTAGGAACATTGTATCAGTGGCGGCTCGTGAACCAAAAATAGGTGAAGATCTCAAAAATAATATTTAAGTATTTTTAATGCAAAATTTTTTTAACCATGGTTTAACTAAAATTAACTAAAAATACTTATTTAAATGTAAATTTATATTCCATACATGAATACAGTGTGCCTCTTCACCTCCTTTTGGTGCACGAGCCGTCACTGATTTGTATATTTTACGTAAATTCTTATTCAGGAATTACAAATGTTTTCAAGAAAACATTTCTTCGTAGCCATTTCTACTTTCAGAATTTGTTTAAGAATGTAATTTAACTATATTTTAAATTTACAAAAAAGGAATAAAATTACACATTACAAATTACATTAATTCGCACATGACTTCTCATTAAATTTGAAATTCAATTACTCTGAAACTAAATTTTTACAAAGTTGATACTTTTCTACATCTCCTTGTTGATTATTTTAGCTATTTTCATAGGTTTATAAGCAGTCATTAGTTTCAACATCACTTTTTCTGTTGTAATCTTCATTAATTGTTTATAGTACATATCTTTGAAAGAATAAGACAAACATTGCTTTGTATAAAAAGTGGTATTCAAAATAATGACTGTTGAGGACCCAGTTTCGCCATGAAGTAAAAATTATTGAGTTTAATTTTATTGGTTAGAGACTGTGCTATTAAAATTAATACATATATGCATATCTATCTATCTATATACCAATTGTATTGTATCTGAATTTAAATGATCCAATGTGAAAAGAATACAAATAGTAACATCATAGATCTCCGTTTTATAGCAATAATTCGGTAAACAGTTTTATATAATCTAGCTGTCTAAGAATTCGAAACTATTTTTAAAAATATAATAATCTTTTGAAAAAAATGATGTGACGTGTCACTACAAATCTCTAAATTATTAAGTTAAGGGGACTTCGCACCATTTACTTGGCTTTATTGAAGAATTCATGTAAAATTTTATATTTCTATTTAATAAATTGAATTTCCATTGGCGACTTTCTATTTATAAATTGAACTATTTTAGGTTTGTTCAGTAAAATATATATTCAGACAACAATTCTGACAACGATTGTTGATATATTTTCTACAGGTTTGAAATCTTTAAATTACGCTTTCTCAGTTTGCATTTTTCATGAATTCATGATATTCAAAATACTTAAACTTCCACAGAAATGTAAGAAAGAACTTATTTTTATGTTTAATAGAACCTACTTGAAATAATTAGGGATGAGTTTTTCAATTTCATTAAAAGAAAAAATACTAAAAAAAAAATATATAACAAAAATCATTTTTTTTTTTTTTTTTTTTTTTTTTTTTTTTTTAAACATAAACATGAACTTTATAATTTTTTTTCTGAAAAACTAATCAATAAATATCAAAGACCATCCCTAATTAAGTAGGTTCTATTAAACACTGAAAACAATATTGTTTAAGCCTTTTGAAATTCATGAATACATGAAAAACAAATGCAAACTGAGAAAACGCAGTTAAGAGATTTCAGATCTGTAAAACATATATAAAAAAAAAACATAATAATGTATATATTTTTAACAGACTTAATATAGTTCAATTTATAAATATTAAATAGAAATATAAGCTTTTATATAAAACCTTCATTGGTGCCAAGTACTTTTAAGTATATAAATTTCCGACTACAGGTAAGAATTATATACTTTATATTTATTATTTAATACTTCTGCATTTATAACTATACCATAACATACTATAATATAAAATTTTTATGGCAAAAAAATAATAATGATAGTATTAATTCATTTGTGCTGTATACTAAACTCAGATGTAATCCAATATTGACTCTATGTAAATACGCGGTGTCTTGTGGGAAGTAATGGTGGGAAAAACTGGTCAATAATAATAAAATGTCTATTAATTTATCGGCAAAAACTCAAAATAAAATGAGTAACATATTTTAATATACATTTACAGTCGGTAACAAAAGTGTCCGAACACTTATAGAATCATGTTCTTACACTGACTAGAACAGGATTCGACAAGGATTTATTAAACAAAACCGTATGAAGTGTACTTTTTTTACATAGGAATTTTCGCTAGTGTTCGGACACTTTTGTTATCGACTGTACATACGTCTAAGTACTTGAAAATTTTATTATTTCAACAAGAAGAAATTATTTAAATTCTTTGCTTTAATATTTTCTGAATTCAGAAAAAATTATACTCCTGCAAAATAATATCGCAACGTATCTTGTTACATTATTATTATTATTTTGGATTACCATCTATGAACAGTTTAAATCATTGGTCATAATCATAATTAACTCATAGTAGGAAAATAATTCTATTAAATATTTTTCACAAGCACTATGTCAGTGTTTTCTCGATTTCAATAAAAAGTGCTTTTTACAGAAAGATAACAAAAAGACTGTAATAAGAGAAACATCGTTATATTTTATTTGTACAAAATATTATGATTAGTATTACTGTATTTTAAAAAAAGCATAATAATAATAAAATTTATTTAAGTAATTAATTTCCATATCTTCATTGAAATAACCATAAATATTATTCCGACAATTAATTTCAGATTAATAAAATCTTAAAATTATAATTTATTGATCACGTTTCGTAATAAAATAAAATAAAATAAATATTTAAATCTTTATTATAATTATCGTTGCGAGTGTATTTGTGATTCCTTCTAAAGGAAAATAAAGTTAAATTCCGCCTTAAAATATTATAAATTATGATATGCAACATTTATATCATTTAGTTAATTTAGCAAAATTTATGCTGTTTTGAATGTTTAAGATTTATTTGATGTGTAAATATAAAACGAAACGAAATTTAAAGCATACAGGAATAAATGAATTAAAACACAATATATAATTTTTTTGAGAAAAAAGAAGAATCTATACAGTTAAATTTTTCATGTTGTTTGAATTTTAAACATGTTACTTATAGCTTTTCTCCCTATCACTGCATTGGATTTCAGTCTTATTTACATAAATCTACAGTTGAGATGAATAAAAATTCCCAAGTTACTTAAAATTCTTGTCTCCATGCCACACGAAAGGCAGAGATTCTGAAATAGAAACACTTGTATGAATATCTAAGAAAACTGGAAACAAAATCGCCCATTCCAATTCTCTTGCTTCTTCGTCTTTCGAAAAGACGATTCCAAAGCCACTGATAAATTTCCTGTCAAGAATTTTAATTTTGATCCAATTTCATATATTTTTTCATCTATGAAATCTAAAACTTAATGACTTTATATTAAGCATGTATATAGGCTTTTAGGTTCTGTATTATCTTAAAACTCATTTTTCAATTTATTTCTTTAATTATTATAAATTCGGTTGATGGGTAAGTATAATAATAATTCTAAAAGGCTGAGATATAAACCCTGAAAAATTTTAGTGGAAATTATCAAACGGATTCAATTTTAAGAACATAAAAAAAAAAAAAAAAAAAAAAAAAAAAAATTCCGAAGTTTTTTATTTCTTATTTGTTTTATTGTATTTACGTAGGTCTAATAATAATCTTTAAACATCTCATTATTTTTAGAAAACATGATGAAATTGGTCATTACAGTGTTATCTTTTAAAAATAGTGTAAATAGAGTATTTATAAAGAATCGCAAAATAATTTGGATATATAACAGTATATGGACAGTAATTAATTCGGATTGTGTTAATCTATTTCAAAGAAAATATAACTAATATTGTATGTTTACAGAAAGGTTGTAATGAACTGTATATTTTTTCTTAGTCTTCCACCAGAATATTTTCTAATAATTTTCAATCTCGATAAATTAAGATGAAAATTACTGTATGAATATTATGGTGGAAGAGTCAGCGTAAAAATGTGGGTCCGTGGCAACACTGTACAACATGTTGCAGAACTCTAAATCTTCGCCTCTTTTAAGGACACTTTCAAGGAGAAGAAATATCCATTAATATAGCAATTTACAGAGATCTACAGGGGTTGAACAAAAATGTGGAAACGCCTTAAAAAAAACATGTTTCCTTGCCTAATATGGTGTAGGAAACCCGTTGGCATTCAAAACAGCTTGCAGTCTTCTCAGAATGCATAAATACAGTGTACCATTCTTCCTGCAAAACGGTGGCAAGTTCAGATAACGATGTTGGCGATGGATAGCGAGAACGCACTTTCCGCTCCAACGTAGACCACAAAGGTTCCATAATATTCAGGTCTAGTGACTGTGGTGGCCAGGGGAGATGCGAAAAATCATCCTCGTGCTCAGAAAACCAGTCCTGGACAATGTGAGCTGTGTGAACAGGGGAATTGTCGTCTTGGAAGACACCATCACCATTGGGGAACAAAGTTTGTACCATGGGATGGACTTAATCGGCCAAAATGTTCACATAAGTCATGGCAGTAATGCGCTCTGACAGAGTTATCATAGGGCCAGCAGAAGACCACGATATGGCTGCCCAAATCATCACAGAACCCCCGCCATGTTTCACTCTTGGCAACAAGCAGTCTGTATTACAGGCTTGAGATGGCGTTCTCCAGACGTAAACTCGGCCAGAAATGGGAAACAATGTGAAAGAAGACTCATCGGACCATATTACTCTCTTCCACTGCTCTATAATCCAGGCTTTATGACTTAAACACCACTTTTTCCTCTTACGGGCATTAACTTCACTGATGAATGGCTTTTTAATTGCAGCACGCACAGCAATCCCCTGTTTAGGAAGCTCCCTTCGAATCGTTTTGGTACTCACAGGCTTTGGTAACATGGTCATTTCAGCAGTAACTTTTGCAGCTGTGGTCTTCTTCTTTTTCATGATAATCCTCCTTAATGATCGTCTGTCACGATCACTCAGCACACACTTTCGTCCGTGCGGTGATTTAGCGGATGATGTTTTTCCGCATTTCAAATATGCGGAATGGATCTTCGATACAGTACCTCTTGAAACACTAAACTCCTCGGATACCTTGCTTACGGAAGCACCAACCATACGCGCTCCAACAATTTTCCCACGTTCGAAGTCTGTTAACTCTGACATGATGCAATGACAACCTCACATAACAGTGCTCCGACAACGACTGAACTGTGCAGCGCATTTACGAAGTTGTATAGGTGGCGTCAGTAGGCTAAAACGCCAGCGCCACCTACATATTTCATTAAAATCAATCTTTCTTTTTAAACATGCATTTCACAAGGTGTTTCCATATTTTTGTCCAACCCCTGTATCATCAACATGTTTTCTACGAGAGATTTTTGATTCCAATAAGAGAATCTGACTTCAACCATAAGAGAGGTGGTAGAAAAGACATGTTTGTTGAGTGAATAAGTTGTGGATCGAAATTTTATTTTATAGAACTTAAACACAATTTTAAAAGGAATTTGATTCATCAAAGTTCTTATTTGTTTATTAGTCTTTTTGTTTCAGAAGAACGACAGAAGACGGTACTTTGCTGCTCAAGATGGCGCAGCGTTGGTGTTATCGGATATGCAGTGGTTAATGTTCTTGCGAGTATGAAATATTGTAGTTGAAAGTGGCATAATTGTATAAATATCGTCGTTATATGCAATATATGGAGTTAAAAATGCTCCTGGTGTAACTTTCCTCATTGTCACATGTTTATAGCTTATAAATTGTTCAAAAATTTTGGCTATTATAACGACTCCGTATATTTTGATGCTACAACTGTAACGAGTTCCATTGCACTTCATTTCATCCACACTGATGGACTTATCCCCGAGTGAAAAAGAGTAAGATTTTGTAATGCAATGATTAATCTACAGGGTATAGCCGTAATTAAAGTATATAGTGTTTTGTAGCACGATATTACTTGGAAGAATAGCGTAAAACTTTGAAGGAAGTTTAAACAAGGTAGAAGAGAAAGGATTCGAATCCGAATGAAAAAGTTCGAAAATTTACCGATAGGGGAATATGTGACACTATTTTCCTAAATAAAGCTTTTGTTGCAATTTATATTTTTTTATCATTTTTAAAACTTTTTTCCATTACGTAGAGCCGCTCACGTATTTCCCTAATAGTAACTTTAGGAGCCTTTTTTTTTTTTTTTTTTTTTTTTTTTTTTTTTTTTTGTGGAATGCTTCGTTGCTCGTCTTGTTTAATCTTCCTATAAACTTTAATGCCATTCTTTCAATAAGGTCGATCTACAGAATACTATATGCACTGTTAGTTTAATTATTATAATCCTGTATATGTACCTTCGGTTTCCATTCTTAAATAATCAGTGTCTGATTTAATAGAATTCAAATTAATGTTCATAATTACAAAGTCAAATGTTATAAAAGAAATAAATAAACTGTCAGCTATTCAGAAAGAATCTTCCGTTGAACTTAAAGGGCCATTTATTAGGTATTTTAAGAACAAAGGAAAATCGTGTGAAAAAGAGAAACGGGGGGCGTTTAACCGAGGGAGGGCACTTTGCGGTATTTTACGGTACTGTGCATGCGTGTTTTAATGCGTTTTTTACGATATTAAATATCTATTAAACTACATTAAATTTTCACCGGTTATGGAGTGTATATATTATTATTTGTTCGTATACAGGTTCGTTGAAAATTATTCACATACAACACTTTTATTTATTTGCAATTTTTATGTACCTTTATTTAATTTCTCATCTTTCCAAATGTAATAAAAATAGTTAAAAATGACAAAAATAATTTAATAGAATATGAAAAATTTCAGAAAATCCTTTAGGGAAGGACTAGTGTGGACAATTTGGAAATATGTGCTATTTTTGAGTTCAAAATTTCTCTGTAAATTTTTGAAGTTTAGTCATACTACTAATCTGTTGCATAAGTAGTTACACGATAACACAATTGTTAGCACTGCAGTACATAAAAAAATACTTTTATGAGAAAAAAAATGATGCCCCTGGTGTGATTTTTAATACCGAAAATTAAGCTATTACACTTCCCATTTTAAAAGAAGAAATTACAGGTTTTTATAAATGATATGTATTCAATACGGATTTTCATATTTACTTTTAATTTCGATAGTTTATAAAAATCATCATAATGTCTAAATGTGCAAAAAGTTGTAATGCGTTAATGAGGATATGTTTCATTCTAGTTAAGTTCCTAAACAGAATTGTGTGTATTAATGTTCAATTGTGTAGAAAAAAAATAATGAACAAAACAGCTCTTCTGGGAAACAGATTCTATTTTCCTTTCAACCTCACATTTAGGCCTTGTCGTAGATAGTGACTGCTATCATACATAAAGACTATTTTATTTAGATTAAATTTCATTTTATAATGGTTTTACATACATTTTTACGAAATATATTACACATTATGCAATGAAAAATATAATTTGTCATACTAACCCCATATCATGGGGCTAATTCCAATAATAGAGATAATGTTATGCTTAACTAATATGTATTTTAATTGGTTCAAAAATAAACTGAAATACTTAAATAAAATTGCACAAATCTTATTCATATGGCAGATATTTATGTCATTAATAGGCTTCAAGAAACAAAAGAAAACATGTAACCAAAGTCACAAGGTAATTAAATAAATAAACCAAGAGTAGCTTGAATTTTTTGATTAAAAACACGTTTTTTACAGTTTGAAGTTGAGGCTTGATAATAAACTTCCCTCCAACCATAAAAAAAACATTTTTAATCTCTAAAGCGACTTTTTTTTTTTTAACATAAAATAATAATAATAATAATAATAATAATTAAAACCTAAATAAAACGTGCAATTTCATTTTTATGAAACACGAAATGTCAAAAGTTATATTTATTCTTTAATGAACTTCAAAATCTTGTAAACAAGCATATTTGACAGTTTTAAAGATCCAATAACCTCATTTTATGATCGCCTTTTCAGCAAATGGGACAAAATTCAGCATCGTAAATTGCTGCCTCAGACGTTCCATTAGAATATTTTTCACCAGAAATATACATAAGAATGTAAGGAATTTATATTTAAATTTTATGTATTTGTGGAAATTCTTGATATATTTCACAAGAACGGAATATTTCATAATAAATATGAAAACTTTCTTCAGATATATTTTCAAATGTATTATATTTCTAGTGATGCTTTTTGTATTTCTATCGAAATTACTGATGATTTAGAATCGTAAACATTTCATAAGCTCAGTTCCATCAGTTAATAAAAACTATTTAAAAATATTATAATTATGTTTTAAAAAAACAAAAAAAGGTAGAATTCCTTTCATGAAAATACATTCGAGAAATTACATTTGTTAAATAATTGATTTCGAAATTAATTACATGGCATGCAAAAAAAAAAAAAAAAAAAAAATAATAATAATAATAATATATATATATGAAATTTCAACTCTGGAAAATATCTGAAATATAGCTTTTTTGCCGATAATTTGTTTATTTTTATCAGTTTATAAATGAACATTAGACAGAAGTTGCTTACTATATCTAGCTTTCAGTTTATGCAATAAAACGTGTTCTGTATTTTGCGCATGAGCAGTAATATCACACACACACACACACACACGCGCGCGCGCATATATATATATATATATATCAGAGAAATATAAACGTATGTTTTATGTTTAAGAATAATGTTTCTCTAAAGTTTTGTCAGTTTTTCTGCATGTTTTGTAAAATTGTGTTGAAATCCATCCTTGTTACAAGCAAATACCTTGCCAACAAATTAATAATTTTTGAGAGAAAAAAAAATTATACCTGTCGAAATTATTGTGCAGTTTCCACAAAAAAGCATACAAACATTGCATATGTATTGTATACGTACATGAAATTCCATGTTAAAGCTACAAGTCATCAGTAGCCTTTTTTGATACAAAGCAATCCAAAGTATTTGTGCTTTTCTTAAAATTTCGATACTGGAAAGTGTGAGTTTATAAATAATATTTTCATCTCAGAATTTCGAGGTATTTTGCTCAGTATTATTTTAGAAATTAGAAAAATAATGTCAAAATAATGTATAATAATTTTATTAATCCACTGCAATTCTAAATGCCTTATACGAGTAAAATAAGAATAAGTATAAGAATAAATAGGAAATAAAAAGAATAAAAAAATTATGTTATGTTATTAATATGTGATTATTTAAAGCAAATATCTAAGAAAAAACCAGTAAAAACATATCAAACTACCTGCATGAATGTTTTCTGAAACTAAATTTTAGTAAAAGAAAAAAAAAGTAAAAGTAAAAATTTTAACATTAGCAATTTTAAGAAATTACAAGTCTAATGCGTTGAAATTAGCAATTAATTTTAAAAATCACATTTAAATTATTATTTTTCTTTCAATTAGACTAACGTATTAATTATTTTATTTGCATTAGAAAACTTGTATTTGTGATGTGTTCTAGCAAGACTTCAGAGTCGATAATATTTATGTCAAATAATCTTCTAGTTCAGTACGTTAAAAATGTTCCGTTGTTAATAAATTTTTCTATAAATTTGGAAATACATTTCAGTAATTTTTAACCTGATTATTTAATTTCATTTATGAATATTAATTTTACTTCATTTATAATTTTCACTGAAAACTGCATCACTCTTTTACTTAGTAATCATACACTTTACAATGAAAAAGAAAAATGAATAAATCCTGAGGCGTTATTTAATTTGGTTGATGTAGAAAGTAAGTTATCTTTCTTTAATAACATTTAAAATAACGACATTTTAGAAAACATTAAAAATAATATTTTAAAGTTCAAACATAAATATCGTTATTACTATTATTATTCAGAATTTTTCATTTTTATTGCGATTATTGTAATACATTCTGACTGCTATAGTAAGTACCTTTACTAAAGCATAGAAAACTACAAAATGATTACCTAAAATTTTTAATTGGTTCTACATAAATTAAAGTGTTTTATCAACCGAGTTTTTAATAATAATAATAATAATAAAACAGTGAATTATAATAAAAATACCCTTTTCCAAATTTTCTAAATTAGATTTTCTATAATTCAAACCTTTATTTTAGTCATTGAATTTCAACAGAAATCCTATTTAAACGAAATTAAGCGAAATCTATCACTACTGACGGTAATTGCTATTCAGATACATTCATTTTCCTTTAATTATTTTCAACTTTACATGTACTGTTGAGACATTTTAACACGATTAGCTTAATTTCTTGAAAGTTTAATAAAGTGAATAGCACAGTACATGAAATGTGTACGCCTCCGCTTATTGATTCTTCATATTTATAATCAATGTACGCGCGTTTAAAATTGTTTATTCCACCCTCACACACACGTATGTGTATGTGTGTATGTCTGTATACACACACGCACAGTAACACATATATATACACTCCTGCTCAAACGTTTGGCAAAATTTTCAAACGATCAGTTTTTATTTTATTATTATTATTTTTTTTTTAATTTAAAAACTCATCTCTCGATGAAATGTTGTTGCTACTTTTTGAAGTTTGAGGAATTCGAAAATCACAAAATCGGTGTAGCAGTTGCATCAGTTAGTTACTTTATTTACTAGACTTTTTAACACGTATCACAGAAAAGAATAATAATAAAGAAGTGCCATCTTTAAATTATTATTTAACATGCTGGAAAGAACTCTGTTAATTTTCAGTATTCTAATATTTAAACTTTCAATTTACATTATGGGAATACTGTACAAAACTGCGCATTAACATGCATTAAGTGGATTGTTTTAATCATAAGAAAGTCGGCGCAAAATTAAAAATGCATCGTGATATTAGAATAAATATCAATAACTATGAACACTCTGCTTTGAAAACTTCTTAAGTAGTCTGAAATTTATTATTTCTTTACGCGGGAGAATAGAGCAAAGTTTCGCATAACATGAGTATTTTTATCATTAAGATGGCAGATCAGGTTTTAGATATCAAAATATGAAACTAATCCTAGAAAAACCAAGAAGCAATCACGTATAAGATAAATACGTTGAAACGGGGGAAATATTGCCTAGTGAAAAAGAAACTTGAGTCTGTGACCACACTAAAGCCTTGGTTTTTAAGAACACAAAACGTGAACGTTAACGTATTAGGCGCGTCGAGATTTTCAATTTGCGCAGGCGTCACGATGCTCTGTTCTGGGATTTCAACGCCAGCGCTGATACCAATGAGACTCTGATTGGAGCGTCGCGGCGTCGGAAACGTTGACGTTGCTTCTTGTGTTCTTAAAAACCAGGGCTTAAGAGATCTACTGAACTAATTTCTTTACCATGAATTTATTATGATTGTCCACTTTTAGTTGCTTTTTTTAATACGATTACCTGTAGAAAAAAATAAATAAATAAATAAAACAAATAAAAAATGTAATTATGTTGGTCTTGTAAATTATCACTCTCTTTAAGCTTTTGAACAGTTCTGTAATTCTATACGGAAAATTTTTCCATTTGAATTTCGCGTTTCTTTTTTTATGATTTCAATACTTTTTCATTCCATCATATTAGCATTTGAGCCCTCCCTTTCCCCCTCCATTTTCTTTTGTGATTCATCACGAACCTATTTAAGTCTATTCGATTCATTAGGTCGAACAGTTGCCAATGTTTTTTGAGCATCTCACTCGCAGGCATTAGGTCCCGGCTACACTGCCTACGGTAGCACCATATGCATGCGCTCTGCGTGCACCTTCCTTTATCTAACCATTTTAATTTTACAGCTACTGAAACAAGTGTAATCAAGTCCCAGACCCGAGACCTAACTCATGCACAAAAAAATAGCCTTTCTGTAGTAATTTATGTAATTTATATAAGCTTAAAATTGTGCTTTATGTTCCCCCTCCTCCTGCGGGCGAAGAGAGGATTTTATATTTCGTAAAATCCCGTAAAAACACTTATGCACCAAAACATACCATTCTTAGATAATTTATAGCAGAGTTAAGATTGAAAACGTATGTTTTGCCCACCTCATACCCAAGGGGGTAAATGATGAATAAAACCACGTCAGAGTACATGTTAGATTAACATAACCAATCAGCACACAAAAACTTACCGAGGTAATTTAGAGCCGAGTTCTTGAAAAATAGTGTTTTACTCCCCCCCCCCCTCACACGCTCCCAACGGTTAAAACTGTGACATACTTCTCAAAATTCCGTCACAGTGGCTATTCGACGTTCACAGTTGGTGGCCGCAATTACAATAGATTCCCAAAATAAACTCCGTGAAAATAGAGATATCTTTTTAGCCCCTCTTAACTTCCCCAAAACTCAAAATTCGCAATAAACCCAAAATCAGTTCTTCAAAAGGTCCTCAGGAAGATGTACAGCTGTTTCCAACCTTTCTATGACTTTTTTTTTTTTTTTTTTTCTAGTACCTACTCAAAAATCTGGATTTTGAGAAAGTTCGACCAAAAATCGATTCCTCCTTATTAAAATTTGAAAATTTCGAAATCGCTTATTTTTTTTCTACTTACGTCTAGTTTGCTAATGTGAAATTTCTTTAATATGAAGTAATTCGGAACCGAGTTATGTTCGGAAATGTCTTTTTGCCACCTCACCCTCCCAGAGGAAAAGAGAGAATTTCGTCCAGAGGCCTCAAAACCAACCCTCACAATAAATTTCCTGACATATAGAATATCTTATAGAATTGCCACAACAATTTTAATCAGTCAGTCAGAAAGTGAAAGTACCATTTTATATAGAAAGAAATAGATAGATGTGCTAAAACGTATAATATATTTATTTTTATTTTTTTATCCAATATGACAATTGATTCATAATTTTGGATCTTTAATTAGATAAAGAATAGATTAACCGTACTTGGGTTTTTATACATTTTCACATTGCTTATTCATATATATATATATATGTATATTTATATATATATATATGCATATATTTACAACTACACGTAGTTCTAGCAGCCCCAATGTTGCATATTTAAATATAAAAACAAATTATAATGTTAATTATTTTTCTATGTTAAAAAAAAATATATATAGTGTAATTTATTAGTTTGAAAATTTTCTGTTATTTTAAAAATTTATGGAATGAGGCTGGAAAAAAAAATACTGGACATTGAAAATCTTTTATTCCATAATCATTCAAAACAAGAAAATGTATTATTTTTATTATTCAAAGCTACAAAACTTGTTTAGGATGATACTGCAAATATGGATAAAGTAATCACACAAAATGAATACGTTCCATTAAATTGCGAGAAAATAAATAGAAGAGCTGTTGCCTATGTCATAAAAATACATCACTTTGAATTGTTTTGCTGTATTGACATGATTTATATCAATTTATTTATAGAGATAACATTTATTTCTTCACTATTAAAATGAAATATTTTCACTTGTTCAAAAATACAATTGTATTTTTAGGATTTATTAGTTAATAGCAATATCAATAAATCATTAGTTTTATACCCCCTATCTGCGTATAGAGATTTTCTTTTTTTCTAATCAAATAAAGAATAATTCCGTAATTTGAAGTTTTAAAGAAATTTATTAAAATTAATAATTTTGATTGGTTTAGTTAATCTTGAATTCGTGAATAATTTATTAAAAAATAAATAAATAAATTTAATTAGCATTTATATTTGCCACCATTGTATGAATAAATTTGTTAAAAATGAAACTAGTTCACAAAATGTTACCTCTAGTATGTCTCGAACATAAGCATTAACACGTGTAACGTTTAAAATTATTTTAACTGTGATTCCTGTAAAAAGAAACTTACACTTGCGACGTAAACCATCTTTTAAAACTATCTCTTTTGTAGGCATATGATAAATTCTGTATTCAACACTGAACTTTCTTTCAAATACATGTTGTTATTTTCGGAAATGTCTAGCCTTTAAACCCCACAAGCTTATATTTAAATTATGATATTTTTTCACCCTTTGTCTTAAATCATCTTTTAACGCCAACTCTTTTGTACGCACATGATAAATTCTGTATTCAACACTGAACTTTCTTTCAAATACCTATTATTATATTCGGGAAAGTCTAGCTTTTAATTCTACGCATTTATATTTAAATTATGATAATTTATCACCTTTTTTCATATATAAAAACATTTTAAAAAATAGTTTCTTCATTTGTGTGTAAAACGAGCTCTACCAAACATTTCTATTTATTCCGCAGCATTGTTAGAACCTTCAATTTTCGCACACCACTTTTTGTAAAGAATAAATTTTCTTTTCTTATCTAATCATAATTGCATAGAGATAAATCATTATCTAATCATAATTGCAGAGAAAATTATTCTATCGGAAATTTTGTATGTAGAAAAGTCGGATACTGGCAGTACTTCATAGTGTTGATAGGTTTTTTTGACACATACTTTTACAACTCATTAAGTATCATGCTTTCTGTGTAATGGTTTTATTAAATAAATCCTTTCCACAAATAATAACATTTTTATTAAAAAACATTTACATGTGCACGTCCTATATCATAAGACTTAAACATTTCGGACATTTAAACCTCAGTTTTGATTTTTATACATAAAATGAATTTTCTTTTCTAAATACAGTCGAAAAAGGCGAATCATTTTTATAGGAATGCGAGTTTTCGATTTCTTTGCCACCACTATTCATATACAATATTATCTATATTACTTAATAACAAAAATTGTTTAAAAATATGATAATTTTTGTAGAGAAAAATTAGTGGCAAATCTCATAGAATAGGAATTACTAATTTAATTCCTTTTTATAAATTATTTTAGTACTTTTTTTTTCAATTAAATAGCCCAAATGTTTTTTTAGTTCAATTTTTTTTTTTTTTTTTTTTTTTTTTTTACGTAAATAACGGTGACAGCTTTTCCCATTTTCAGCAACATTATTTTATTTAGAAATTCTGGTAGTATATTTAATTTAATTCTATTTTTATATAGGATAGATATTAATATTAAAAGTAGTGGTGTTAGGTTTTCGTCTAAAGACGGAACGTTTTCATCCCTAAATGTAAATTGTTCTTTTAAACACCGAACGGGGGAAAAATTATTATAGATTTAATAATTTAAAAAATCGCACATAAACATAACAGGGGAAAAAAAACTTTTTTATTGTTACTAATGTATTAATTTTTATTAAACAACATTAGGAGTTTATTAAAATGTGTGATAAAGAAATATTATTTTATATCTAAAAGTAGTAGTATCTTACTTATAACATTAGCCAGATTTTATTCTGTAAAGTAACTTCAAAGCACCAGAATCGTAATTAAGCTAGTTCCACTTAGTAAATTTCCTGGAGAATGAAGTTAAAAGTAATGATTCACGTTTTAATTCTAAAATTGAGATTTAAATTCACACCTTTGTTAAAATGTGTTGAGAAAGACATTTCAGACAGCGAGTGATAAAGTGGACTTTTCATGAAGAATTCAGAACGTAATTTAATACTGTTACAAAGTTACGTACTCTACTTTTCAATTCTTTCTAATTTAAATGGAACCGAATATTCATACTACTATTTTTTGTTAAAAATAAAATAAAATAAAATAAAATAAATTACCCCCCCCCCCCCCCCCCCCCCAAAAAAAAAAAAAAGAATAATGAATTTTTAATGCTGTTTATTAACCCTTTAGCGTTTCTTGTTTTGTCGTTCTAACGAAACATTTATAATTTTTTATGGAAACATTTTATGTATTTTTTCCTAGTTTTAATCAATTTTTAATATTTTTTTTTTCCTTTTTTGTTAGGTAGATAGCAGCACTACTCCGAAATTTACCAATGAATTTTCGGAGGAAGTTATATGCAGAAGTCACTTCAAATTTCTCATTAGACAAAAATAGACCTTGGTGTTTTGATGATGTACTCGTGCCTTAATATTTCATCGTTTGGGCGCTCTATTACTTTGACCTGAAAAATCTGTTACGAGTTTTTTAATCATGGATACGTCTTTTTTCCTATATTAAATTAAATATACTCCTGCTCAAAAGTTTGGTAAAATTTGCAAACAATCAGTTTTTTTTTTTTTTTTTTTTTTTTTTTTTCAATTTAAAGATTTTTCTCTCGATGGAATGTTTTCAAATATTGGGTATTTAAAGAACTGGGACTTTCTACTGTTTTTCTGTGAAGATAGGTTTAAGACAGCGTTTAGGGGACCAGTAACAAATTGAGCAAAATCAATAATGTTTGTGATCACCCTGTATCATAAAATGAACGAAATGATCTGTAACTTTAGGATATGTTAATATAGACACAGTAAAATTTGTGAATGAATTTGTGTGACGATAGTATGTTAAATAATGTAGATATAAGCATTTATTAAAAAAAAATCAGCTTCTTTTTTATTTATAATATACAGAGTCTTAAATGAAAATTATTTCCACTTTCCCATAAATTCAAAACACACTGTTGAAACAATTTTCTGCGATCGGAATACAAGTATCTTAAATATCTCAAGAAATATGATCCTCGTTCTCCCTGCGCATGCGTGAAAAATAGAAAAAGTTTTGTCAGAACGTTTGTCAAAAGTTCATTTTAATAGAGAAAAAAATAAGCAAATTGTCGGCAACAGAACGAGCTAGATTTTAGGTTATTTTCCAGAGTTGAAATTTCATAACGGGTTTTTCCCATGCCGCGTAATTATTTTGAAGATCCAATTATTTCAACCATTTTGCAAAAGTTCTTTTTTGTGGAAAACCCCTTATAATCATACAAATCTTAGGAAATAAACAAAAATATATTACAGTTACAAGCTTATAAGGGGTTTTTCATAAAAAAAAGTACTTTTAACCTAAAATATACGTCGTTCTTTTGCCGACAATTTGCTTAATTTGTACTCTTTTCAAATTAATATTTGACAAAAGTTTTCCAATATATCTAGCTTTCAACTTATGTAATAAGGATTTTTCTATCTTTTACGCATGAGCATAAAAATGTACATATTTCATGAGATATTCAAGATACTTGTATTCCGATTGCAGTATATTGTTTCAAAAGTGTTTTTTAATTTATTTGAAAGTGAAAATAATTTTTGTTTATATCTCTGTATATTATAAATAAAAAACATGCTGATTTTTCTTGAAGTTTTAAAATAAATGCATATATTTCCCTTATTGTGTGAATACTATGTTTTCCCAGAATTACATACACAAACTGCATTGGGTCTGTATTAACACATCTTAAAGTTGCATATCATTTCATTCATTTAATGATACAGGGTGATCACAAACATTATTTATTTTGCTGAATTTGTTACCGGACCTCTTAATGTTGTCTTAAACCAATCCTCACTGAAAAACATGAGGAAGACCCAGTTCTTTAAGTACCCAATGTTTGAAAACATTTAATTCAGAGATGAATATTTAAATTGAGAAAAACTGGTCGTTTGCAAATCTTGCTAAACTTTTGAGCAGAAGTGTATTTCAGTTTATTTAAGTTGACATATAGAAGCTTCTAACCAAAAACTTCTCAAAAATTTAAAATTCAGCTTTGATCTTGTTTTAATTTATTTAATTTATTTATTTATTTTAATTTTTAAATTGAGAAAAACTGGTTGTTTGCAAATATTGCTAAACTTTTGAGCAGAAGTGTATCGTTTCAGTTTATTTAAGTTGACATACAGAAGCTTATAGCCAAAAACATCTTAAAAATATAAAATTCGGCTTTGTCCTTGTTTTAATTTATTTAATTTATTTTTTTATTTTAATTTTTAAATTGAGAAAACTGGTTGTTTTCAAATCTTGCTAAACTTTTGAGCAGACGTGTATCGTTTCAGTTTAAGTAAGTTGACATATAGAAGCTTCTAATCAAAAACTTCTCAAAAATTTAAAATTCAGCTTTGTTCTTGTTTTAATTTATTTAATTTTTAACATATTTAGGATTAACTATGTGCATAACAATTCTTTTATTATTATTCTTTGTTTAGAAATTGTGAAAAAAAAAAAAAATGTAGTGAATGTTGAAGGCTGAAAAGAATTTACAGATGTTTGTTTGACAAATTTAATGTTTGCATTTCGATTTACCGTAAAATGTTATTGTTTATTGGTAATTCACATACATAGTTAAAATTGTTTGTCTTATCGGCTCTTTAGAGATGCAAATAAATTCTTTTTTACTTCCTTTACATATAGATTATTATTCTTAATCAAATTAATTTTCTTTTACTATAAACAAGAAAAATAATTGTTCCAATCAGTTTTAATAATGTATATAAAGTTTAACAAATTTATTTCACGTAAAAAAAATCTGTTAAATGAAACTTTAAATATGTACTTTTAAAATATTTTAGAAAAAATGTTTTAAAGCTATTTATTCAAAGCATAAAATATCAAATACTGTTTTAATTTCCTTTACAAAACCGACATTTATAACAAGAGATACGAACATCATCAACTTTAAATTGAATCATAAATTTGAAGTCTGGTTTTTGTTAGCAGAGCAAAAATATCTTCTGACTTAAATAGGTTACTTAAAATGCATGTTTCCGTCAAGAGGGCGTTTAATAAGTTTTTTAAGAAAATATATCAGGAGTCAGTCTTCTGTTGTTTTCTTTAAAATTTAATGCCAATATTTTTCTTACATATTTATGTATATAAAACAGATGGGAGAATAGGAAAATATATATTTTAAAAGGTTTTATAATTAAACATATGTTTTGATGTTTAATCATCAATTAAAATTTCACATTTAAAATCATTTAATATTCAAGAATTACTTTTATACACGTAAAAAGTATTAAAATAGCATCCTGAGTAAAACTTGGAGACGCTAATTTAATAATAATAATAAAAAAAAATACAATTTTTTACATTTATTCTTTTAATTGATTATAAAGACCATTTCAAAAACATTTTTACTTATATAAATGCGATTAAGGTAATCAAATCAACACTTGTTTTTCATCATTTGATTTTCTTGAAGAGAATATTTTCTATAGCATTTAATATATTTCAATGTTTTCAATAAATAAATCCAAGCAATTTAATTAAATTATGGTGGAGATTAATAATGTATAAGCTCTAGAGAATTATGTGCTCAAATTTCCTTATTTAATGTAAGACATCATAGGCATTAAAAGATACATGAAATATATTTACTGTAAAATAGCTACTGTAATATTAATAAGTAAATCTATTATTAAATTATTGTAAGCTAGTCAGAATTTATGCTGCATAATAATTATACTGTAAAATTATGTAAAATAACTTCAGTAAAAGTATTGTAAAATTATTTTCTAGTATTCTGTTTGTATTTATCTCCAAAAAGTATCTCTTCCGTGGAGGCTCAAAATTGTGATGGCAAGTTTCCGGACCACCATAAGAGGTGAACACCAGGCAGTAGCCAAGTACCCATGGAAAAGCTCTAGTGTAACGTAAGGCACACTCCTCATGAACGAAAATAATCTACAATTTCAAATTATTAGTACCGGATAACTATTTCAGCAAGACCAGTTCACAATTTATGCTTAGAAAAAATTCTGATTTCATTTTTATACCAAATACAAAACATAAATGCCCGTGGAACAAATTATTTGGTGCATGTAAAAGCGGTAACTTATGAAATTTAAGAACCATCACATTTACAGATAATTTTCAAAAGAAATACATTCAAATTAAAGAAAAAAGTATATTAAAAAAAGATTGCTGAAATCAATTACGTAAATTTCTGATAAAATTACTCAAGAAAGTGTTCGTTGTGTAGTGTAAGGAAAAAAAATAGTGTTAAAAACCTATATCGGACTACATTAGAACATGCACACACACACACACACACACAAAAAAAAAAAAAAAAAAAAAAAAAAAAAAGGAGAAGAAGCAGAAAAAGATTGTAATAATTTTTATGAAGAGCAAGGTTTAAAAAGATATATTAAAGTGCAAAAAGTGATCTAACAATTACAATTTTCAGATCATATTCTGTGTTCCTTTAATACAACCAAAGGGACTTTCTTTTATGTCCTATAAAAGTAAATAGTATATGCTTTAATATTTAATCCTAGCAGGGTTTTTTTCCTCTTCGCTAGTTACTATATTCAAAAGAAAAAAAAAATAGAAAAAGGAAATATATTTTTTGTATCAATTTAAAAATAAGTAAAAACAATTAAAAAAATTCATTAAAATCACGCAAAACCTACATTTCCGCCACCGATGTATTCGGTACACTGTAAAAAAATAACTATTACAAGCTGCAAGAAACTGTCTGTGTTTGGAGAAAATAATTATTTTCTCCAATCACAGAGAGTTTCTTGCAGCTGGTAATAGTTATTTTTTTTACAGTGTAGTGTTATCTCAGAGAGTACTATGCTGCATGTGGTTCTCCAATGCCTGAGGCAGTGCTTCACCTGACCACTTCAATTTGAGTGTCTATCGAACGATAGGTAATGCTAATATTATCAAAGAATTTTTTTTTTTTCAATTATACAAACGGCATATTTCAGCACCCACTAAGCATTTTAGTTTTCAAGCCGTACATTAGTCAGAACTAGTTATTCTATGCCTCGCTCTATTAAAAAATAAATTATAAATGAAATTAATATATTATAGTATTATTATGAATTATTAATTGTATTGTAAAAATATAAACAGAATTAATAGTTATACATTTTAATCAAATTTAAAATTTATGAGCTCACTTTTTTCTACTATAATATTCTCTGATTCCGATTGATATAACAAATTATTTGATAAAATTATTTCTCTTTGAAAAGAATTTTACTCTTAATATGAACATTTGTTTTTTAATGGAAACGATTGAGATAAAATCTCTCTCTGTTTTTTTTTTTTTGTTTTTTTAATATAATGGTTGAATCGCTTATGAAAAGATATCAGAATACTGAGAAATTTTTTATAAATCGAAACCTATCGATATTTTAAAAATTTAAGATGTATTTTCATATTAAAATCGCTATTATATGTATACAGTAATTGATCATTTGACTGACTACGTGAGAATGAGATGTAATTAAACATATAAACAAAAATGATTAGTATAGTAACCGTTGTTAAAGAATGAAGACCTCTTACATGAAAAACACACCATTTGAACGAAATTTAAAATATAAACCGGAAAAGTCAATGAAAAAGTGGAAAAAATGAAATTTAAAAATCAAAAGAGTTTCGATGACATATACCCCTGCAGGATTATCCGATGATAGAGTGAACTGAATATATATATATATATATATATATATAAGGCGGTAATAGACTTTTTTTATATTTACTGAAAATTGACGTATACTATATTACCATAAATTGAATTTAAATAAATATTTCGGTGAAACTCCTTACACCTACATTTTAAATTATTCCGATGCACTGTTAGAACCAGCCCATTTTTACCACTTTTTGTTTTAATTAATTCTCGTTGATTTTTGATTGATTTTTTTTTTTTTTTTTTTTTTTTTGATTGATTCTTGTTTGTTTGTTTGTCTAGTACAAATGTTTCAACCGAATTTTAACTAACTTTCCGACTAGTTAGACATTTGAAACTTTCAGGATAGCTCAGAACACGGAGACAATACATTTTTTTTAACACTTTTAGTCACCTGTTCATGGTTCCTATTGCTTTCGACAGCGTTTATGTGATTCGAAAGAAAATTTATTTAACTAATTTCCCGACTAGATAGACATTTAAAATAACTTTCAAAATAGTTCAGAAAACGGTGAAAATGCATTTTAAAAATACTTTTAACCAATTGTTTCGAGTCCCTGCTGCCTTCGGCAGCGTTACCAGTACAAAGCTTGCAATGCAATCCATTTTTAACTAACTTTCCGGCTAGTTCGATTTAAAACTTTTATAATAGCTCAAAACACGATAAAAATGAATATTTTTAATACTTTTAGCCAATTGTTCCGGGTCCCCACTGCCTTTGGTATCGTTTGTATGATTCAACAGAAAATTTAAAAACATGGTATGTAAATAGTTCTTTTTATCTTGTAAGTATTTCACACCATTTTAGTCACTGGGAAATTTTCGTCAGTATATAATTACGGGTAACTGTGAAAAAATACCCTCTAAGAAAAGTGGTGCGGAGAAATGGCGATACTAACAATGTTCCGGAATAAAACCGTATAGTTTTTTTTTTTTTTTTCTTTCTTTCTTTCTTTTTTAAGAGGAACTGAAATTTAGTTCATTCTAACGATAATAATTTTTAAAACTTTACCTTTATTTTCTTGGAGTTTTACATAAATTGCTCAACACATTCGACTAATATATAACGCAAACAAATCTTTTTAACGCTTCTGCATTCGCAGTTAAAAAATCATTAATGAAACTCGTCATATTTCATAAGATATTTAAAATTTATTTATGAATAATGCCAATGCTTTCGGCAAGTTGTCCTTATGTTTTCGGCAATTTCGATTGGATGTGTGCTTCAATAATTTTGGTGCCGACTGTATGAGGTGTCTATTTTTTTCACACTTGAAGTTTCTAGATAATTTTTCGAGTGCTTTTTTTTTTTTTTTTTTTTTTTTGACAAAACGTCTAAAATTGAAAGTATGTGTCAAAAAATAACTTTTATATTTGCGTAGTTTTGCTGTTTTTAAATCATATACTGAGCTACTCAAAAGAAATCTATTGTATTTTTTCAATGGTTAAGTAAGTTATAAAGAAATTTTTAAAATGCGTCTTCCTCCTTAATTTAATGTATAACATATTTTTCTATTGTCTTGCAAATTTCCGATAGTATACATGTTTACACAAGAACTATATTTTGATGCATTGCCTTTAAAAGTAAAACTACGCATATATATATATATGTATATATATATATATATATATATATATATATTTAAGAGTTTTTCCTCAATATTTAATGATAAAATATATTTTAAGATATCATCACTTTTGTTTCATTACTTTGAGACAAAACGATGCAACGGAGAAAACTGTACGGTATAAGAAAGTTTTATAATCATCCCGACTGCAAGATTATCTTACCATTATTATTATTTTCTTTTTTTGAGGCAGAAAATATTTTTTTTATATTATGTATATCAACAGACATTATGTATATCAAGTTTTTCCCTAAATAAAAAAGAAACAATTGACATCAGTTGTTATTTTTAAATTTTTTGATTTAACACTAATATTTTTTTTACAAATCTGATAAACTGAAAATAATTTATGAAGGTTAACTTTAAGTAACATTGATGAAGCATAAATTTTAACAAATCGTAGCAAATAACCGAAATGTTTAGAGTTGTACCCAAAATGTAAGTTGAAACTGCAAAATTAATTCATAGCTTAACTTCTGTGACAAGTATGTAATTCGCTCACAATGCTCTTTTAAAAAGTTTGTCTCTACCAAAAGGATTTTTCAAAACTTTGTTAATTTCATAACTATGAGTTGTTCGCTCGTGAAACTAAACTGCAACTACTTTTAATTTTAATACACTCGAAAAACAAATAAATCAGAGCAAAGTTTTGAATGTTTATATAAATACTTTTTCAGAAATTCCCATGCAAGTGTTACTTTTATTAAATTTACTATTTTCATTTTTTATGTTTTGTTACATTAAGTAAATTGTTGTTTTGCGATAAAAATGGGTATATTATAATTTCAGGTTTCTTCAACTCTTTCCGTTTCTAATTATACTATAGGCATAAGGGCCTTTGGTATTGGTAAAATTTTTTACATCGGTTTATTTTTAGTTATTTATTATACATTTATACACGTTTTGAGACAGAAACAATGGTAATAATTAAAAAAGTGGTATTTGTCAAAGTCTGGTAGGTTTGCTAGTTTGTAACTAAGTTTTTATTACTTTGCAAACATATAAATTTAAGACTGAATTATCATAAAGTATCGAACCAATTTATGGTACTGGATAGTACTCTAATGAATATCAGGATTCTACTTTGGACATTTAATAAGTTTATTGGAAATTTATTATATTTTCCTAACATGGCAGAGCAGATAATTAATTAGTAGTTGAAAGTTGAATAATTTTACTTACAACGAAAACTGTCAGGGGCCAGAAATCAAACTTGGACCTACGGCTTAACAAGTCGATGTCCTACCGCTGAGTCCTCCACGACATTTCAAACGACTGAAATATTTCGCTTAAAGTAGACATCGACATCAGGTTTTACGTTTTAACAGACTTGTATAAAAATAAATTAATCCCATAAACACAACAATCCCACTATATTGCCATATAATTCTATTAAAATCCGATTTCTAGAAGTAGAAAATACCAGGGATTTCAAATTAATCATTAAAATCGAATTATTCGAATTAGTTAAAAAATACCTTCTTAAAATGAAAAACGTGTATAAGATATGCGACACAACTTGCTGATAAATTTTTTTTCATCTTCATCAGCACTAACTGTTTGAAAGGTTTGGCTGCAAAGTACAGTCAGGGACAGCAGGATAGGTTGGAGAAACTTTACAGTCCAGAATTATATAATACAATATAATT
Organism: Salticus scenicus; assembly: GCA_963930645.1. NCBI lineage: Eukaryota > Metazoa > Arthropoda > Arachnida > Araneae > Salticidae > Salticus > Salticus scenicus. Next base: position 158,300,438 of record OZ005650.1, read on the forward strand.
ATACAATAGTCTAAAATGAGGTTTTAATGAATTTGAATTAGATTTTTTCAGTTTTTATGTATTAATAAAAAAAAAAAAATCAAGGTTATTATTTTTTTTATTCATTTAAATACACTGATGAAAACAATTCCCATAAGATTACGGGGAAAGGAAGGCAGCAGAGAATCCAAACAATGCTCGAAAAAAAAAAAAGTTTTTTACGGGCATGTAACATAATTTAAGGTCATTATATACATAATTTATGGGCTATTTTTTTTTTTTTTTAAAGGCTTTGCTTGGAATCTCTGCTGCCGGGTTTTCCTCGTAAACTTGCATGATTTTTTTTTACAGTGTATAGTAACCAGAGAAGCGAGGGAAAGTCTGCAAGTATGTATTAAGAATAAAATATTTTAATTGCACTTGGTTAATGAATAAAATGCGGTTAAAAGTTGAATAATTTCATTTATTGAAAAATGCCCAAAGCCAGAATAAAACTTGGAGCATGAAGTTTGTCAGTTCATGCTAAAGAAGTGAGCTATTCAGAATAATGCCTGACTGAAATATTTTGATTAAGGACGATTTTATGCGCCCATTTAACAGACTTGTGAAAAAAAATAATCATAAAGTACACAGTCACACCTGACTGCAATATATATATATATATATATATATATCGGGTGATCCAAAAGTCAGGACAAACTTTAAAAATTAATAATTCGAAAACGAATGAAGATACAAAGATACGGTTTGCACCAAACGGATGAAAAAGAAACCGGGTTTTGTGTGGCAAAGAAAAAAAATAGTTCTGTTGGCGATCAACAGATGGCTCTATAGTGTTTTATTTCACCAAAAGAGGATTTACAAATGAAAAAAAAAAATGTTGTCAACTTACAAGTCAGCTTAATTACAGTTAATTAGTAATACTACAGTAACTGTTCAATCTCCATCATTCAGAAGTGCAGATGTGAGACGATTCACCACATCGTTCACAGTATTCAGTAGCATTTCTTGCATTATGGCAGACACATTTTGGCCGATGGCATCTTTCAGTGCTGCTAGTGATGCCGGTTGGTCGCGGTACACTTTTGACTTTAAGAATCCCCACAGCCAAAAGTCACAGGGTGCCAGATCGGGAGATCTTGGAGGCCATGCGTGATTAAAGTAGCGACTGAGAATGCGATATTTCGATGCATATAAGCTTCGACTACCATTACCTGCTGTAGTTGTTCCTTTTTATATCGTTTGTTGCTTTGCATAATCCTACATCAGAAATCCGACAGCGCCATCTGTTGGTCGCCAACAGAACTATTTTTTTTTTCGTAGCCACACAAAACCCGGCTTCTTTTTCATTCGTTTGGTGCAAACCGTATCTTTGTATCTTGATTTGTTTACGAATTATTCATTTTTAAAGTTTGTCCTGACGTTTGGATCACCCGGTATATATATATATATATATATATATTGCAGATTTATTATATATATATATATATAATAATAATGCAGATTTATTATATATATATATATATATATATATATATATATATATAATATAATAAATCTTGAAAAATAGTAGAAATAAAATTTGATTTTCTATAAAAAAAAATTGAAACAGAGTATTTATAAACCAATGCGCAAATGCATCAAAATGAAAAATAAAACCGAAATAAATAAATAAAGTGATAGTAAATGTAAAGTAATCCCAAAACGCATGGGAGCCTTCTTCAGCCCCCTCCCCCCAGAAGTAGGGAATAGAAAATGAGAAGTTTCTGAAAACCAAAAATACGTTTCTGGCCCCCAACTTCTCATATATGAAAGCAAAAATATGCAGCTAACGAATTCAAGATTAGAATTGAATTAAAACAAAGCATTAAAAAGCAATTAAATTCATGAATAAAGTTCAGTTGTAAATATATCAATATAAAATTACACAATTATAGATATTTATAAGGACAAAATTATATGACAAGTAGATTGAAAAACATTGAACCACAACCAAAAAGATTGAACCCTCTTCGGCTGGTATGGCCACTTACCAGTTCTTAAATGTTGCCCGAGATAAAGAAAAAACCTTAAGCTCGATTATATTCAAGAAGCCTGAAGTGTTTATCTAGTAGAAAAACAAGATAGCGGTTTACAGTTAAAATGTTTTTTGAGATTTTGGAGAGCTAAATTCAGGTCTAAACGGTTATTGCAAATAATTTTACTTCTGTTAAACATAATATTTTTTAAAACTCTATGGCTAATACAGGAAAAACATATTCGTCGGATTATAAACATTAAAGCCAAATCCCTGCCTTTTATCAAAAATACCAATTAACCAGTTTTTACCTTTTATTTTTTTTTAAATCTAGGGAAGAAATTTTATCTTCAGTGTCAGTTCAGTTTAAGATATGGTGAAGTGATAGATTTCAGCAACATATTTCGCAAAATTTCCACAGTTTATTGCTATTACGTCATCAATATATCTATAAACCTTTTATAGTTTTAAGTTTTATATTACGCCTTTATTCTCTCTACAAGCAAATGAGTAGATCTATTCATCATGATGAGATTTGCCATTCTCAAAATTTTGCAATAATTTATTTTTATTATTCCTCATCAAACTGAAATTTTAAAATTCGTACTTAAGGTATTTAAACATTTTCTTTCTTAAAATTTGTGATTCAATACGGAATTCAACGCGGGACATTTTATTTTGCAACTAAAAATAGTATCATTTCTTTTCCATTATATGTTTCATGATCTTGAATATTTTGGAAGAAAAAAAAAAGAAAGAAAGAAACCATTATATGGTTACAATCCTAAGTACATATGTTAAGAAAATGATGTGTATCACAATCGAAAATATTCATAAACCACATCTTCCTCACACTTTTAAATAAACTATAACAAAAAAAGTGACGCACCAAGATGGAGTAATGCAAACTGGACACAAATTGACATACATACAGGTTTTGAGGAATCAAGCACCAATTCATCATTATCGTCGATCCTACGTGCAACTGGTACTTCAGTGACTTCAAATACCCTTAATAGGCGGCTCAGTGAGGTTGAGCTCAGTCCCCGGAACTCTCTTCCACTGAGGACGTGTGGAGCATCATGAAAAGTGTCCTACAACCAGCTCGGTGTTTTAACTAATCTAATGTAACAATTGGACAGAATTTGGCACGATACTTTACAGAGGAGTATATCTGCCAAATCTATCAATTAATACCAAACTGAATAACTGCGTACATAAGGGACAGAAGTGGACCAACGCGTTATTGACTTGTTTACTTTGTGAGCCCCTTTCTCTTGATTAAATCATTCAAATTTTCTGAAACTGTAATCAATTGTTTTTCTCTACATGTACATCACATCTACCAATTTTTCTCCCTACTTCTTCTTGGTGCGTCTTTTTTTTTTTTTTTTGTTATAGATTGTATATACAAAATGCATGCAAAAATACATTAACATTATTAAAAAATCAAAATATGGGAACAGAATTCATTATTTATCTCTACGATAATGTCATACAGATCAAGAAATAATCTGAAATCTAGAAGATGGTCACGGAACAGAGTGCGGTAAATAGTGGCCATATTCAATCAAAGAACAAATGTACTTGAATTTAATTGAACATCAAATAAAACACGTTAAATGAGGTTCATTTTCTTTCTATCTATATTTTTTTTCTTATTCTAAGACTTTAAATATATAATTTAGATAAATATTATCATCAAATATCATCATAGAATCTATCATTCATATTGTAAATAACATTTGCAAAACGTGTGAGTTTGAGACGTTAGAACGTCACCACAGTTGTTTTAATTAAGCTGGATCCAGCAAAGTAGGAAGTGGGGACGGTTAAAAACACTCCGTCGCCAGTGACTCGGTGAAGGTTGAGGTCGAGCTAGTTTTGTGTCGGCAGGGTGCTGCATTAAAAGACTTAGATTTTGAATATTAGTTAAATTAGAAGTGATTTTTAAAAGTACGGATTGAAATGTAGTGAATGGAGGGTGTAGGAAGAAGTATAAAATAGAGATGGTTCTAGTAGATGGTGTGGATGTTGGAGGATCGTATAGTGGATGTTGGAGGATATTATAGTGGTTGTGATGAATCTTAGTTTGACGGATAGTGAGAATTAGAGTAGTGGAGATTTAGTGGCGTGAAGTTAAGTAGTGTTGAGTGTTGGTGAGTGTCTACTAGTTTTCGGAAAGTTCAAGCTGGGTCAGAAGGGAATCCTCTGTCCCATAGTGAAGCCGTGGCATTGGAGTACGAGTGCGACCGTCTCCACACCTTCGACTATCTGCTGTGGTGAGATATTTAAGATAATTAAATTGTTGATTTATATATTTTTTATTTAGTAATACGCTGACTGAGCTAAGATCTATTTTCCAGGCCGCCCTCCCATTAATCTGGTTTCAATAAAATTTTATTGTTTGTTCAATTCAAGTCTCTGGTTTTCTTAGTAATCTAAGTATTTAAGTTAAGATGGAGTTTCCAGGAACGCAAACGCCACAGTGGCGCCCAACTCAGTTCGACATCCCCCCCATTCGGGTTTATTTTACTGGCTCAAACAATGTACTTAAATTTTTTGAAGATCTTGAACAGTATTTTGATATATGTAAAATTGATGAGGCTGATAAATTTAATTTATTAAACTACTCCTTAAAAGGAGATGCTAAAATCTGGTATGACACCATTGCCTCTAGAGCTTTAGGCCAAAATCCTACGTATGAGGATTTGAAGCTCAAAATTAAAAATTCATTCTCTTCTATTGTGGATAAAACTAAACTCCGTCAAGAACTTTATAAGACAAAGATGTCGTTTTATGACAAACCTACAACATTTTTATTACGTAAATTCGACATTATAAAGCAGCTGGATTTAGTTTTATCTTTTGCCGCTGCAATGGAAATCATAACCCCGCTATTGACTATTCCAATCCAAGATTATCTTGATCTGAAACCTGTCACTTCTTACGACAGCCTGTTTCAAACTTTAGCCAAATACCAAGAACGACACCATCCAAGGGCGGAAAACACCTTTAATCGCCAACGGGGTAATGGAAATATGAAAAATTCTAGGCTTGAAAATTTCACCCCCCCCCCCTCAAAATTTCAATCGCTATCAACAAGAACTTCAATCGCCGCAGACAAGGCGTAATAACTTTCAAAATTCTTGGAACGATCGTTCTAATCAAAATCTGTCTCAAACCTTTTCTCGAGCTGATAGAAATAACAGAAATTTTCGTAACTCTCGTAATAACCAGAGTCGTCAGTTAAACGAGTAAGTGGCTCTTGTGAGGAGGGTCAACAGCCACTGAATAACTCAACCACCTTCATATGTTTAGACACAATTTGTATCAGTCCGGTGGACCTTCCTAATTTGAATGCAATAATTCATGATATTTTCATACCTACTTATTGGGACACTGGTGCTGAACGCTCCTTTCTAGCGCATGAAACTTATAAAAAGTATTTTGACTTTTAACCTTTAAAGCGGACAAATTTAAATATTACAACGGCTCAAGGCAAGTCCTGTGTTAATAGAGGCGAAGTCAGCCTGAATGTTAAAATTCATAATTTAAGTGTTAATTGGCCTTTTTATCTCATCGACAATCTTCAGCATCCCTGCATTATAGGGTTAGATTTTATGAAAGCAAATAATGTTGAAATAAATTTTGCCAATAAATCTTTACATATTGATGATTCTAAGTCAAATTCTAAACCTGTCGAGCCGACATAGTTAATTGTTAATTTAGAGGAAAGTGCCCTCACTCATATTGAAAAAATTGATTTTGTTAATTTTCTTAATCAGTTTAAACAGTTATTCTCTGAGACACCTGGCTTAACCCATGTTGTTTGCCATGAAATTGACACTGGAACTAATAAACCAGTCTTTAGTAAGCCTTATCGTTATGATCAAGTCAAACAAGATATTATAAATTGGCATATTGACAAAATGTTGCAAAATGATATTATTATGCCTGTAACTTCTCCTTATGCATCTTCTGTTGTTTTATGTCGTAAGAAAAATGGTAAACATATTACTGATCCTGAGGCATGGAGATTTGCAATAGATTATCGTAGGCTAAATTCTATTACACAATATCCTCAGTATCCCTTGCCTATAATTGATGATTTGTTAGCACATATAACAACGACAAATTTTATGTCTACTCTCGATCTGACATCAGGTTATTTTCAAATTGCAATGAAACCCGCTGATATATCAAAAACAGCGTTTATAACTAAAAATGGCACGTTTGGTTTTAAACGAATGCCTTTCGGATGTTCAGAGGCTGTGGCAACATTCCAAAAAGCCATGGAAACTATTCTTAAACCTGTTTTGAATAAATTTGTACATGTTTATCTCGATGATATAATAATCACGTCCTCATCTTACAATGAGCATTTAGATCATTTAAAAACTGTTTTTACTCTACTGCAAAATGCAGGATTAACTTTAAATTCCTCTAAGTGTCATTTTGCATGACAGGAAATTAAGTACCTAGGCGTCAAAATAACGCCTGCTGGTATTTCTGTAGATAATGAAAAAGTTCAGCCAGTTTTAAACATGCCCCCTCCTACAACTTCCAAACAAGTTTCGAGATTTCTAGGCATGTGTGCTTGGTATGGGAAATTTATACCTAATTTTGCTCACATATGCGAGGCCCTCTTTAAACTCAAAAGGAAAAGAGTTAAATTTCACTGGTCAAATGAAGCACAAGAAGCATTTGATAAGTTAAAAACTATACTTAGCGCTCCTCCTGTACTAGCTCATCCTAATTATAATATTAAATTTCAAGTAGCTACTGATGCTTCTTCGTACGGCATTGGTGCCGTTTTAAGCCAAGAAGGCCGCCCAATAGCATATGCGTCCCGTACGCTTAACGCTGCAGAAAGAAATTATCCAGTAACTGAACTTGAATGTTTAGCAGTGCTTTGGGGACTGCAAAAATTTCGTTTATATTTTACGCAACTTCCAGTAACAGTTGTTACGGATCATGCGGCATTAACTCGGTTAACAACTGGAAAGAATCTCTCCCCTCGCATTATTCGATGGACTCTTAAGTTATCTAACTTTAATATAAACATCGAACACCGACCTGGTATAACAATATCGTAGCTGACGTTCTTTCACGTACTACTCAAACTCAAGAAAATGCGATTGAATCTAATTTTACAAATCAATCCCTTGCTTTAAATGAAAAGAATGGTCAGTTAAATTCTACTGTTAAAGCCTCATATATTCATCATTCGCATTTAAAGGCTGAACCGGTTCAATCCGAAATATTAGGAAACGTGACTGAAACTCGTGTAAAGGAAATTGAAAGTGAACAAGTAAACCAAGGTGCGTCTACAAATCTAGTCACTACTTTAAACGATAAATTCGTATCTGATAAGGAAAAAGTAGCTTTAGCGCTTATGTGTTAAATTCGAGAGATCAATTAATCCAAGAACAAAAAAATGATCCCGAATTTGGATTAATCTATAAGTATTTAGAAGATCCTGAGTCAGTTTCATTAATTGAATCAGTCATTGCCTTAAACTGGTCCCAATCTTTTTCTTTAATCGATGGCTTGCTTTTTTATTCAAAATTATTATCATCTTATGGCGAATTACGAGTTGTTATTCCCCAATCTCTTCGTCAAGCCATCCTATTTGAGTTTCATGACTCTCCAATTTCGGGGCACTTTGGCATTAGGAAAACTTATAAAAAGCTCAAAGATGTCTGTTACTTTCCTAAAATGAGGAAGTTTGTTAATGAATATGTTTCGAGTTGTCGCTTGTGCCAGTAATATAATTATAAAAATGTAATGCCGGCCGGTAAATTAATTCCTATTAAAGTTGATTTTCCAAATCAAATTCTTGGACCCGACTTAATCGGTCCTTACTCCCTCTCTAAACCAAATAGATTTCGTTATGTGTTAGTTATGGTGGATTATTTTAGTAAATGGGTTGAATTTGTGCCTTTACGTAAAGCTTCGGCACAAGCAGTGGCCACTGCCTTCTTTAATAATTATATTTCTCGTTACGGCGCCCCCCTTCAAATTGTAACGGACCATGGTCCTCAATTTATAAGTAATGTTTTTAAGGCACTTTGCGATACACTCGAAATTAAACATGTCTTCACGGTTCCATATCGGCCGCAAGCTAATCAGGCCGAACGTGTCAATAGAACTTTAAATAATATGATTGCGACGTTCATTGGTCAAAATCATGAAAATTGGGATCAGTTTCTCTATCATTTTGGCTATGCGATTCGTACAGCGGTAAGTGATACAACCGGAAAAACTCCCGCTGAATTGTTTTTGGGCAGAAAGATTCTGACCCCCTTTCAAAAACTGGTATTAGTACAGCAAACCGCATCTCAATTTATTACGCGAAATATTGAAGAATTGCTACCAGAAGTTCAGAGAAATTTGAGAAAAGCTCAAGAGCAACAAGCTGATTTAGAAGTAAAAGTGGGAGATAAAATACTCCTAGAATCACATTTTCTTAGCTCTAAAAAAGATTCTAAAGTAGCTAAATTTGGGCCAAAATTCATTGGGCCTTTCTCTGTTTTAAAGATAGAAAATAATAATTTGACAATTGATTTTAACGGCACCCCAACGACCATTAATGTTGATCAGGTCCGAATATTCAAAGAGCGCACTCAATAATATGCTGAAATTCTTGATAGTGATAGCGTGCCGTGTTCAAACCCACCTGACGAACAGTCCGTCCTTACGCCTAACCTCACTCCCCAGCCTAGTGCTCCTGATTCTTGTACAGCTGATAAACTACCTACTCCTACAACACCCGAACAATCTGTTCAGGGCACTTCCACTGATCGATCTAGTGTTAGCAGACTCATCGCACAAAAGCGAGCTCGTAGTGGGTGATCAAACCATTCTAGTGAGAAATTTCCTAGGCAAACTGGTCGCAAACGCGACTATTCTTTTACTAATAGCTCTTTTATACCGCAGATTAAAAAGAAAAAAGCTTGGAATAAATATTTAAAAAGGCCACAAGCCCCCTCCTCAAAGTCCTCTGGAACACATCGCCCACAGAAGGTACTAGCAGTTCCAGATTCAGTGCACACCGACTCTTTCCGACCTAAGAGAAAGGCAAGGGTTCGAAAAAGACCTCCACCCTCTTCATCAGCTAGCGGACGGCACATGGAGAAATTCCTAGCAGCTCCTGACTCGATCGGCAAAGACGAGTTCTCTTTACACCACCGATTCAATACCCGGCGTCAAGCCAGACTCCGACAACAGGCTCAGCCATATGAATCACCTGCCGAGCAAGCCTTTGTACAAGCCTTTTGGGATAGCCCTAGACCCCGGTCTGAAAGCCTGCAACCCTGTGGCCTAGCTGACGAGTACATCGAGCACATTCACCAAGACCTCTAACCTTCCTGAAGTTACAGCTGCAAATTCACATCAGGTGATTTTGCCACCGTCACCACCGTTCTCTATTTTTTTTTCTATTACAAGTGCATTTCTGTCAGAGCTGTACAAAATGTTCGACATAGCTTGAAGCCTTTTTGGGACTTTATATTTTAAGAACTCTTACGAAAGTTATGGACTCTCCCAAACTAAAAATACAAAATTTAATTTAGCCATGAACTTTCAAATCAAAATTCATGTTCTGCTTCAATGTCAACATTTTTGTTCTCTCTTAAATATCTATTTTATGTATGTATTAAGTCTTATACCTTGTAGCCATCACCTGCAGAAAGCTGGTAATGTAAACTGTTTTTTTTGGACCCTTTGTAAATTTCCCCCCCCTTTTTCTTTTGTATTTCTAAAAATGTTGTATTTATAAACTGCATATTTGTATTTGAGAAACTTTTGAATATTTCTCTAGAAGTTTATCTGTATGTAATTTTAGAGGGGAAAAAAAAACTGTTTTTTTTTTAGCGATAAGCATAAAAAGCGTGTTTAACCATATAACATTAAAAAGACTAACTGCTCAGTTTTTTCGCTTATGCTTTAGCTAAGGAGGGAGAAATATTTCTGTATGTAACCTATCTATTATGTTAATAGAGACGAACATGTCTCAGTTTCTTCTAGAGATGAATTCTAACTATTTTTTTACTATGCATACTGTAAAAGTTTTTCCCATTTCAGACACACTCTGATGGACTATTTCTCTTAATCTGATGTTAAAAGTATTTTTAGTTGAAGTGAAAGATCTCTTAATCTGATGTCAAAAAGTTCTTTTCCCTGGATGTGGACAGTCTGCACATTCCAACGTCTACTTTTCCCTGACGACAGTTACACTGCTAGCCACTTCATTTGCAGGATAGATTTTCAAGTTCCACATCCTATTGAATACCATTAAATTTTATTAGACTTTTTCTTATTAAGAGATGTAAAAAAGATTATTTGTGGGATATGAACAATCTGTGCAACTGACTCTATTCTACAGCAAGAAATTATCGCATTTGTACATGCGAGTCTCTTTATAATTCTACAATATATCATTAAAGTCATACAATAGCCTTCCTGGCCTAACAGGGAGACGTGTGTAAATCCTACTGGAAGCCTGGTTTTAGCTCAGTCAGAGTCCTGGAGTTCTCGGGGTAAATGTACGCCTTTTATTTAAAATTTTAAATTAATTTTTTTTTTTTGCGTCCCCGAGTTTTCGCTCAGGGATTTAACAAATTTTTAAGTTTTTCTCATCCGGTTAAATGTTAAGTGACGGCTGCACTCACACTTCAGAGATTTGAGATAGTTAGATAAGGAATGAAGCTATTTAAATTTACTCGATCAAACCCGTTGGGGATTTTCCCGACTAAATTTTTTTTCTTGGAGGGGGGACTGTGAGGTTGAGACGTTAGAACGTCACCACAGTTGTTTTAATTAAGCTGGATCCAGCAAAGTAGGAAGTGGGGACGGTTAAAAATACTCCGTCGCCAGTGACTCGGTGAAGGTTGAGGTCGAGCTAGTTTTGTGTCGGCAGGGTGCTGCATTAAAAGACTTAGATTTTGAATATTAGTTAAATTAGAAGTGATTTTTAAAAGTACGGATTGAAATGTAGTGAAAGGAGGGTGTAGGAAGAAGTATAAAATAGAGATGGTTCTAGTAGATGGTGTGGATGTTGGAGGATCGTATAGTGGATGTTGGAGGATATTATAGTGGTTGTGATGAATCTTAGTTTGACGGATAGTGAGAATTAGAGTAGTGGAGATTTAGTGGCGTGAAGTTAAGTAGTGTTGAGTGTTGGTGAGTGTCTACTAGTTTTCGGAAAGTTCAAGCTGGGTAAGAAGGGAATCCTCTGTCCCATAGTGAAGCCGTAGCATTGGAGTACGAGTGCGACCGTCTCTACACCTTCGACTATCTGCTGTGGTGAGATATTTAAGATAATTAAATTGTTGATTTATATATTTTTGATTTAGTAATACGCTGACTGAGCTAAGATCTATTTTCCAGGCCGCCCTCCCATTAATCTGGTTTCAATAAACTTTTATTGTTTGTTCAATTCAAGTCTCTGGTTTTCTTAGTAATCTAAGTATTTAAGTTTAGATGGAGTTTGCAGGAACGCAAACGCCACAAACGGATTTAAATTAATAAACATTCATCATTAAATCTAAAGTGAAAAACTTGAAGTAAAATAATTTTTTTTAGTCTTACTATTGGATAGTCACAAAGCACATTTTTTTATCCATACAATGAAATGTGTAACATCTTCAAACTCCAGAACATTATTTTATGCTTATAATAATGATGTGAATCAAATATTTTAAAAATCAACTTAATCGAACCATGGACAATTACCGAACTGGTATGATTCGAAACAAATCGGTTAACCTCGAATAGGTTTCAAAAAGAGAAAAAAAAAAAGAAAGAAAGAAGAACATGGCAAATAGCAAAAGGGCAAAAGGTAGAAAGCCAAGTGCTAAAAAAATTCTCAGTCCGATGTTGAAAATATTTATAAATTCAAAAAGACCAATTTAAAATTAGGGTAAAGGCTTTTTTTTTTTTTTTTAACGTCGTTTAATTTAATTAGTAGAAGTTTTAAATTATCATTTAATTCTTTCTTTCTTTCTTTTTTCATTGTTGTTTCATTTTACTGAATCTTCTAGAAAGATGAAGAACGTTACTAAATGTTTCTATTAAAAAAAAAAACAGAAAGAAAGAAAGAAAGAAAAGAAAGAAAAAGAAAAAAAAATATTCCAACAGAATGAAATGAATTTAATTTAAGGCATCTAGACGATTTTTAGAAAAAATGAAGGTATTATTCAGGATAGTTATATAGATATTAAATATTTAAAAAATATATATATATGGCAATATTATACCACTCAAGATAAAATTTCTCAAATTTATATTTCAATTATGGTTAAAATTTATTTAATGTGCTGCTTTATTTATTTTTATATATAACTTTGTAATATAGCAAAATATGTATTTTTCTTATTCATTATAATACATTTGAGATTATTATTCAATTTAAATTTATCGCGTTAAAAAAAAATAATAATAAAGAAATAAATAAAGAAATGAATCAATAAATGAAAATGAAAAATCATGTTGTTCGCATAGATTATTAACACTTTCCAACTGATGTACACAATTGGTTGCATCGTTTAATATTCAATGTACTTTGCCTACGTAATTACACAGCTGGCAAACAGGAGAGAAATACAGACAGATAAACTAATTGAATCCATAACCATATGTAAATATTGTTGAAAAGTATAAAAAATGCTTAACACAAACTAAAATGCAATTCCCAGAAATTTTCAATTGTAGCCCTTAATGTAGTAGAATATTTTTGTATGGACTTATATATCTTAATGCTAAATATTACTATAGTATGTAGAAGGGATTGCTTTTGCACATGAATTATATATGTCAATTTCATTATGATTTGTACAAAATAAAAGTATTGAAATGTGATTTATAAAAATAACTCTCGTAGAACGCAATGCTTTTGAATGTTTTGGGTGTTCTGTACATAAACTAGTGGTTGTATTCGCTTCATTTTGAATCGGAAACATCCAATAATGAACGTGAATAACGTATATCAGTTTCATAGAGACTAATACAGACATAGAGAAGAATTCCTATCATAAATCACTCTTAATCATCTTTATAAATGGAAGCGATTAATTCAAATGAAAATGCAATTTCAGTGATTTCCAATTAGCCATTAATGTAAATGAATATTTTTATGTAGCAATATAAATCTTAATGCTAATCATACTAAATTTTATAGAAAACATTTTCTTGGGCATGTCTATCGTTAATGGCGATTTCATTATGTTTATTGAAATTTTATTTTTCCGACTGAGTGAAAATAATGCCTGGACCGGGACACGAACCCCAGATCTTTGACTTACAAGGTCAAGGCTCTGCCAATTGAGCTATCCAGTCCGACACCCCGGTCAGCATTACTCACTCAGACAACCTTTTAGGCAGAAACTTCTCTGGTCTCTCATGTAGAAAGCTCAACAGAAAATAAGCCGCAGGAAATGGAAAACATCATTAGATAATGGGAGAAAGAAATACATTTTTTTTTTAATCACACAATCAACTGTGGAAGAAAATCATATTTATTGAAATTTTATTTTTCCAACTGAGTGAAAATAACGCCTAGACCGGGACGCGAATCCCAGATCTTTGACTTACAAGGTCAAGGCTCTACTGTCCCGGTCCAGGCATTATTTTCACACAGTCGGAAAAATAAAATTTCAATAAATATGATTTTCTTCCACAGTTGATTGTGTGATTTTAATAAAAAATTGGATTTCATTATGATTTGCGTTAAATAAGAGTCTTAAAATATGATATATAGAAATACCTCTCTTAAGACGCAATGCTTTGAAATTCTTTTGGGTGTCCCTGTAGACAAACCAGTGGTGGTATTTACATCATTTTCAATAGGGAACATTCCATAATGAACGACATATATCAGTTTCAAGAAATTCCATGAATATTTACGGGGACCATAAACATTTTTCAACTTTGTTGGAAAATATTAAAAAATGTTAAAAATAAAAATTAATTTTTATCGTGAAAAAAATCGAGCTTTTTTTTTAAGTACAGCTTCAGGTAATTCTAAATATAGAATAGTTTTATTTCATTTACTTTAATTAACATATTTTGACATGTATTGCCAAAAAAAAAAAAAAAAAAAAAAAAAAAAAAAAAAAGAATAAGAATGAATTATATTATATCTATTTATGGCATAATTTGTGATATATGATAAACGAATTTTATCGAGCTGTAATTTTGAAAGTATATTAATATATGTATAACACAAACAACTTAACTTCCCAATTACTCATGTATTTACAATTTCAAAATATTTTCCGAGTATAATTTAAATTTCCGAAATATAAAAACTAGTCATTCATAATAAAAATTCCTTTTTTCAAATGAAGTGATATGCGAGCACCATAAATTTCCGACGACGTCGTCATAACAAAAGTGGTTTTTGGTTGCAAGTCTAATAATACCATTTATTTTTATACAGGCTACATAAACATTTTTTTTTCTTTTATATAAATAGTTTTTCTTCAACTTTCAAAATTTCAAAAAGTATTTATTATGGTCTTCAAATTTAATATATATTTTTCGTTTGCTTTTTATTGGCTTTATAAAAAACTTAATCTATTGAAAAATAATTTTAGTATTGGTTTCTTTGGTAGTTGTATTTTCCATAAAAGAATTGTGTATTAGTTGAAACCATTGCAAAAATTTACAGACTGACTTTAAATCCTCAGATTATAATAATTTACACATTAATTGTTTTAATAATGAATAAATAATCTTAATGTTACTATTCTTTTTAATACCTTTTCTTTCTTCTCTACTTAAGAGAAAAAAGTATTCGATTCGTAAAAATGTTCTTCCTGTTTTCGATAAATATACACGTTTTGGCGTCTCCTGTAAAAGTTTTGAGCATTTTAGGAACGTATATGTTTATCTGTCTGTCAGTTTGCCTGAGTGTGCAGGATTCTTTTTTCTGAAAATTCTAGTCCGAGAACTAATTACAAAATTTCCCAAAAAAATGTATTTAGTTTCGTCTTGACATAAATTGGTGCCTAGGAACTTTTGGTGCATATCGTTCAAAATATGTCGCTTTCCTCTAATTTTTAATAGCAACATAGGATAATATTTTGTATAACTACACACTATGAAGAATAATTGCAACCATTCATTGTAAAATTTAAATATAGGTATATTTCTTTATTTATAATAGTTAGAAGCAATCAGGATAAAAGTTTTGTATATGTAGAAAAAACCTCCCACCCCCCTCACGAGAGGCAGATAACTTTCCCGGGCGTTTAAGTTTTAAAAACGATTCTTTTTTTCAAAACAAGAATATTCAATACGTTTAAAAATTAGTAACTCATCAATATGTTTAAACATAAGTGGTTGAACTGTTTATCTCTGATAGACTGTAACATAGTTATCGTTTTGTTTTGACAAAATAAATAAATAAATAAAAATTGTGTTGTTTAACATTGATTTTTTTTTTTTTTTTTTTTTTAATATTTATACAGTTGTATTCCTCTTAAGTGAAAATTGACTGCACTCTACATGGAAAATAATTTTGGTAAGTTTTAATTTTAATCCATGATTTGCACAGCATAAATCTGCATAGGAAAATATTGATGATATATATATATATATATTATGGCTACAGCGTACGATTCCTTTAATCATTCTATCTTTCTTTTTTCTCTATCTTAATCATTCTAGAAATCTGCATTGACCTATGATTTTAAAATGTGTAATTGTATATTAATTAATATTTCTTAACATTGTAAATCTAGTGGAACAAGTTATCTGTTTATATTTTTAAATAGCAAAATGACGTTGAAAATTAAAATGACAGACTAGATCACGAGGTCCCATAGAAAGCGAACATTGGAAATGCCCGCCTATTCTATTTTATTAAGTTGAAACCTTGAACGTTACGCGATTTCCGTCTTCTGTTTTTCTGGTTAGAAGTCCGGAAGCGCCGAACAACTCGTGTTCATCTTTTGTTTCCTGAACGAGTGTTTCAACAGCATGCAACAATGCGTTTTTACAGTGAAAACTTCTCGAATGTGTGTAAAAACTGTTCGCTATAGAATGTTTAGTCAATGTCATGTACCGAATAAATCGACTGTGGTGAGACTGATCGCTAAATTTTAATTTCACTGATAAATTTGTGTATTATTATGCACTCAACATCATTTTTGCAAGTTGTGTTCTTTACGGGACAAAGAATGTTCAACTTCAATAGTGTTCTAACCGATATCAAAACAGATATTACTAAAACTACTACGACTTCTTAATGATTATTTATTCTTGGGATAGTGTTTAGAATGTCTCATAAAATGCTAAAGTAACAAAAAGTTATCTCACTGATTGACAATCCTACGAATTTACAGTAAGTCCATTTGGCGATTTTTTGATTCCTCAAATCTCTAAACTTGTAAAATTAAAAATTTAAAAAATAATCTGGTGTGTTACTCACACGACTTACCCTGGAATTTAATACTATAAGTACAGGTCGGAGATTAAAGGATAAGATAACACTAGTACCATTATGTAAATCCACGTTAAAACAATACAAATTAGGCATTGGAATAGCCTTATATGACAAATAATTCTGTGTCAGGGGGCTACCACCCACTCAACCCCCCGTTTCATTATTGTATCTACATTTATATATGATTCAAAACTATTATTAAATTCCAAAGCTTATTTAAAATTATTCAGACAACATTCACACGCATCATTCTTTGAAACTTACCAATCTTGATCAAACATTTTTTAGTAACAATCGTATTAACTTCAAAATACAACATTGGGATCGCTTAAATTATTTGTTTTTAATTTACTCTAAGTGGCACAGACAAATATCAAGCGTTACAAAATTAATTTTCGTATTCAGGAATCCTCAAAACATGTAAATATACAAAAAAACAAACAATGAATATTTATATTAAAACATTAAAAACCTTTTAAAATTACCCGTACGAGCGCTTTCAGCTTCTAAACCGCAGCCTTCATCAGGTACGTCTCGGTGAACTAGATCATCCGTCGGTCTTGTCATCTGGTTTTCTTCCTCCCTCCTTTCCAGCATGGCACGCCACCCGGCGTCAATTTCTATTGGATCACTGTTGCAGGAGTCGTGGTTTGCTAAAATTTCGACTTTTTCTCTTTTTGTTGCATAAAAATAGTTATTGTAATGGGCTATTTTGTTGAAATATTTGAAATCAATTTCAATAATTTCTTTTTCGTTTATTTTTGTTAAGGCTGTTGTTATTCTATTATATCTTATATCATTTTCATGTTATTTTATACGTGTTTTTATTTTTCGTTTTGTCATGCCAATATAACATCCAGTTCTTTTATTTTCATTGGTGAAATTAATTTTATAAATACCTGCAGTTTCTGAGAATTGGATTTCGTCTTTATCATTTCTGATTCTTTGGAATACGTTACTATTGGGTTTTATCGGTATGTTTATGTTTAACTTAGCGGCTTCAGTTTTTATTTTATTACTTGCACCTTTGTTATATAGGATTGAGGGAATATATTTTTGTTCAGGTTTTTGTGCGTTATTAATATTGTCAAGTTTTTTAAATCTATTTTTATACAATTTATTTATTAAGTTCTTTTTATATCCTGCATTTTGACATATTTCGGTGATTTTTTGAAGTTCTTGTTTTAGTAAGATTTCGTTGAAGCATATATTTATTGCGCGATTTATATAATATTGTATAGCTGCAATTTTATATTTGTAAGGAGTTTTACATTTAGCGTTTATAATTTCGTTACTATTATTTTGCTTTCGATATATCTAGTTTCAAAATTTTATTTTGGGGGGGGGGTTATTATAGTAACATCTAAAAAGTTTAATATATTTTCATTTTCGATTTCAAGAATAAATTTAATGTCTGGATCTATTTCGTTTAGTTTTTCAAGTGTATTTTTTTGGGGGAAAGTGTTTTTTACTATTGCAAATATATCATCTACGTATCTGTACGAACATTTTACTTTTTTAATGATTTTTAGAATATGCTCATTTTCTATTTGTCTTAATTTCAATTCTACTATTACTCCCGAGATCGACGATCCCATCGGGACACCTTTATTTTGTTGATACAATTTATTATTAAATCTGAAACAGTTCTCATTTAATATTAAGTTGGTGGGAGAGATTAAGGTTTGGCTTATTTCTTTATTTATATATCTTTCTTTTATTTTTTCGTTTACGATTTCGTTGATTTCTTTTATATTAATGGATGGATATAAGTTTATAACGTCGAAGCTTACCATAATATCATTGGATTCTAATTTTATATTTTTTAAGTTTTTTATGAATTCACGGGTTGTGTTTAAACTAGTATTTGATGGGGGTAGAATTTCTTGATAGATGTTTTTCATCTATCCTGATGGTTTCCATGCACCTAATGCTGGAAGAATGTTTGGAAAATTCAAGGATCACAAAAAACCCCGCATAAATTTAGACCTATAGTAAAAAAAAGAGAAAAACCACCTTATAACCATCTTATAAACATATATGAAAACCATCTATCAAGAAATTCCCCCCCCCCCCCTCAAATACCAGTTTAAACTCAACCGATGAATTCATAAAAAACTTAACAGATATAAAATTAGAATTCAATGATGTTATGGTAAGCTTCGACGTTATAAACTTACATCCATCCATTAATATAAACGAAATCAACGAAATCCTAAACGAAAAAATAAAAGAAAGATATAAAAATAAAGAAATAAGCCAAACCTTAATCTCTGCCAGCAACTTAATATTAAATCAGAATTATTTCAGATTTAATAACAAATTCTATCAACAAAATAAAGGTGTCCCGATGAGATCGCCGATTTTGGGAGTAATAGTAGAAATGAAATTAAGACAAATAGAACATGAACATATTCTAAAAAACATTAAAAAAGTAAAATGTTGGTACAGATACGTAGATGATATATTTGCAATAGTAAAAAACACTTCCCCCAAAAAAATACACTTGAAAAACTAAACGAAATAGTTCCAGACATTAAATTTACTCTTGAAATCGAAAATGAAAGTATATTAAACTTTTTAGATGTTACTATAATCAACCCCCAAAATTAAACTTTGAAACTAGATATATCGAATAAAAAACAATAGTAACGAAATTATAATATGTAAAACTCCTTACAAATATAAAATTGCAGCTATACAATATTATATAAATCGCGCAATAAATATATGCTTCAACGAAATCTTACTAAAACAAGAACTTCAAAAAATCACCGAAATATGTCAAAATGCAGGATATAAAAAGAACTTAATAAATAAATTGTATAAAAATAGATTTAAAAAACTTGACAATATTAATAACGCACAAAAACCTAAACAAAAATATGTCCCCCCCAATCCCATATAACAAAAGTACAAGCAATAAAATAAAAAATGAAGCCGCCAAGTTAAACATAAACATACCGATGAAACCCAATAGTAACATATTCCAAAGAATCAGAAATGATAAAGACGAAATCTACTTCTCAGAAACTGCAGGTATTTATAAAATTAATTTCACCAATGAAAATAAAACAACTGGATGCTATATAGGCATGACAAAACGAAAAATAAAAACTCGGATAAAAGAATATGAAAATGGTATAAGATATAATAAAATAACAACAGCCTTAACAAAAATAAACCAAAAAGAAAATATTGAAATTGATTTCAAAAATTTCAACAAAATAGCCCATTACAATAAATATTTTTATGCAACAAGATCAGAAATAGTCGAAATTTTAGCGAACAACGACTCTTGCAACAGTGATCCAATAGAAATTGACGCCGCGTCATGCTGGAAAGGTGGGGAGGGGGAAAACCAGATGACAAGACCGCCGGACGATCTAGTTCACCGAGACGTACCTGATGAAGGCTGCGGCTTAGCAGCTGAAAGCGCTCGTACGGGTAAATTTAAAAGTTTTTAATGTTTTAATAAAGTTTTAGAATTTACCTTTTATGTAATTTTAAAATGAATATTTAGCTTAAAAGAATACTTTATTAACTATATAGCCGTGAGCAATTAATTTCAATTCCTGAGCTGTTTTCCTGGACATGGTAAAATATTATTGTAAAGCATTTCCACTAACAATAATAAAGAATGCTATGGCTTAAATATTGGCATCCCTGTGTACCTGTTGAAAATTATGTGCACACCACATGGTGCACATAAATATAATCCTGTATTAATAACACGCGGCAGAACCTGAAATACGCTTCCATGAATTTTTAAGTATTGGTCGCACTGTAATCTAGTTATTTTGTGTAGCCCTGTAAACGAACAATGAATGATTTACATACCATATTCTGCATGAAACATGTTTCTGCGCATATAAAAATATATATTCGTTTCATTTGCTCTATAGATGTTAAACTCAACTTACCTGCAATTTTTCCCATAGATGTAATATATTTTAATTGTGTTGGGTGTCCCTGTACACGAACGATTTGCTTGATCTCATCGAAAAGCTTAGTGTAGCATCCCTATATGATACACATTTAGAATACCAAATTTAAACTTTCTGCTATAATTTCTTCTTGAGATATGCTGATAACAGACACAAAGGCACAGAGATATGCAGACCAACCAATAAAAACATGATTTGTGGATTCAGGGGACCTCAAAACGTGTAAACATAACAAAAAATCGATTTCAAATATTTTACCCAAAAAACATTCTCTTACCCATTATTATTCTTATTTTTCCTATTTTTTTATGTTTTTCTCTACATTTTCGATGGAAATAATCATTGGTTGCGACAACTTGCAGGTACTAGGAAGCATTCACATTGATATTGAAGTTGACATTATGGTATTTTTCTGCAATGCTAAATTCATGTAAACTATTTAGAATACAACACTGAAAAATAATAGAGAGAGAGAGAGAGAAATAGAGATGGTGAAACAATAAATATTATGAATATTATGATTTTTTTGTACTGGAAGAAATTGTAGCAGGATTTCCTAGAATTCGGTCATAAATCAAAATTATAGTTACTAAAACTCTTCTCTTGTATTCGCATTTATTTTCAGAGATTTTCAAATGCGATTGACCGTGATAATACAGGAAAACACTTTTGAATTTTTATAGGGTTTTTTAGAACTCACTAGTATAGGGAAGTAGAATTTTTAAGGATGACAGAAAACTAGAATTTTTAAGGATGACATGGAACTATTTTTACTACTAAAGCCACAATTTAGTTTCTAGATTTTTAGTCACAGAATTTTTTCTCAGTGTAGGGAATAATACAATTTAGTATAGAAGGAATTTTAATATTTAGTATAGTAATACTTTATATCCAAAAAGATATACAACGAAACTCAAAATTGTTCGACTTCCTCTAAGTGAGTCTTGTAGTGAAAGTTCTTTGGACGATTTGAATTTTTTTTAAATTTAATAACAGCCTTAATACATATATATATATATATAGATATATACAGGATCATCATTTTAAAAGAGCTCCCGTGGGTTTTTCCTATAACCCTTAAATATGACGGATGTGACAACTATTCTAACATTGAAGTATGATTGTTTGAACCTTGTTTAAGTTTGTGAGACAATTTCTAACGCTGTTGGACTGTTACAACTATATTTGTGAGGTAAAAACAGAAATGGAGACTCACAATTTTTTTAATAATTTTAATTTTTGTAATAATTTTATTTTTGAAAATCATAATTTAATTAAATATTTTTTACATTATCATTCCTCACAGAAAATCTTAAAAATTTTCGCCACCATTTTGAATGCAAACATGAACCCGTCGAACAAGGTTTTTGACACACTTCGCAGCATTGTTTGTGTTATTTACGAGATTTCTTCAGTTATGATCTATTTTGATTCATCGGTGTTTGCAGGACTTTTCTGGAAAGCCTATGAAATGATAATGTAAAAATGATAATGATAATGTAAATGTAATGTAGAATGATAATGTAAAAAAAATTAATAAAATTTTGTTTTTCATAAATAAAATTATTACAGGATTAAAAAATTGTGCGTCTCCATTTCTATTTTTTCTCACAAGTAAAGTTGTAACAGTCCAACTGTGTTGGAAATTGTCTCCTACACTTAAACAAGATTCAAATAATTTTAGTTCAGCGTTAGAATAGTTGCCACATCCGTCATATTTAAGGGTAATAAGAAAAACCAACGGGTGCTCTTTTAAATTTATCACCCTGTATATATATATATATATATATATATATATATATATATATATATATATATACATATATATTAAAAACTACTTTGTAATGTAAAACAAATGTATATTGGCAATGTTTAAATACCGAAACCCTTACTTTACACCTTAACTGTACAAATATATCTAGAATAATGTAAGTTGGGAGAAAGAACTGTAGGAAGCACGCTGTATTATTAAATTTTAAAGGCATGTTTACGTTAATTAATTTCAATTTAGTTTCATATTGTAAAAATATCGTACTTTAAAATATCGAAAATATACCACCTGACACTAAATTCCCATTTAGTTTAAAGTCAATTTAAATTAATATTACATTAAATAATAAAAAATACGTGATAATCTATATATATAAAAGAGTAAACTCACTGATTCACTGATTCACTGATTCACTGACTCAACACGGTTGTGGTGATCCTATGGGAGATAGAGTCACAATTTTTGGTGAGCAGGTTGATTTTAAGACCCTGAAGCTCACTAAGACGGGATTTTGCGAAATACCCCCCCCGTTTCCCCCCGGGGGGGCAGAAGGCAAAAGCCACCTTTATAAGCATAACTCGGCTCCAAATTGCTTCACGGTGAAGAAATTGCAGATGGGGAGACTAGACTTGAATACAAAAAAATCATTTTCTGCGATTTTGGAACTTTGGATTTCTAAGGGGGGTAGGGGGTAAAAATGAGATTTTCGGGAGCGCATAAGGCAAAAACACATTTATAAGTATAACTCGGCACCAAATTACTTCACAGTGAAGAAATTGCAAATGGGGAGACTAGAATTGAATACGAAAAAACATTTTCTGCAATTTTGGAATTTTTGACTTTTAAGGGGGGGGGGGGAAGGGGGTGAAAATGATTTTCGGAGGTGCAGAAGGCAAAAACAACTTTATAAGCATAACTCGGCTCCAAATTGCTTCACGAGGAAGAAATTGCAGATGGAGAGACTAGACTTGAATACAAAAAAATCATTTTCTGCAATTTTGGAATTTTGAACTTTTAAGGGGGAAAAGGGGTGAAAATGATTTTCGGAGGCGCAGGAATCAAAAACACCTTTATAAGCATAACTCGGCTCCAAATTACTTCACGATGAAAAAATTGCAGATGGGAAGACTAGACTTAAGTACAAAAAAATCATTTTCTTCGATTTTGGAATTTTGGATTTTTAAGGGGGGAGAGGGGGTAAAAAGTATTTTCGGGGGGAAATTTAGCAATGTATGGATTTTCGAGTAAAATTCTAGCAGCAATAGCTCAAAGATAAAAAAAAAAAAAAAAAAAAAGCCAAACGTCTTTTTGAAGGTATTTGCAAAAATTGATTTTTTCAGATTTTCGATTTGGGGGGGGCAGTTACGAAGGGGCAAATTCGACCCCCCCCCTTTTAGCGCTAAATTCGTCCGTGGAAATCTATAGGAGCTGAGGTCACAAATTTTAGTGTGTGGCTTATTTACGTGTGTCCAAAACCCATTGTAACGGGATTTTGTGACCCCCCTTTACACCTTTGGGGGCGTGGTGGGGAATAAAAAGTAAAATCACTGATTCACAGATTCAACACAGCCATGGCAATTAGATGGGAGATAGACTCGCAAATTTTGGTGAGCACGTTGGTTTTAGGACCCTGACGCCCATTAAAGCGGGATTTTGCAAAATATCCCCCCGCTCCCCCTGGATGGGGCAGAAGGCAAAACCTCCCTTATAAGAATAATTCGGCTCCAAATAGCTTCACGGTGAAGAAATTGCAAAGAGAGGGACTAGAATTGAGTGCAAAAAAAAAAGCATTTCCTGCGATTTGAGTTTTGGATTTTTAAGAGGGGGGGGGGGGGGTAAAAACTATCTTCGGAGGCAAATTTAGCAAAATACGGGTTTTCGAGTAAAACTGTTCCAATAATAGCACAAAGATATAGAAAATCGCCAAGAGTCTTCTTAAGGATATTTCCAAAAACTTATTTTTGATTTTTTCCGATTTTCGATATTGGGGGGGGGGGGGGGGAGTTACGAGGGGGGCAAATTCGACCCCCTCTTTTAGCGCTAAATTCGTCCGTGAAAATCTATAAGAACTGAGGTCAAAAATTTTAGTGTGTGGCTTATTTACGTGTGGGGCCAACACCCATTGTAACGGGATTTTGCGAAAGCCCCCTTTCCTCCCTTGGGGGTAGGGGGGGGAATAAATACGTTTCGAAGCATAACTTTGCTTCAAATTATCTCAGTAAGATTAAATTTTATGTGTGGGTTGTTCATGCGTTCCCAACACGCACTATCAAGGGATTTTACAAAATTTCTCCCTCCCTCCCCCCCCCCCCTTTTAGGGCAGGGGGGGGGGGATAAACACGCTTCCAAGCTTAACTTTGCTTCAAATTATCTCAGTAAGATTAATTTTTACATGTGACTTGTTTATGCATGCACAACACGCATTATAAAGGAATCCTACGAAAATTCCTCCTTCCCTATTTCAAAGGCGGGGAGGGGGGCAAAAACACGTTTTAAAGAGTAACTCTGCTCCAAATTATCTCAGGAATGCAATTTTTTGATAGGTTGATTAGTTATGCATACTCAACACAAACTATAAAGGAATTATTTGAAATTCCGTGCTATCACCCCCCTTGTGGGTTGGGGGGGTGATTTAAAACATGTTTCCATGCGTAACTCTGTTCCAAACTATCTTAGAATGGCAATTTTTGATGCGTGGACTGCTTATGCGTATTCAACACACACTACAAATTGATTTTGTGAAACTCCACCCTACCTCCCCTTAGCAGCCGGGGGGGGGCAACATGTATTCATGTGTAACTCTGCAGTAAATTATCTTATGAAGGAGATTTTGGATGTGTGGGTCAGTTATATGTATCTAACTCATAATATAAAGATATTTTGCGAAATCTCCCCCTCCTTTCCTTTAAGAGCGGCCGGGGGGGGAGGGGCTAAAAAACACGTTTTAAAACATAACTTTGCTTCAAATAATCTTGGAATCCCGATTTTTTAATATGTGGGCTAGGTGTGTGTATGCAACATGCACTATAAAGGGATTTTGTGAAGTGTGGCGAGTGGGAAAACTGCTATCGAAGGTATCGAGAACTTTAACTTAGATTTTGACTGATTTCAATGATTTTATTATTATTATTATTATTATTATTAATGATATGGTATTTTGAGACTTCATTTCAATATAGTGACCAGCGAAGCGGGCAAAGCCTGCTAGTAAATTATAAATGAAGTTTAAAATTATATATTTTTTCGTATTAACCGCATGCCAGCATTTGATAGCCCTACCGTAAAAATATACTTAATAAAAAAGTTATATGATAAACATTATAAACATTTAATTATATAAACAATATTAAACTTACTACTACTACTAATAATAATGATAATAAACTTGTACTAAAATATTTTTCCGGGCATGCTGTTAATTCAAAAGAAACAACTATATTTGTTTTTATGATAAAAATTTAAAAATATTTATTATTTAAACGTATTTTTTTTTTTTTTAACTTGTTTGACAAATTATTTTTCATAAATAAATTTGTGTTTTATTTGACATTCTAAAAAAATGCTATGTATTTATAATTCATCGAAGTAGAAATAGTAAAAGCTTGTCAAAATATTTTAAACATTTATTCTGAATTCTCCATACGGTAAACAAATAAAACAATATCTTCTTCTAATATTTTAAAAAGACGACATCTTATTCAATATAATAAATTGTTGTGCATTACAAAAGTTTACTGCAAACAAAATACTTTAAACAGAGAAAGAAGAAATATTTTTCAAATTGTCTTAACTTAATGACTTAGTACATATATATATGTACGGATAAAATATTCATCATAACAATTTCCGAATTATATGGAAAAACTTTTAATATATTAAATGTTTAAAGAAAAAATACTTTAAGATTTTGAAAACTGAGAACTCGGAGAAAAAATTAAAAATATTTTTTAATGTTAAGCAATAAATTAATTATATATATATTTTTTTTTTTTGAAAATTTATTGCTTTATTACTATTATTAAATGAATATTTAAAGTGATTAGCAGAATAAAAATATTTTTAGCATAAAAAATGATATATTCAAGGATATATGATTTATCTTATTACGAAAATAGTCAAAATGTTTACTAATTTTCGACTCTAGAATCAATAATAAGTAAATAAAGTTTCCCTGAGTGCTACAAAAAATAAATAAATAAATAAAATAAAATAAGGGTTACATACAAACGGAACGCTTGCAATTTCGATGACGTAAATTTTGCAAATTTTTTGCAAATACAGTCCACAGCAAAAGTATCCAAGCACAAGCAAAAATTCCTTTGTAAAAAAGGTACACTTAATGCAGTTTTGTTAAATAAATCCTTGTCGAATACTCCTCTTATTCAGTCTAAGAACATGATTCGACAAGAATTTAATTAACAAAACAATGTTAAGTGTGCTTTTTTTATATAGGAATTTTTGCTAGTGCTCGGATACCTTTGTTGCCGACTGTAGTCATACATTTGGAACGCTTGCAAACGGCTTTGCAACCAGAAGTGTTTCATTTGTATGTACCCCTAAAATAAAATAATGTGAATTTCAGAAGTTCATAAATAATTTGAAAAACATTTAGTATTTTATTTACTAAAAAATAAAATATTAAAATTTTCCAAATGATTATCAAATAAACCCCATAGGCAAGTCACAAGTCTTGCCGCCTGCCTCCTTCTTCCTATCTTGTGTTTCTTGGGTTGTTTTTACATTAATTTTGATAAGTTTATGGTTTTAAGTTAAGATTTGTTGTTTTACTTTATTGATTCGTTTGTTTTGCAGACTGTTAATTAATAGATCTGGTTTCTTTACATTAGTGTATTTCATCCACTGATGATTTTTTTTTTTTTTTTTTTTTTTTTTTTTTTTTTATCCTATTGGTCATTGGTGTTTCAGTGATCTTGTATCTGTTGCTTGGCTTCTACTATGCTTAATAGATCATCTTTATTATATATATATATATATATATATATATATATATATATATATATATATATATATATATATATATATATATATATATGAAAAGAGATCATTTAGCTGCTGAATCTAGTCCATGTCTCAGAGAGATGATGAGGAGGGGGGGGGCTGTGTGGTCTATCTATAGGCCTATGTGACAGACTTGGGATATGAGTCTGGAGACCTGAACACCCAACCGTAGTTCAGAGATTGTTTTCGACTTTTAACCCACTTCTTATCGTCACAAAAAAAAAAAAAAAAGTTAAATTTTGGGTGCATGCCGTCGGCATCAAAATTATTCGAGTGTTAGCAATAATTCCTATGTAAAAAAAGCACATTTAATACTGTTTTGTTAAATATGTCCTTGTTGAATCATGTTCTTAGACTGACTAAGAACATGATTCGACAAGGATTTATTTAAAGAAACAGCATTTAAGTGTAACTTTTTATACAGGAATTTTTGCTTGCACTCGAATAATTTTGCTGCCAACTGTATATGAATTCCATGACAATAAGTAATAAAGAGTAACGAAATTAGAGGGACAATCTGGGGTGATTGGGTCCCCAAAATAAATTGAAAATTTATTTTTTGTTCATTTTGATTCGAAGCGTATATTTAAGTTCTATTTTAAATTTATGTGGCATTTTTAAAAGATAATAATTAATAAGTTTGTTGAGTGCCATTTTTAAATTTCTAAGTAAAGCATAAGAAACGCTGCCAATTCTGATTTTATTTTTAAGCTTTCCAATCATTTAAAAGGACATTTGAAGTTTCAAACTTCGGACACATTTTTAACATTTATTTTTAATATGTATGTCTGTTGGTTCTAGAATGTTCACAAAGTATGACTACCTATGTCGCAAAATATACATTATTTTATTCTCAGCTGACACAAATTACCTGTGTAAAAGAACATGCATTGTCTGGAGATTAAAATATTTAAATTAAAAAAAAAATGAAGCTACAAACTACACATGCGGGCAACTAAAAACTTATATAAGACTTATATAGATTTTCACTTACTAAAATCGAAAACAAGTATAAAAAGTTCCATTACGTCAATTCATTTTGCAAATATCACATTTTTAGTTTAATTTTATAGGAAAATATAAAATCTGATATCCTCTTGTTGAATATAAAAACTACATTCAGTAATTATTTCTTACATTAAAAAAATATTCATAAGAGTGAATCTAATAATTTATAATGGAAACTAAGACGGATGGAATGTGTGGATGAAGTGGAAGCAAAAACGTTTTCTTTGGAGAGTAAAAAAAAAATTAAAAAAAAGAAGAAGAAGAAAAGGTTTTACGGGCAAAAAGAGTGAACACGGACTGTTAAATATATCCCATTTATTTATTTTTATAATTATTATCATTTTTTTTTTACTGGAAAAAAAATGCTTAGTTTAAGGCAATAAAATTAGTGAATTTTCTTGCAAGCCCTATTATTTTGCAGCCGGTTAAAGACTGTCGTGTACACTAATGGTAGCTGGTGCACGTAAAATCTGTCGTAGCCGCAATGTCCTCCATGTTCCCATCAAAAATTATACCTCTGTGGGTCACCGAAGCGGCAGAGACATGTCTTCCGTGGAGGATCAAAATTGTGATGGCATGTCTCCGGACCACCTCTAGGGGTGTGTTTCAGACCGTCGCCAATTGTCCATCTGCGCAGCACTAGTGCGACGTTAAACCCAACCATTCATCCCTATTATTTTGCTAAAAATGCATAACGTACATGATGAGCAATTTTGAAATTCAGCATTCTTGAAAATAAAAAAATATCAAAAATATTACAGTCGGCAGTAAAATTATTCGAGCGCTAGCAATAATTTCTATACGAAAAAGTACACTTAATAGTTGTTTGTTAAATATATCCTTGTCGAGTCAAGTTCTTACTCAGTGTAAGACCATGATTCGACAAGGATTTATTTATCAAAACAGTATTAAGTGAACTTTTTTTTATATATATAGGAATTATTGTTAGCGCTCGAATAATTTTGCTGCCGACTGTAGATGCAGCTAAAAAGTGTAAATAAATAAATAAAATGCAGATCTGTGCTATCTTCAATTGAAATATAAAAACTGCGGAACAATAAAGTGAAACCTACGATAGTTTTTTGCGAAAATGCAGTTGAACAACATTGCAGTCTGGTAGTAATCATAAAGATAAAAAAAAAAAAAGGTTTTGTTTTATTTTTTATATTCTACCATTGTTTAATCGTTAGAATATTTTAATACTTTAAGACAGATAACTTCTATTTATTTTATTTTTTATAAATATAATGCGATTAAAATAATTGAGTAATAATGAATATTAATTTTAAAACTTCGTATTTTAAAGACAAAGAAAAAAAAAAAAAAAACTTTAAATGAAACGAATTTATAAAATTTCTTCAAGATTATGAAGGCTTATTTGATTATGTTTGTGAATTAATAATTAATATTTTATATGAATAAAAGTATTTCGAAGGAGAACTGTCTGCAGACTTTTTATTGATTTCTCTTTATATAATAATATATTTTCATTTTCAGTTCTGCGAAATGGTTCTATTCCGTTCAAACGTACTTCAAAAAATTACCGACAGTAAATATTTATTTTGAAAGAACGATAATTATTCTTTTAAAAATTAATTTTTAATAGTTTAAAATGTAGAATGACTTAGTAGAATAAATATTTGCTCTCTTAAGGGAATATATATCTTCGGAAGTTTAAAATATGAGAAGTAATTTTTATTTTTCATAGTTATATGTTATAAAGAACTATACAAGAAATTATTAGATTATCGTTTTCAAAAATTTTCCTCTCTCTTAAGATAATTGATTATAATTTTTTTAGTATATTTTGATATTGAATAAAATGTGCGATTAAAATGATTCCAATAATAATAATAATAATAATAATAATAATAATAATAATAATAATAAATTCTCATGTAACATCCTCTCTTTCTCTCTCACTCTCTTTTTTTTTTTTTTTTTTTTTCTTGGAGGGGGGGGGGGATTGAGGCTGTGAGATAACTCTTTTTGACATTTTTATATTTTTATCGTTTCTTTTATTTATTTATTTATTTATTTATTTTTATTTTATCTTTATTTATTTATTTATTTATTTTTTGCATTCACAACCACATTAAAGTAATAGATAAGAATTCCGTGAAATTTGATTATTGATACTTAGTCTTCTTTATAATAGAAAAGCATTACAACAAGCTTAAAATATCACCTTTGTTTTAAAATAGAGACATGATAATACTTGCAAAATGAAATAGGTATACATATTCCGTCCCTCATTCCACTCTGTTATAATTACTATTAGAGTTTGAGAGATTATAGTGAAATCCAAATATTTATTGTTATTATTATTATTATTATTATTAATATTATACTCGTATATCAAAAGTCACGGAATATCATGGAAATTTGTCATTTAAATGTTTGTTACATTTTAAGAGTTACTCTTCTGCATTATATATCGAAAATAGTGAAGAAAAAAAAACAGCCAGTTTTTTTTAATATATTTTTTGAAAGTGAATATGGTGTGTTTGAAGTTAATTTTCAACCACATTAATGAAGAAATTTATCATGTAAAAGTCACTATTAAAATATTAGCATTATACTTAACTGAAACATTTCATCTGAAACTTAAAAATGAATATTTAGTTCTACAAATTAATATTATTTCCTGTAAGAATACTCGTATTTCCAAATTTTATATATTAATTTAATACACACACACACACACTATGAATTAATAATTTTATGCTAAACATATTTTAATACAGCGTAAATGTATTTTTCATAAAGTATTCAGCCATTAATAAAACTAGTTGGCATAGGTGGACTCTGCTCAGTTCCCCATCATATTTATGTTCTCAGAAATTTCTAGTGCGAGACATATTATAATTATGTTAAAAGAAATGAATTTGACCAAAGCTTGATACAGTGACAGAATGAAATCCTCGCCTAATAGGCTGTCCACCGTTCACTTCGATATATTTATCTTATTCTAATCTATTAATTTATTTTATCGGGGTCAATTCCGTTGTTTAGTTTTAATGCTACTATTTCCAATGCAATAATCCTCAAAATTCCTACTTATATGAAAAATTTACAATTGCGCTACGTTGATAAAATTGTAAATTACGAATAATTTACGAAATTTTCCTAGTAGAATATTTGTATTCAATCATGTTCAAACAAATATCATAAACGTAATTTTGAAGTTGTCTAATGTATTTAGGATCCTCAAAATGGAAGTTTATGCTTAATTTTGCCTTATTCTGACATGTTAAGTAAATCGTAAATTCCAAATAACTTACGAATTTTTTAAAATGGAAAAATCATAGTCTATGATATTCATGCCAGTATCCTAAATAATATTTCGAAAGTGGTCTCACATCTTTACGATGAAAATATCGCTCAAGATTGACGTTTATGTGAAATTTTCTCTATTCTGTCATGTTAAGAAATTCGTAAATTTCCAATAACTTACGAAATCTATATATTGAAAAATTCATAGTCATTAATAATCATGCCAATGTTCAAAATAATATTTCAAAAGAAGTATGACATCTTTACGATGAAAATATCTCTCAAAATTGACGTTTATGCGAAATTTTGCCCTATACTGCCACGTTAAGAAATTCGTAAATTTCCAATAACTTGCGAAATTTTCAAAGTAGCAAATTTATAGTTACTGATGTTCATTCCGGCATCAAAACGGATATTTTAAAACTGGTCTGACATTTTTACAGTAAATGTTTCCATTTAATGCACGTTTAAGTGAATTTTTGTCCTATTCTCCCATGTTAAGAAAATCGTAAATTTCTAATAACTTACGAAGTTTTTAAAATCGAATGTTTCAAATGAATAGGGTTCTTAAAAACACTTAAAAGCACGTAAAATTAAACTTTATTTAAAAGATTTTAAAAGCTTATCCGAAGCTTTTCGCTTTGAAAAACCAAAGCATCGTCAGGGATTTTTATTAAAATAAAAACATAGTAATAAAATTTAATACATTTAATACATTTTACAGATAAATGAAAAATCCCTGATGCTGCTTTGGTATTTCAAAGCGAAAACTTCGGATAATGTTTTAATATTTTTTAAATAAAGCTTAATTTTGCGTGTTTTGAAGTGCTTTAAACCCGTTAGCGCCCAGTAGGACAGCTATTAAAATGGCACGTATATTTTTTGTGGTTTTTTGGAATGATTTCTTCTTTTTAGTGACAGTTCATAGCGCCACTCTAAATGATCCCTGGAAGTTTTACAGTCGGCTGCAAAATTATTCGAGCACTAGCCAATAATTCCTATATTTAAAAAGTACACTTAAGACTGTTTTGCTAAGTAAATCCTTGTCGAATAATGTTCTTAGACTGATTAAGAACATGACTCGACAAGGATTTATTTAACAAAGCTGTATTAAGTGTACTTTTTTTTGGCAAGGATTATTGCTAGTGCTCGAATAATTTTGCAGCCGACTGTATGTGCCTACTATTAATCATTATTTCATAATTTGGATAGTCATTTTATGATTTTTCATTCGTCGCACATATATTTGTTTTTTGCGCAGGTATGCTAACTTAAATAAAATTCAATAATAATATATATTATAATACTTTATTTCCGAGATCTTTGTCAACATATAATAGGAAATTAATCTGTTATCTCAAAGTTTTTATTATCTTGAAGTTTTCTCTTTAGAACACTAAACGTCAATAAATAGGTATAGGTTTTTAATTTAAAACTGTCACAAAAATTGTTTAAGTTAATATATTTTACTGTGTTAATATATTTTACTGTATTAAGTTAATATATTTTACTGCATATTTTACTATATTAATTTAGAAGTGAAATAATCAGCTAATAATCAGCTAAAATTAATTCTGTCATTAACGGGTTAATCTAAATAACAAATGACACGCATTTTTACTTAACTCTTTTTTAGAGATAATTTATAATATTTATTTTTTTAAAGAAATTGATGTTTAAAATTACAAATTTAGTTACTAATTAATAATGTATATGATTAGAATTAAACAATGAATAATTTTTAAAATACATTCCTTTTTCATAATAAACGCAATATATGGAAGCAAATTGATCAAGCTTACATTCCTTATAAACATTTTTATGGTTTAATCATTAATCATGAACATTTCGGAAGTTATTTGGTTTTTCTTCGTAATAATAAGGTTTATAAAATACATATTTGACTAGGTTTTGAAATTTTGGGGTCGTAAGATGTATATCTCTCTATATAAATGACTAAGAGATTTTTGAGTCTGTTTGTCTGTGTGTTGACGCAAGTTGCCACCAGCTTCCCATACTTTTGTTAATTTTAAAAAATCTAATTGTCCGATGGATAAGTTAATTAAACCGATGGATGCCCCTTTCATTTAGTACCTTATTGTAACAAAATTTTGATTGTATTTTTTAAAATGAATTAAAATTTGAAAATAATAACATGGTAAAAGCTTTAAAAATGGACATTTAAATTTTTAATTGTTGCCAAAAGAAAATTTACCCCCCCCCCTTTTTTCCCCTCCACATAAAACGAAATATGCTTTCACGCGAAAATATATATCTATATATATATACTAAATATTAAACTTGCTCCTGCACAAAAAAAAAACTAGTTGGCATAGGTGGACTCTGCTCAGTTCCCCATCATATTTATGTTCTCATAAATTTCTAGTTTGAGAGATATAATCATGTTAAAAGAAATGAATTTGACAAAAGCTTGATACAATGATAGAATGAAAACCCCGCCTAATAGGCTATCCACCGTTCACTTCGATATATTTATCTTATTCTAATCTATTAATTTATTTTATCAGGGTCAATTCCGTTGTTTAGTTTTCATGCTATTATTTCCAATGCAATAATCCTCAAAATTCATATTTATATGAAAAATTTACAATTTCGCTATGTTGGTAAAATCGTAAATTACGAATAATTTACGAAATTTTCCTATTAGAATATTTGTATTCAATTATGTTCAAACAAATATCATAAATGTAATTTTGAAGTTGTCTAATGCATTTATGAGCCTCAAAATGAAAGTTTATGCTCAATTTTACCTTATTCTGGCATGTTAAGTAAATCGTAAATTCCAAATAACTTACGAATTTTTTTTTTTTAATTGAAAAAATCATAGTCTATGATATTCATGCCAGTATCCTAAATAATATTTCGAAAGTGGTTTGACATCTTTACGATGAAAATATCCCTCAAGATTGACGTTTATGTGAAATTTTGCTCTATGCTGTTAAGAAATTCGTAAATTTCCAATAACTTACGGAATTTTTATATTGGAAAATTCATAGTCCTTAATATTCATACCAGTGTCCTAAATAATATTTCAAAAGTAGTCTGACATCTTTACGATGAAAATATCTCTCAAAATTGACGTTTATGTGAAATTTTGCCCTATACTGCCATGTTAAGAAATTCGTAACTTTCCAATAACTTGCGAAATTTTCAAAGTAGCATATTTATAGTTACTGATGTTCCTTCCGGCATCAAAACTGATATTTTAAAACTGGTCTGACAATTTTACAGTAAAAAGTTTCCATTTAATGCACGTTTAAGTGAATTTTTGTCCTATTCTCCCATGTTAAGGAAATCGTAAATTTCTAATAACTTACGAAGTTTTTAAATTCCAATGTTCCAAATAAATAGGGTTCTTGCCAGTGTCGAAAGTAATATTTTAAAACTGATCTGACCTCTCTGCGACAATTTGTTCTTGAGATATCGTGTACACAGACTAACAAACTAACGGACTTACACACTAACAGACTAACAGACTAACAGACACCCTACAGATAGACACTATAGAAATTTTGTCATTTTCGGATATCTCACACCTGAAAACGTGTAAAAAAAGTCAAAAAACCTAGGTCGAAAATTTTCACGATTACCTAAGTTCCCCATACCTATAGTATGATGGGGAACTAAAAAGAAAAAGAAAAAGAAAGAGAGAAAAAATGAAAATATGAAACTGGTGTAAAATAAATAAATAAATAAAAATAATATACCTCAATTTTTTAGATTTTTTTCCCCTTTTGTTTAAATGGCATGTTTTTGGCACGGAGGAATCGCGTTTGGCATGAAAGCTAATTCAGCATTACACTAAAGAGCTGTACTTATTGATAATCCTGGGTAATTTTTAAAATTTTGATGAATATAGATTTTGCTGAATAGATCGGACATTTTTCGCCAAGGACTCCACTTTCGTAAAAGCCACTTTAAGCCAAGTAGCGCATAAAAAAATATAAATAAATTTTAAAATATTGAAAAACAGAAAAGAAAGAAAAGGAATGGAAAACGAAACGAGAAGAAACAAACAAATAATAATAATAGTAGTAATAATAATAATAACATAAATTATGTATTTTTTTCTAAAGTTACGATAAAAATTCAAAAGTCGCCAAGGGGAGCTACATTAAGGCTGTACAATGAACAGGTTTACATATTTCATTATTTCATTATTTATTTTTGTATATACTAGCTACTATTAACTAACTGAACTACGATTATAACCATAAAAATTAATTGTCTCATGCGATAGACGTAGCCGATCATAGCACATTGTAATATTATATTTGGTGTAATATTGTGTCGTTTTATGGTTGATCGAATAAATCAAATAAATATAGAAAATAACGTGAAAGAAAATATTATGTACACCACGTATAGTGTTGTTCATATGTAACTGGGATTCAAATATAACATGTCTACTTCATATTTTTTTATACTGTCCATTTCGAAACTCGAATGGAAGCCCACTGGTAAGCTATTGTCACAGGCAATAGGACAGACACCCGAGAGTCTGCGAATGAGTGTGTCGCTGCCGAAGACAGCAGGGAACCAAAGCGGGCTTTAAAGCAATTCCATGATTTCTTTAAATTTTGTTTTTGCTTGTAATGCGATATAGGAAAGGATTTCCTTTAAGTACAGTGACCAGCGAAGTGAGAAAAGCCTTTGTTGATTCACTACTTTCTATGGTTTCATGAATTAAAAAATAGTTTCGTTATTAAATTTGATCTATTCGCACTATCGCAGGCAGCGGCAGGCCGAGTTTTGTATATTTCGAGTTTGGTTTTTGAAATTTTTCCCGCATTCGGAATTCAGTTCGTTCCTGAACCGGGGCTTTGCTAGTAATATATAATTAGGGAAAACTTTTTGAGAAAATTTTCTGTTGTACTTAATTTTCTTTTTAACTACTCCAAAAACACAAACTTTCACAGTTGTTTAATAAAATATTTGAAATAGACGTTAAACGCGTGTCAAGTGGTTAAGCACAATCAAGAACTGACAATAATTCTTCTAGTATTGTCCATGTAAAATATTAATTAAAAAAAAAAAAAAATCAATAACGAAATTTAAAATTGATATGATATAAAAATATTTTACCTCAAGCTTTTCATTCATTTTAATTCAAAATACAAATTTAAACTTTTATTTAATAAAAAAAAGTTCTTAAAAATTACCTGTTGAATTTCAAACGCAACACCTACCAACAAAGAGAAAAATATTTATCATAGCGTCAGGCACACTTTCTAGCCAATTTCAATTTCTTAGTTTTGATAGAAAGAGTTAAAAAATTCTAGGGTCATATATTAAGACAGATGGTATCATTTAAAAAATAAATTTTACTATGAACTTTAACTCAAACTTGGTTTGGTTTCCATAAGAATTTTACTGATTCAGATATATCTTGTAAGATAAACTGATAGCGAAACAAAATCGTAGATTGCTTTAGGTGTAAATTTTTAGGACATGTTAAATCTAGTAATAAATAAATAAATAAATAACAAATGAATATCTTCTGAGCTTCGCTAGGAAAGACAACCAGATCTATGATTGTACCTTTTAAGATAAAACTGTAGATCATTATACCCTCCATGGAGAACCAAATTTGTGATGTTTCAAGACCATACTTAGAGGGGTGTCCTACACTACTGTCATTTTCACATAGCTTAGCACTAGTACGACGTAAAAATTGTTCACCCTCTTACTCACCCTTTGAGATTGTTTAAAATAGAGCTATATTTTATTCCTCTCGGAGGCTTCGTCCAAGTCATCATATGTCGACCTAAATATGGCAACAAATGATTTAAAATGAATTTTACAAAAGCAAAATATCTTCATCTGCGCTGCTGGGGTAGCAATGGGTAATGGGAACCGTATACATTCATTA
Organism: Salticus scenicus; assembly: GCA_963930645.1. NCBI lineage: Eukaryota > Metazoa > Arthropoda > Arachnida > Araneae > Salticidae > Salticus > Salticus scenicus. The sequence continues at coordinate 158,337,800 of OZ005650.1, forward strand.
TGACAGCTGTATATCGTCAGTAATTTCTACATGAAATGATAAATTACAGACGTTTTTACTTTAATGATATGATTGTGAAGAAGAAACATTCAATATATATATATATATATATATATATATATATATATATATATATATGCAGAGTGTTCCAAAAGTCCCACATACCCCTCCTATCTCGAAAGTGCGTCAGAATTGTGAAAAATGACGAAACGCGTTTTCAATGAATTCAAGAGGGACCACTTTTGGTGAAAAAAGTTTGGGTTCGGGCGAGCTTTGGGGACCTCTAGGGAGGGCAACTTTAAAATTTCAAATGGGAAGGTATATTTTGCGATACATCCCTGAAAACATCCCTTCAAAACAATGGATTTGACATAAATCAGGGATGGAACACGGGCGCAGTATTCATACCACTATCAACGTAAGAAAATTTTCTACTTCTTAAATCAACGATATTATAGGTAGTAAAATTTCTTAAACAGATTCCGGTATGAATTCTGCGCCCGTGTTCCATCCCTGCATAAATAGTTTCACCATGTGATGATTATTAAAGACGATGCATGAGTTTTTAGACATTTCAATAGTTTAAAAACTCATGTATCTCCTTTAATAATCACCGTAGGGCGAAACTATTTAAGTCAAATTCATTGTTTTGTAGAGACGTTTCCAAGGATGTATCACGACATACCTTTCTATTTGGAATTTTAAAGTTGCCCTCCCTAGCACACCCTAGCCCCCCTGGGTCTAAACTTTTCCACCAAAAGAGGTCCCTTTCGAATTCATTGAATACGCATTTCGCCATTTTTTACAATTCCGACAAATTTTCGAGTTAGGAGGTGTGGGACTTTCGGAGTACCCTGTATATATATATATATATTGTATTATAGAATTGTATTAATACAGAATTGTATTGTAAGTAATATATACAGAATTTCTTTAAGTTCTTTTTCTCAGAAGACAGTCTGATAGAAATTTATGTAGAAACATAATTACTGAAAAAAAGAAATAATAATAATAATAATAAAGAAATATTTTTCTTTTAATTCTTTTCTGTCACATACATTACATTGGAAAACAGCTCAAAGTTTCATATTAATAGGAATACTTCATCATAAAATCACAACTGATTACATTATTGTTTTTTTTCACTTGATAACTAACTATCTAAAAAATTTAATCTTATCGTATAAAATTTTATCAAGTAGAAGAAATGAAATCCGATTCACTCTTGGAATGTAGCCAGCGAAAAGCTTAATCATGCTAATAAAGTTGATTTTAAGATAAGAATTTTAGAGCAGTTGAAATGTGAGCAATTTTATTTAAAACTTCGCATTAATTAGCTTCGCTTAAAATTAATTTCTCTAAATGAATTTTCACGCAAGTACTTTTTTACGCGCAAAAACTTCAGAGGCAAATAAGATTTTTTTCCCACTTTAAATAAATATAATTTTCTAGAGTTAAAATTTATAGTATTTTCATAAATTTATAGACTATTTGTAATTGATATATCAATGATATGGTTAAGAATATGACAGTAGAGCTCCCTTCAATAAAATTATTATTGCAGACATTGAAACTACTTCCGGTTTTTATTTTAGCTGGTTTGTGAAGGCTAAAATATTTTCGCAGATATTTATGAATATTCAATAACAATGCTTCAAAGAAATTTTTCGAAATTGCTTCCCTGGGACAAACTAGGTGTTTAGGTCCCGCAAATTTCGAAGACAAAATAAGTTTTTATTTAGAATTATATCGAGTCTGAAAATAATTTCATTTCTTATTAATTCTTCGTGGTCTTAGTGGAATTATCAAAAATCGTCTTTTTTTTTTTTTTTTTTTTTTTTTTTTTGCAAAAGAAATAAATTTAAAGGCACCAACTTACTACGAACAAAAAATCATTTTCATACCATAATTTTATATACAGAAATCTTCGTCTTAATTAATCACACGTAGTTGTTGCTGAGGAATACTATTAAAAAATTCCAGTATAAGAGTTACGAACAATCCGCAATAAGTTTGCACTTCTTTAAATGTCAAACTCTCTGAAATCACTTAAATTCGATAAATTTGAATACAGGTTTATTCGTGTTTAGTTTGGGTTTTAGAAGCAACTACGATTCTTTTACCTAGCATTGAGAACGATTTTAAATGCTTGCAGGAGTACCAAATCGACTGATAGGTATGGATTTCTTAAGAATACATTCATTCGGGGTGCACTTATAGTTTATTTTCACACATATTTTAACACTGGATTCGTTGAGTCAGTACGTGTGCAGAGGCTGTCGTAGTCGTAAGAAACGTGGTTGAAGAATATTAGCTTCACTAGTGGTCGACATGTTCTTATCTCGTCACTGTTAGTAAAATCGGCGAATACGTATCTAGGTCGAGCTTGTTGGCCAAGCTATTCGAAGGTTTCCATGATTTTCTCTGAAACTTGCATGAATATGGTCTAGTATCCCTTTGAAAGAAACACACGGACGGCAGCCTAGGGCAATGGTTTAGTCAACTGGCCGTAACCTCTACACCAACACAGATGTTATTTCCGAAATGCTATATTTACGCTTAGATCAACTATCAAATTTTTAATAGTGCTCCAACGATCTTTCATTTTATGCATTTTACCCTTTTATGCCTTATTTTTAAGCATTTTATGTTTTTAAATGCCAAATATTTAGTTTCAGATATTTTAAAATTGAAATTGAAGCAAGTGTCCGTAAATCGAAGTGTATAAAAACGGTATTTATAGCAACACTTAACGTATTTATAATTTTTTTTAAAAAGTGCAGTATATATATATATATATATATATATATATATATATATATATGTGTGTGTGTGTGTGTGTGTGTGTGTGTTACTGCACTTTTTTAAAATTTTCATCATAAGTACGTTAAATGTTGTTATAAATAATGTTTTTATACGCTTTAGGACAACTGATTTTCCTTTTATTAGTAGCAATAACTTGTGTAAAAATACTTAAATAAATTATATTTTTGACACATTTTCAAAAGAAAAATCAAGTATTTTTGTTTTATTAAATTCCAACAATGTTAAATCCATTTAGTACTTCGGATTGGCAATCTTTTTTACATCTATATGTTTATCTGTCCATGCTCTTATTTTCATAAATATTACCAGATGTGTAGTAGAATGCTTATAGTTGAAAATGATATAAAAAGCACAACTGGTTTAGATACAGGAACATCAGATTTAAGTATTATGGTAGATATTTAAAAAAATAAAAATCTCCAAATATTTTTCTGAAATTATAATTTTACACTTTTGAAAATATATATATACATATATTAAAGAGAACTATGAGATCCGTTCTCTATATTTGACTTAAATTTTAGAATTCTAAGTCATTAATATTTTAATCATTAATATTAAATGAATTTCCTTAATGTGAAACATTTAAACAGGCTCATTAATGCATACTTGTCCATTGAGGAACTGTGAATGATTAATCTACAATTATGACCCGATGAACTGGAATAGAGTTTGAATAAATAATCTCTGCATTTCAATTTATGGATAAGTTAAGAAATTCTATGAATGCTTCACTGTATATTACTATTCTCTCACAGGTAAAAACATAATTGACACAAAATGTAAATAAATAAAAGATTTGATTGCCATGTTGTGCATTGAAATTTATCACAGATTTTTTTTTTTTTTTTCTATAGAAAACTAGCAGGCTACGTCCGCTTCTCTGATCACTATATTTAAATGAATTTTCAAAAGAATTGAATAATTATTTTTATATGGCTATAAATAAAAACAAAAGATTTTTTTTCAAAACTTTAGTAGGAATTTTAATTAAAATATTGAAATTTCAAATATATATATTTTTTTATTTATCAAAATAAATTATAGACTATAGCACTCAGGGATAATGAAGCTTTTTATTAGTGAAAATAATAATAATAATAATAATAATAATAATAATAATCGGTTCAGTAGTTCCAGAGATTACACATATAAACAAAGTTTCCTCTTTACATATTAAAATAGATAACGTAAACATACTTAACAGAATGACAGAATGAAAAGTAAATAATTTAAATTTTAACAAAAACCATCTTTAAACTACTTTCCTTCACTGGGATCCAACTCACAAACTTTGGATTTGTAGCCCGACGTTTTACTTAGAAGTCACGGTGTTCAACAGCTCTCATTTTAATATTTAATTCCTTTTTTTCGTGAATTTTAAGGAAATTTTAATTAAAATATTGAATTTTCGAATTCGGAGAAATATTTTATCACAATTAATTATAGCTTTTAGCACTCAGGGATAGTGTAGCTTTTTAATTAGTGAATTTTTTTTTAATCGGTTCAGTAGTGCCAGAGATTACCCTCTACAAGAAAACAAACTTTTCTCTTTATATATTAGTATAAATAAGCATTTGAAAAGTTTATTCGAAAGATGATTAGTTTTATATAAAAAAATATTATACGTATACTATGAGAACTAAAAAGGAAAAGAATATTTCAATATATATATATATATATATATATATGAAGGTTTACGGAGGATAGGGGCGTTGTTTTGCTTGGTTGATTAGTCGGGGTGCTAAATCTATTAAAATAATAATAATAATAATAATAATAAAATAGAAGGAAATTCGCTGTATCATTTTTTTTTTTTTTTTTTTTCTGTCCACCCTGTCATCATGTTGCTTAGTTGCGGAATGGTCCTATACTTATTTCAAATATCTTTGTAATACTTATGATTATGATCTATCATCATGTAGTGTAGCTGTACAGATTGGGTGCTATTTTAAAATATAGCCTAAATGTTTGATTTAGTTAAAATAAATTTGAGTTATAAATATCAATAATTAATTTAAATCACAGGATATATGTATGAATTAATTCGTATAAAGTTCGTTTTTAAATATCAATAATTATAAAATAACGTTTTTCACGTAATAATAATAATAATAAAGATTTTAGGAGAAGTTTAGCGCCAGTAAAACTTGTTTAATCCGATCCACCGTCTTAAGCCCTGATGGACTCTGCTCCTTTTCATCGTTATTTCAGTTTCATTTATTTATTTATTGCCCTTGTTTCACATCGTTTTCACTTATTTTATTAAATATAAGTATTCATTAGTCCTTACTATTAAATAGAGAGAGAAACCGCGTAACTAGGAATATACTTAAAAATAATGACAATTTATTACGATGGGAAATACTATCGGTAAATCCTTTATCTAAATGTACTAATGTTTCAAGAATAATGTTATGTTTATGTGAATAAAAACCGATTGGCAACGGGAAGTTCCAAGGAATAGGTAGAGATCCTTCCATGGTGGTCTTTCGAAGAGGTATTACAATGTATTTATTTACGCGAATTTTAGAGAAAAACACGGAAATATCTGAACAGCTACTCCGACAAGCCTAATTTGGGTTTGACTCGTTCATCTTACAAGTAGAAAACTTGTATATGGTTATCAGAAATCTTTTCGAAAATCATTTGAATATATTTTTAATTAAAAAAAAAATCTTATTATGCTCAATATTAGGAATATTTGATGTAGATCTGATATGCAATAAAATTTCGAAAAAAATTTCATGATCATCCCATTTATTTAGCATTCCAGAAAAGCCGGCTAAGTCACTTAAACTTAAATAAAACCAAAATAATATAGCTTTCAGAAGACACATATTAGATTCTAATTCACTTTATTCATACTAAGCTTGGTTTAATTCCATTCTAAAGTAGCTAATTTTTTGCAATGAAAAATTTGCAACAAAATATACACTAAGGATGAAAGAATTTACGTCTCAAGAATGAAAACTTACACATCTATTTTTATCAATAATTTCTACCATATTTGCAGAGGTTCCAATTTATTACGAATTGTCGTTATCTTTATACCGAATATTTTTTACTGTATTATTATTTTTTTTTTTTTTTGTAATAATTATTTCTGTTTAAATAAATCAAATACCATTATTTCTTAATAGTAGTATGAAATTACATTTTTACTACACCTCCTTATTTGCGCTAATTTTTTTTAAGATTGAATATGATAGAATTTATTAATAAAAATATTGATGTATACTGTAAAAAATATGTCCTATTTGCTGCCAGAAATTCTCTGTAATTTCAGAAAATATGTTCTGACAGCATATTTTTTTTTTTTTTGTAAATTATGCGTATTTTCTCAAATTACAGAGCCTTTCTGACAGCAAATAGCACATATTTTTTACCGTGCAAGAATTGTGTCTTGAGACGGAAATTCATACACCCTTGATGCAAACAAACAGCATTGAATTAGCCTTGAGATTTTATCAATAATTTGTTTGTTGCTTCATATGCATGAAAACTTAGTTAGTGAAAACATTCTAGATATAATTTTTAATAATATAATTATTATTTTATAATAATAATACTCCAGAAAATAGTGTAAAATATAATTCTAAGGCGAAATTTATGTGTCAGTTTGAAATAATAAACACTATTCATCATGCAAAAATAAATAAATAAATAAATAAATAAAATAAAAAGTAGCATACTTTCGTCAAGTCTGATAAAGATAACTGTTTATTTATTTATTTTATTTTAGAAATAATTATTTCATTTTATTTAGTGTATTCCTACATTTATGCTTCACCCATGCCTACTTTTTTTCACAAAGTAAAAAAGTTCGACTATTTCAACCACAAAATGTTTGTGAAATCTTGGAGTTTACTATGTTTGTTAAAAGTTCTTTATACCCTACTTTTAGCAGCAGTTTTTCGTATAGGTTTTAAGTTTCAAATCTGATGATTGTTACCACTGTCACATTTTCCTCTTTAGAACATCGTAATTTTCTGTATGGAAGATGTGAGACATTGTCAATGGTTCTTATATATTATCCGTACTTGAAAAATAAAATTTTTTATCATTTTGTTTATCACAAATTTCAGTAACCGTTATACAAGAAAATATCTTAGATTACTTGCTAATAACGCGATGAAAATTTCTTTAAACATTTTAATCTTAATTTTATATTTTTAATTATAAGTATTATTATAAAATATTTTACTTTTCTGTCGTTTCAAAGTTTATTTGGTAATTACAATTTCATTTTTGTCTAAGAAAAAATATCTCGTAAAAATTACTAATAATGCTCAAATTAAATTTTATGTTAATTTTTTTAATAAATAATTATCTTTAAATGAATTGGATTTCTTTTTCTAACATTTTTTTCCATGTATCAGCGATTCACCTAATAAGTAGATTATATAAAATACCAGTTTACATATATAATTTTTGTACAGACAACATATGTATTTTATTTATCTTTTTCTTTTAATATCCATTTCTTTTATTTTTTATTTTTCCATTATTTTCATTTCATTACTGTAGATGGCAGCACTAATCATGTTACAAAATTTAGGAATAATCTGATTATTTTTAGGACTTCAATCCTTATTTCCTGAATAACGTTATGAATCCTATTTTTTACTCCATGATCACTGCAATTTTGTTCTGATTAACTGTGTGTTTACCCGTTAACTGACTGTTATACATGTGTTAGATCATTCAAGTGGCAGTTTATTTTATATTTTATAAAGTAATTTTGTATATTTATTTTTATCTCCATTTTATAAAAAAATTATATTGATATTTTTATTTTAAATGGTTTTGGAACTTCATCCTCAGGTAATCGTTTTATTTTGATCTTCGCTTTTTATGTTTTTTCTATGGGTGTTTCTACATGTATAGGTTATTCAAGTGTCAGTTTCTTTTATATTTTCTAAAGTAATTTGTATTTTTATTTTAATCTCCATTTTTTTTTTTTTTTTTTTTTTTTAATGGTTTTGGATCATCATACTTAGGTAATCGTTTATTTCGATCTTCGTTTTTTTGTTTTTTCTATGGGTGTTTCGGGCCTGTGAACAAAGAAATTCTTGGCTTTTGGTTTCTTTGTTACAGAAAAACATCCATTTTTTAGCATATTTACATTCTGCCAGGCCCTTGAAAACGTTAGAATGCAAATTATGCTTTATTCTTCTTCCAATTTCCAATATTCATTTCAATTTTTATTTAATTCTTTTGTGGTTTGATTTGGGTGGTCTTCGCTTATGATCCAAATAATTGGTTTAATGCTGAAGTGAATCGTCTTTAAATTTTATGCACTGATATTTTTGTATTACTATATATATATATATATATATATAATAAAGGTAATTTAAAGAATATATTTAACAGGTTTTTTTGTTATTTAAAATGATAGATGAAATGTCTACTTAATTTTATACTGCAAAAGAATGCTGAAAACTATGCTAAAATTATCTCTCACTAGTAAATAATACCGTGCTTTGAAGAATAAAACTGATAAAGACTAATATGCATCTTATAAAAGGGGTTATTTAAAATAAATAGCTAAGTGGATAATTTTACCCTTTTCTCTAGACGCTGAACAAACTTTTTCTTCCGTCAGCATTATAGAAGAAGCCAACAGACGATGAACAATGGCAAAAAAATATTGACAGCTAAAATTTCTATTTTTGGACCTTTGATTTTCGGTACTTGAAGTTATTTTTGTTAAAATGTTTTATGCTTTTATATAAGAAAAAATATTGAAACACAAATTTCTAAAAATAACAAAATTAAATATATCGCATAATTACATATAAAATTTATTATTTTTAAAATATCAATAATATTTTCTTGAAAGATTTTTTAAAGTGGAATTTATGTACTTTCAGAATTATATCTTTTTAATATTAACGATATGTTGAATATTCGATTTTATCAAAAAATAGATACATAATTTTTATATGATTTTAAGCGTTGACTTAACGGAAAATTTATCTCTTACTTTAATGACATGTGTAGTATGTAATCATATCAAGAAAAAATATTATTATCCGTTAACACCCACAAGACAACCGATACGGGGAGACACAAAACTCTAATTTGATCCATGATTTTTTTTTTTTTTTTTTTTTTTTTTTAATTTATACGTTAATCTTCTTATTTTTATTTATTAAGAATATAAGCAGAATTCATATTGCACAATTAATGTACTAATAAGCTAAGTAAATACATATATTTAGATTAAAAAAGGTATAATTAATATGTATATACATTTGTACTGAAAGAAATTACAAAGAGAAATTTGAATACCACTTTTTAACTTTCTCTAACCCATAGGGTCGAGAAAGTATTGTTTTAGGGTCAAATTTTCGAACGTGAGTTTTTGTTATATTTACATGTTCTGAGGTCCCCTGAATATGAAAATCATGTTTTTAGCAAATGGTCTGTGTGTCTGCCTGTGTGTCTGTTATCAGCATATATCAAGAACAAATAGAAGCACAAATTTCAAACTCAGTATTCTAAATCTGCATCATATAGGGATGCTACAGTAAGCTTTTCGTTGAGATGAAGCAAATGGTTCGTGTACAGGGACACTCAAAAGTATTCAAATACATTACGTCTATGGGGGAAATTGCAGGTAAGTAGAGATTAACATCTATAGACTGCACTAAACCAAATGAAACGAATATATCTGTACTGATAAGTATAAAGGGTTTAAGTCCAAAAATGTCGATTTTGAGTTAAGTACATAGTCAGACGCAGAAAAAAATTCTCAATCAATTGGTATAAAGGATTTAAGTCTATGTCATTTAGTCTTTGAGAAAATCGATTGGTAAAAAAAGGTTCAAATCATAAATTTACCATTCATGTATGGTATATAATATTTAATTCAGTTTTTTCCTGTTTTTAAATGAAGGTTGACAATCACTGAATGGTACAAAGGGTATAAATCAACATAATCCCTTTTCCCTAATCGATTCTTCTGATTTGTTTTTAGACAGTTCAATTTTATTTTTCGTTTCCTGAAAAATCAAGAATATGGACTTAAATCCTTTATACTTATCAGTACAGATATATTTCTTGTAATAGAGATAGTCAACTGGGAAAATTTTTTTGTGTATGTAATAGCCTCGCCTCCGCCTTGTGGGGGGGGGGGGGAAGTTCCCCCTCGAGGGGAGTAAATTTTCATGATGGGTATCTTTCAAAAGAGCTCGCCAATACCTTTAAAACGAATGGTTGAACCATCGATCTGCGATAATTTAGAATAAAGATATCGATTTTTTTATAATTTTTAACATTTTTTTTAAATGTTATACTGAGAAAAAATTCAACTTTTTTTTTTTTTTTTTTTTTTTTTTAATATATATATATATATTTAATGTTATACTACTTCTCTTAGTATGGAAATCGTCTGCATTATCATACAAGATAATTTGTTTAAATAATAATTTTAATAAATATTTTTTTAAAAACAGAATTATTGTTTAACAACGGAATTAAATTCTATATAAATGTAGTTGCATTGATGAAACAGGGATTGGGGGGAGCGGTAGTTCTGTGTGAGGGGGGCGGTAGCCCCCCATCACAGAGAATTAATTATAATATAAAACTCTTCCGAAGCCTAATTTGAATTGCTTAACATAGGTTTACATAACAGTACCCGTTATCTTACCTCTTAATCTCCAACCTGTATTTATAGTATTAAATTTCAGGATAAGAGAAAGACGTGTGAGTGACACACCAGCTTATTTATATAGTAATTTTAGACTTGACTAATCGTTGGTATCCGTTGATATATTTTAATTACTGTATAAATATTATGGTATCCAAATTTGCCTTTATACAGGTGTTGTTTGTAATACAAATATGAATACAGAAAACCCAATTCTGTAATACATTACTTGAAAAAAATAAAGCCCGCGGGTGGGACGGGACTTGCTACTAGAGATTACTGAGTGCTCTTTCTATATACCCGCGTCCTGATTTATTACAAGCACTCTTCCAATAATATTATCTTAAAATAAATTTCTTATTAAATGTACACTGAACAATTAAGAATAAATTTATTTTAAAATAATAATGGCGGAAGAGTGTTTATAAAATTTCGAACCATATCTTTCCTCAAGAGGGGACTTTAGGCTGTTTTGGGTTAATAAAGATTTACATATGTATTTTTATTTAGTAAAATTTTCTCCGACTAGGTGGAGCAACAATACAGACAGTTTCAAATAAGCTAATTATACAGTAAACTGGAGATAATTTAAAAATAGACACATTCTTTTATCTTCCACTTTTCAAAGTACTTTCTGGAAAATGATGTGGCAGATAGTATTAGAAATTCTACTTGAGCGTGGCATATAGTTGTTTATTTCTTCTAGTGAAAAACTTTCGTGCCACACCAAGTCAGATATTTGCAAGGTAAACAGTAAATAAGGAAACATACATACTATTTCTGTTAATATTTCTACCAAATAAATTTTGAAATGCTTTATCTAAAACAGAAGTCGCCGATCTTTTCGCCGTCGCGGCCCACCAATTTGACAATTTAATATCTCGCGGACCACTTATATGATTGTTTAAGAAATGTACATATATGTATAGAATAAGAGGCCTCGCAGCGTTGCTAAAAGTTTACGCTCATTTTATTACATTTTCACCATCATTTTAAAACAATACTGTTTTTGCAAAATGTTTGCAATTGTTTTAGCATTAAAATATTCAAGAAAAAACAGCATGTTTTTTAATTATAATATACAGAGTTTTCAGCAAAAATTATTCAGACTGTCTTTCGAAAATTTTACCCCGAAACAATACTTTCTCTACCACATTTGGGTAAGAGAAATTAAAAATACTTTTGAAGCAATATACTACAATTTGAGTACAAATATCTTAAATAACTCGCAAAATATGAACATTTTTATGAAAAACGTTTTCGCTGCGCATGTGGGAAGGATAGAAAAAAAATTATAACATAAGTTCAAAGCTAGATATACTGGGCAACATTTGTCAAAAGTTCATTTGAATAGAGTAAAAATTAAGCAAATTATACACAAGTGAACGAGCTAGATTTTAGGTATTTTCCAAGAGTTGGAATTTCACAAAGGGTTTTTCACATGCCGCGTAATTAATTTAAAGATGCAAATATGTTAATCACTTAGCAAAAGTTCTTTTTTTTTTGTGAAAAACCCCTTATCATCTCACAAATCTTAGTAAATAAACAAAAATATGTTAGAGTTACAAGCTTATAAGAGGTTTTTCACAAAAAAGTACATTTGGAGCGTGGTGGAAATAATTTGATCTTGAAATTAATTACGCAGCATGTGAAAAATCCCTTACGAAATTTCAACTCTTGGAAAGTACCTAAAATCTAGCTCGTTCATTTGTCGACAATTTGCTTAATTTTTAATCTATTCAAATGCACTTTTGACAGAAAGTGCCCAGTATATCTAGCTTTCAATCTATGCAATAAAACTTTTTCTATTTTTCACACATGCGGAGTGTAAACGTTTTCCATAAAAATGCTCATATTTCATAAGATATTTAAGATATTTGTATTCCGATTGCAGTATGTTGTTTCAAAAGTGCTTTTTCAATTTATCTGAAAGTGGGAATAATTTTCATTTAAAACTCTGTATATTATAAATTAAAAAATGCGGACTTTTTTCAGAGTTTTAAAATAAATGCTTATATTGCCGTTATGTAACATCTAATCGTTTAACAAATTCATCCATAAATTGTATAGTGTATATATTAACATATTCTAAAGTTACAGATCATTTCGTTCACTTAACAATACAGAGTGATCACAAACATCATTGATTTTGCTCAATTTGTTACCGGCCCCCTAACTGTTGTCTTAAATTAATCGTCACTGAAAAACACGAAGAAGATAATTCTTTAAATACCCAATATTTAAAAACATTTCATAGAGAGATAATTTTTCTTATTTGAAAAAAAACAGACCGTTTGAAAAACTTGCTAAACATTTGAGCAGGATTTTATATATTTTAAGAAATTCTACATCGTAATTTAAAAAAAAAAAGAATAAATTTATTAAATTTTAAATTTAACTAAATATTTTTAAATCAAATAAATAAATAAATAAATAATAAATAAATAAATAAATAAATAGAACTAAGAATGAAAACGACTTTTTGTTGTTGTTGTTGATTTTGAGGGGAGGAATTCCTTCTGCATAATTTCAAAGCTCTATAAATAACAGAAATGAGGGAGCAAATATTTACTGGAGCTTGGATTTTGAAAATCTGTGTTACTAGGTTTTTGAGATGGTGAGGAATAGAATGCGTATAATTCCGAATCCGTAAAATTATTATGAAAAAAAATAAGGACAGGTATTTAGAAAAATCAAAATAGAGCTAAGAGTTACAAAAACCACGTTAATAAGTATTTAGGGTCAGGAAACGAATGTGCATACACTGTAAATAATTTTTACCTCACTGCCAAAGTTTAGCTGTAAATTTTACGGCTAATCCGTATTTTTTTATACGTGATTTTACCTTAAATTACCTCAATTTTTCACTAAATTTCAGGTTCATAGCAACATTTAATTCTAAATGGGTGCAACGAGAGTTCTTTTCTTACAACATATATATATATATATATATATATAGTTATAAGAATATGTAAGAATATATAAGTATAAACGTAAGGGCGTTAGGACATACTTAACTACCCTTTTTGGTCTAGTACAATCGTGGCAGCAGTATTCATTTAAAGAAGCTGGACTCATTTCTACACAAAATATTTATTGTATTCTGCCGGGATTTCCATCGTAGGAGAGGCCAGCAGAATATTTTAAATATCACATCATGATTTTTATTTGAGAAGACAACATATAAGGAAAGGGCACGTGACGTCACTCGCAGTCATGTTATAGGTACAGTGGCATAACATTGGCATTTCCACCAATACAGGTTGATCTTTTGCCACTCGAGAGTGGCAAAGATTGATTGACGGAGCGTTTGTTTGTAAACATGCCATTTCCTTATAGTACGACAATAAGAGAAAAAGCTCTTCATCTAGCGATGCATGCATTTTTATATTATGGAAATCGAAAGGAGAGTACGGGATTTTTCCCATACGTGACGATATGTCACGTGATTAAAAATATGTAGCATTTTAAAGGCGTGCTTTTTAATTATTTAATTGGTCCTTCATATTGAGACTGGGCAGAGCCTTTGTCTGGAGGAAAAAAGATCAATTTGAAAGAAATAAGTTAATTCAATAATTAAAAAAAAAGATTAATTTTGCTAACGGTTTAGTTTTTAAGAAAGCGAAAATGGTAGTTTCGATTTAAAAGAACAGATTGGAATTATTATTGAAGAATATATTAATTAAATTATAACTTAATATAAAAAGACCAAATTAGGGGTTTTTTACATAGCATCCCCTCCACCAAGTTCGGGAGGTAAAAAAGTCCGCAATATCTTCCCTTACAAAAACAATAACTAAATAGAAACAATAATACGATTTATGCATACGAACATGTAAGAATAATCATACTAAGATAATACGTTGAATATAATACATAAGAATAGAAACAATAAAAATACTGATTAACTATACGCATAGCAAACTGAGCAGGATGTCTTAGCTCTAGTCTTAACTCTCCTAAAGCAAGTGAATTTAGAAGAATGGCATAAAGTACATGGGATAAAACTAATTCATGAAAATCTTGTCATAACGGAAAAATAGCGAAATTTCTTAATTTCTGTCTTAATATGAATTTTTAACACATTTTTATTTTTATTCGATCAAAATGTACTACTGTAATTTTATTCTATCAATCCTATATTACATAATTGCCAACTTTTACGTTTTATCACTACTAGAAAATTTTAATCGGAATTTTTCTGTTATTTAATCGGTGAAAACTGTCACAAAAACATTAAAAAAAAAATCTATTAACATTTTATAGTAGTCAAGAAACGTAAAAGCTGGTAGCTATGATACTATAAAAGATAAAAATGTAATTATTTACTTTTTACATTTAAGTAAAAAGGGTTAAAATAATAGTATATTTCAATTTGAATATATTCAGTAAACAAACATACTTTATTGATAGATCCATTATACATGCTTACTGAATAACATTAAATTTTCTGTTGTTTACATTACTTTACCCATATATATGGTAGAGAAAATTTTGTTTTGGGGTCGAATTTTCGAAATTGAGTTTTTGTTATATTTACACGTTTTGAGTAAAGTGTATAAACACGTTTTGAGTGTTTGTTCCCTGAATCCAAAACTGATGTTTTAGCGGTTGGTCTGTCTATGTGTGGTTGTCTGTTATCAGCGTATCTCAAGAACAAATAACAGCAGAAAGTCCAAGCTTGGTATTCTAAATATGAATCATATGGAAATGCTACAGTAAACTTTTCGTTGATATCAAGCAAATGGTTTGGGTACCATATCCAAGAAAATTCAAATGCATTACTTCTATGGGGAAATTTCTGGTAAATACAATGTAACATCTACAGGCTTACTTAAACGAAACGGATTGAATAGAATTTATTATATTAAAAAAAAAAAAAAAAAACCAAGTCCTTCCGGCTTATTCGGAAGGGTAGGTTGATTTCTTTTTCCTTATCAAGTAGCCGTCATTTTGTTTCAAAATGGCGGCTACAAATTATTAATGCACTTGGTAGAAATATTGATGTAGGCTATGCACATATGGAGTTTTAAGCAAATCGGTTCATAAATACATTTTTATGTGAATTGAAAATTTTTAAGTGACCGACGCTTGGAAATAAAATGGTGGGTTAAGTTGACAAATATATGAAATATATTTGTGAGATAAGTCTACTGTACACATATAGTTCGAATTAATTCAAAATCTCAAAAGTCATCGTGTTGAAAAATTAAGTGGCTGCCACTTCGATCAAAATGGAAGAGAAAGTTGCTCATCTAAGATATCGTTGCAAATTTGAAAATATATATATATATTTGTAGAAATCCTTTCAAAGAGGCTTAGTAAGTTGATAAAATGTTAGTTTTCTGCATTTCTAGTTTGTTTTAGCATTAAAATAGCCTAATTTTCCCTTTAAAACGCATTAAAAAGATTCAGTAACGCAGGTAATGGATTTGGCGTCAAATTTGGCGACTTTTCCCCTATGGTGACATTTTTGGCGACTTTTGGCGAGAAAATACTTATTATCGATATACCAAAGATGGACGCAATAACGTGATTGGTTCACGAGTTACGTGAATTTTCTAAATTTTTGTTGTTTGAATGATAAATCCATTTTTCAACTTTGATTTCAATTGATTAAGTATTTCCAAAGTTCCAACAAACACATCCAAGATATTTGAAGCATAGGTTACTGTCCAACTGTGGTTTAAATCAGTGCTGTGTTTCAAAAGTTATTATTATGGCAAATTTTCAAGTGGCAGTCTAAGTGGCTGCGACTTGGAAAACAAAATGGCAAAACAACTTGCCCATCGAAATGATCCAGTATATTTGTATGATAAGTTCATTGTCCAGTTCTAGTTTAAATTAAATCAGTGTTTCAAAAATTATCGTCATAAGAAATTTTCAGGTGACATCACTTGTAAAAAAAAGTGGAGTGAGATGCCCAGCGATCTTATCTGAGATATTTGAATGATAAATCCACTACCCAAATTTGATGCGAATTGATTCTGTATTATAGTCCAAGCGGCGGCTGCAAAAAATTGACTTGATAAGGTATGAAGCTGATTTTTTTTCTATAGATAGAATTCATTGTTACAATGAAAATCTGATAGGGTTGCCTGGTCAAAGCCGTCAAGTTTAAGAGAAACTACCTCACTTCCGGTCACAATTTAAACGATTTTCGAACCCCACAAGTGTGAAGATGAAACCGGTGCTAAAATGTAGAGATTAATATGCTCTTTAAACTGGCATAGGGTTGCTTGGTCAAAAACGTCAAGTTTCAGAGGTTGCCTAGATAGTAGGGGTCAAATTTAAACGATTTTCGAACCCCACAAGGTGTGAAGATGAAACCGGTGCTAAAATGTAGAGATTAATATGCTCTTTAAAATGGCATAGGGTTGCCTGGTCAAAGCCGTAAAGTTTCAGAGGTTGCCTCGATAATAGGGGTAAAATTTAAACGATTTTCGAACCCCACAAATGTGAAGATGAAACCGGTGCTAAAATGTAGAGATTAATATGCTCTTTAAAATGGCATAGGGTTGCCTGGTCAAAGCCGTCAAGAAACAGAGGTTGTCACGAAAATAGGGGACGTATTTTACGATTTATTTACCCAAGTAAAAAGTGATTTACCCAGTATAAAGATGAAACCGGTGCTAAAATGTAGAGATTAATATGCTCTTTAAAATGGCATAAGGTTGCATGGTCAAAACCGTCAAGACCCGGAGGATGCCTCGAAAATAGGGGTCAAATTTAAACGATTTTTGAACCCCACAAGCAGGGCCCGACTTAGACTGCCTGGAGCCCCCGGGCAAGCCTATTCTGGGGGGGGGGCTTTCAGTGGCATAAGAGTTCTTTGGGTTGCAGAATTTATGCATACGCCTGTAGGGGGCCCCTTCCAGAAGGGGGCCCAGGGCATTTGCCCCGTATGCCCTGCCGTTAGTCAGGGCCTGCCCACATGTGTGAAGATGAAACCGGTGCTAAAGTGTAGAGATTGATATGCTTTTTAAAATGGCATAGGATTGCCTGCTCAAAACCCTCAAGATTCGGAGGTTGCCTCGAATATAGGGGTCAAATTTAAACGATTTTCAAACCTCACAAGTGTAAAGATGAAACCGGTGCTAAAATGTAGAGATTAATATGCCTTTTAAAATAGCATAGGGTTGCCTGCTCAAAGACGTCAAGAAACAGAGGTTGCCACGAAAATAGGGGACGTATTTTACGAATTATTTACCCAAGTAAAAAGTGATTTACCCAAGTGTAAAGATGAAACCGGTGCTAAAATATAGAGATCAATATGCTCTTTAGAATGGCATAAGGTTACCTGGTCAAATCTGTCAAGTAAAGCAGTCAACCACAAAAAAAAAATAGGCGAGTTTTGAAGATTTCTTAACGAAGTGTAAAAAAAAAAAAAAAAAACGAATAGCATTAACAAAGAAAATGAATATGGATGAAATTATATGAATATTTGAAAGGTGTGGCTGGTTCCAGAATGTACAGCATAGAAGTTATTTTAAAATGGCATATGTTTACCTGGTAAAATTAGTAAAGAAATAGCGGTTAGTCTCCAAAAAGCTAACGAATATTAAAGGTGTTTACCACAAAGTGAAACACACATGAAGACTACTTAAACTAGTATGTTGTGGCCACCAGAAGACTTTCTTCCATATTTTCCTATACAAATTCCCTCAGTAATAATATTTAAAAAAAAAAAAAAAAATCCATTTTTTTTTTTCGTTAAAAGTAAAAAAAATCGATAACTTTGTTTTAAATGATCACATATTTATAGTTCAACCATTCGTTTTAAAGGTATTGACGAGACCTTTCGAAAGATACCCATCTTGAAAATTTACCCCCCCGGGGGTACTTCCCCCCAGGGGATGCCCCCACATGCACAATTTTTTTTTCTAATTAACTACTACTGTTATCAATAATTCATATTAATTTTATAATCACAGGTTAAGAATAACTCTCATTATGTACATTTATACGAAATTTTGTCCTATACTGCCATGTTAAAAATTTAGAAAAAATACGATCACAGCGCCTCCTGTTGAGCGATTGATCCCCAAATCTAATCAGTGCCAGTTTAAGTCAGGGGCCAACTAAATACCAAGTTTGGTTAAATTTCGTTAAAAAAAAATTTAAAAAAATACGATTTTTTAAAATAATTATTGTAAATTTCATAATGATTACTAAAAAATAATTCTCTGTATGCACATTTATACAAAAATTTGTGCTATATCACCGTGTTGAAAATTTAGAAAAAGCGGGATGGCAACGCAACCTGTAAGACAATTTTTACCAAAAGTTGATAGGCACTAATTTATGTCAAGGTGCAACTACATATCAATTTGTATGAAATTCTGTGCCGTAGTTCCTGAGATACAGTTGTCACAAACTTTTGTCACACACACACACACACACACACACAGACAGACTGACAGACAGACAGACATTTTCTAAAAATGGTCAAATCGTGTTCTACAGCTCTCAAAACTTGTCAATCCATCAAAAACCCGAGGTCGAAATTTTTTACGAATGCAATACTTTCTTCTATTGAATATAGACGAAAGTAAAAAGGTTAAACACGAAATGATTAATATATAAAGATGAAATTCCGAGCTAAATGTAGAACATACAACACTTTTCAATTTGCTTACGGTTGGTGCTTCAAACCTGTCAAGCTATAGCGGTCAGCTTAGAAAAGGAAGCGAATTTCAATATTCGTTTATTTTATTTGTTAAATGATGTAAGAGATTTTAAAGCATAAAGAAAATTAAATTATTATGCGTGACCATTCTTTTTCTAATCTGTATAAAAGTAATTTCAGTTCACAAGCTCGTTTTTCCCCATTTTTCAATAGAGTTCTAACAACCACGTGACTTTCTTCTTAGCAACCGTACTTTGCTGAAGGACAACGCTAACTTTTCCATGCCTTTGGAAGCGTAGTAGTCGAATTTTTTTATGCTTTTACAAATACATTTACAATACTGTGTTACAATAAATTTGTAACACTATTCCGCAATGATAAAATGGGTCAGTGGGGTCAACTATCCCCCTGCAAACAAATATGTGACGTCATCTGTTATAACTCAATACTTAAAATATTCAAATTGTGTCAAAGTATTGAGAATATAAATTCCCTGAAGAAATGTATGCGGCTGCATTGTAGAATTTTATACGAAAATTTTAGGTTGTGCCGATTTTGTTATATTAAAAATTTGTCAATTTTAGAAAATTTTCTCAATTAATTTTTTATATCTAATTAAAAATAATCAAAAATACCTTCTGCAAATTAATTATTAGTACAAATAAAGCGAAAAACATTTTTAAAAAATTGATAAATTTTTCGCGTTTCTTAATAACTATGAATTAATTTATGAAACTGAAATTTGTAAATCTTGCTGCAAATCTGAAATAAGAGAGTTTTTTTTCATTTATTTAATTATTTATTTTGTATACTAACAGAATTTTTATTATGAATTTCTTGGTCATTATTATCTTCATTTCTATTAACTTTTGCGGGCGTATTTTCTGATCTGCATCCGCATGCTACATTTTTAATTTTTACTATTAATTCGTTGTTTTTATGGGAAATTTAAGAACAGTTTCATTACAGTTTATTTATTTATTTTTTCTTTTTTAAATACTTTATATATATATATATATATATATATATATATATATATATATATATACATATATATATTTACATTGTATAAAAAAAACCTTCAAAATTAGCTTGCTTTATTTATTTATTTTTTTTTCCGAGGCAACCATTATTTCTCGAGTTTTTCACCTGGCAACCCTATGATACTCTAAAGAGAATATTATTCTCTATATTTTATAAACGGTTTCATTTTTAAATATGTTAGGGTAAGAAAACCGCTAAAATTCGACCCCCCCCCCCCGCACACACACACACTTTTCGTGGCAACCTCTTTTCTTGGCGGTTTTTGACCACACAACCCTATGCCATTTTAAAGACCATATCGATCTCTACATTTTAGCACCGGTTTCATCTTCACACTTGTGGGGTTCGAAAATCGTTTAAATTTGACCCCTATTTTCGAGGCATCCACCGGATCTTGACGGTTTTGACCATGCACCCTTAAGCCATTTTAAAGAGCATATTAATCTCTACATTTTAGCACCGGTTTCATCTTTATACTTGGGTAAATCACTTTTTACTTGGGTAAATAAATTGTAAAATACGTCCCCTATTTTCGTGGCAACCTCTGTTTCTTGACGGCTTTGACCAGGCAAACCTATGCCATTTTAAAGAGCATATTAATCTCTACATTTTAGCACCGGTTTCATCTTCACACTTGTGGGGTTCGAAAATCGTTTAAATTTTACCCCTATTATCGAGGCAACCTCTGAAACTTGACGGCTTTGACCAGGCAACCCTATGCCATTTTAAAACGCATATTAATCTCTACATTTTAGCACCGGTTTCATCTTCACACTTGTGGGGTTCGAAAATCGTTTAAATTGTGACCGGAAATGAGGTTGTTTCTCTTAAACTTGACGGCTTTGACCAGGCAACCCTATCAGATTTTCATTGTAACAATGAATTCTATCTATAGAAAAAAAATCAGCTTCATACCTTATCAAGTCAATTTTTTGCAGCCACCGCTTGGACTATTACTAAAGTTACCATAATAACAAATTTTCAAGTGACCGCTACTTGGAAATAAAATTGCGGATCAAGTCACCAAGTGAACTTATCCTAGATATTTAAACCATAAGTTCACTATCCAGCTTTTATTTGAATCAGTTTAGTATTTTAAAAGTTACCGTAATGGCATATTTTCAAGTGGCAGTGTGATTTCAAGTGGCTGGAACTTAGACACAAGATGTCGGGACAAGTTGCCCAGTGAAAACATTCAAGATAATTATATGATAATATCACTGTCCAAATTTGGTTCGATTTGGAATATTATTTCAGAAGTTATCGTGATTTTAAATTTTCAAGTGGGAGCCTGATTTCAAGTGGCCCTGCTTAACTTAAGCTATCTGCCACTTTATTAAAAATGGCGGATATAGTTTATTAATAAACTTGATTGAGATCCTTATGTGGTCTGTATTTACATCAAAATTCAAACAATTTCAGAATACGCTTTTTACAATTTAAATTTTAAATTTTCAAGTGGTCTCCACTTGAAAACAAAATGGCGGAGCAACTTGGATAACAAACTCATCTAAGATATTTATAAGATAAGTTAAGACACTGTTCAAATTTGGTTCCATTTGGAGTATTATTTCGGAAGTTATCATGGTTTTAAATTTTCAAGTGGTGGCCTGATTTCAAGTGGTCCCGCTCAACTTAAGATATCCGCCACTTTATTAAAATAGGCGGATAAAGTTCATTAATAAAGTTATTTGAGACTCTTGTGTAATCTATGTACACATAAAAAATTTAAAAAAAATTAAGAATACGCTTTTTACAATTTGAATTTGAAATTTTCAAGTGGTCACCACTTGAAAACAAAATGGCGGAGCAACTTGGTTAACAAATTTATTTTAAATATTTATAAGATAAGTTAAGACACTGTCCGAATTTGGTTCGATTTGGAGTGTTATTTCAGAAGTTATAGTGATTTTAAATTTTCAAGTTGTAGCGTGATTTCAAGTGGACCCGCTTAACTTAAGATATCTACCACTTTATTAAAAATGATGGATAAATTTCATTGATAAACATCATTGAGACCCTTATGTGGTCTATATTTACACCAAATTTCAAACAAATTCGGAATACGCTTTTTACAATTTGAATTTGAAATTTTCAAGTGGTCTCCACTTGAAAACAAAATGGCGGAGGAACTTGGTTAATAAACTCATGTAAGATATTTATATGATAAATTAAGACACTGTCTAAATTTGGTTCGATTTGGAGTATTATTTCGGAAGTTATAGTGATTTTAAATTTTCAAGTGGTAGCCTGATTTCAAGTGGTCCCGCTTAACTTAAAATATCTGCCACTTTATTAAAAATGGCGGATAATCATCATTAATAAACTTCATTGAGACCCTTATGTGGCCTGTATTTACACCAAAATTCAAGCAAATCTTGCTTTAAATATGCTTTTTACAATGTCGGTTTAAAATTTTCAAGTGGCTGCCACTTGAAAACAAAAAGTTGGAGCAACTTGGTTAACGAATTCATCCAAGATATTTATAAGATTACTTCACTGTCCAAATGTGGTTCAATTTCGCGTATTATTTCGGGAGTTATCGTGATGACAAAATTTTCATTATATATAGATAGATAGATAGATAAACGAAGTGATTGCAATAGGTCGATTTCTAAAGAAATCAACCTAAAACATGTTTTGTGTAGTTTGTGGTATGGAAATCATTCATCATTCGTTTATACGGGTACCCAAATAATTTAGATATATTGGGCTATACTTGGAAATTGCAGGAATCGCAATTTATTTTGTGTTTGATGTTTTTGAAATAAGACTAATTCTAAATATACAGTATCGTTTATAGTGTACATTGATTATAGACAGTATAGAGGGCTGCCCATAATTAGACAAAACGTTATTTCTATTGAGTGTAATTAATGTAAGTGCTTTGTGCATTTTACTATGTCGACGAATACTGTAAAATTAATTTTTCATACCCCTACTGCAGACAAAATATTTTTTGAAGTTCTATTTTCATTTCTGTTTTTTACATAATATCACGTTTAGAGGTGCCCTGATTGCGAAAGTCCAATTTTTAGCGGTTGATTTGTATGTATATCTGTCATCAGCATAACTTAGAAACAAATAACTGCAGAAAATTCAAATTTGGCATTTTTAATTTCATAATAATTTTGCCCACTTACCAAATTTGATTAAGCCTGGAAAGTTTAAAAACAAATTAATAACAGACTTATTTTTTAATAATTTTATGTACTGTAATTGAACGGGGGGTGTCACACAAAACTACTCCTAGAAATATTCTAGTTTATTTTAAATGAACATTGAACCCTATTATCGATAGCTAGTGATCTTAAGACTTAATATGCAATTTATCATTATCGTATTGAAATACAAAGTAAGAGAAAGTCATGTGAGGGGCACATCAGAATATTTTTTTTCTTTTCTTTTGTCTGAATAAAGTAATACACTCGAATATGAGACACACATATATCACTAGTTTAGAGATTCTAGAGACCACAGTCAATAATTCAGCCACAGAAGATAGACTTTTAGAAGTAAAAAATAACAAAAAATTTAAAACAGGTGCAAATCGGCTTTAATTAAAAATACAGTAGAGTCTCGAAAGTTCGAGTCTCAGAAGTCCGAGGTTCCGCTTAATTCGAGGTGCCAAATTTTCCCCCTAGCAACCAAAAGCTCTTCCCATTTCCTCTCGCAACCGAAAGAATGCAGGTCTTATTTTTCGTTTCTTCCTGGAAAGAATTTCAGTAACCCACCACCTTTTGTTCTCTTTGTTTTTGAAGGTGGCTAGGTAGGGGTAAGACTACTATATAACAGGCTGAATCATTCGCCGCCATTTGTCCGTCAAGTCCGTCATTGCTAAACCTAAGATTACTATATAATAGTCTTATATAGTCTCATATAATAGTTTTATATTGTAGTCCGTCATTAATAAACCTAAGACAACTATATAATAGTCATATATAGTCTCATATAATAGTGTTATATGGTAGTTTTAGGTTTAGCAATGACGGACTTGACGTAGAAATGGCGGCGAATGATTCAGCCTGTTATATAGTAGTCTTAGGTAGGGGTTGGTTTGAAAGGAAATTTTAAACCAGATCTACAAGAGTTTTATTCTTCCAAGTTCAATTGTACTACTAGCTTAGATGCTAGTTAGGGACTAGCTGCGTTGTTAGTTGCTCTGTTGCTCATTTAAATTCAATACACGTGCTTGATCCTTATCATTTTGGAAACTTATTGCTGTTGAAAGTGTTGCGTTAAGGTGCCTGCTGCGAAAATGAGTGGAAAAAATAAGAGAAAATTTGTATCTATGATAACTAAATTGAACGCTATAAAAAGATTAGATGCAGGTGAAACAATAAAAAGTGTTGCTACGATTTGGGTGTTGGAGAGGTAACAGTTGGTGACTGGCGCCGCAATCGAATAAAAATTGAGCAGTTTTGTTCACAGAAGTGCAATGAGACTCCAGGAGAAAAAAGAAAATCTATGAGAACATCAGACTATGAAAAAACTAGCAAGGCTTTATTTCTTTTGTTTACTGAACAGCGTAGCAAAGGTACTCCTATAAGTGGCCCTATTCTTCAGGAAAAAGCTGTGTTTTTCAGAAATCAGTTTAAAGAAAGGGAAGAAGATTTCGCAGCAAGCGTTGGTTGGTTAGACCGTTGGAAAAAACGATATGGTGTACGTCAACTAAATATTTGCGGTGAAATACTCTCGGCAGATACGTCAGCTGTGCAGGCACTTCAAAAACGGATTGAAGACATTATATTGACGGAAAAGCTCACACCTGACCAGTTATATAACTGTGACGAAACAGGTTTGAACTTTAAGATGTTGCCCTCAAAATCCCTTGCTTCAAAAGAGGAAAATTCAGCTCCAGGTCACAAAAAACGGAAGGAACGATTAACCATTTTAGCATGCGCCAATGCATCTGGAAATCATAAAATGAAACTGACTGTGATTGGGAAATCTGCCAAACCTAGAGCCTTAAAAAACATCACTGAAGAAGCCTTACCAGTACATTACACAAATCAGAAAAGTGCATGGATGAATCGAGAAATTTTCAAACAATGGTTTCTAGAACATTTTGTTCCAGAAACACGGAAGGCATTGAGAAAAAAAAAATTTGCCTTGCAAAGAAATCTTGTTTTTAGATAACGCTCCATCTCATCCGGACGATGATGAGCTACGTTGTGGTGAAATCTGTGCTATATTTTTTTCTGCCAATGTTACAAGTTTGATTCAGCCAATGGATCAGGGCGTATTGGAAAATTTAAAGAAAAAAAATCGACGCCGTTTGTTACAACATTTAGTTCAGTCTGATGATGAAAGTGTTGCGGATGTTTTGAGGAATGTAAGTATGAGAGATGTTGTCTACTGGATAGCAGATTCTTGGGAAGAAGTTCAACCTACGACAGTAATTAAATCGTGGATTAAGTTTCTACCTGAATTGGTTACGCCTATTGAGAAAATTAATGATGATGATAATGAAACAATTGTTTTGAAAGATTTGGTGAAGGAATTACCAGGCTGCGAAAACTCTAATGCAGTTGATCTAAATGAATGGCTAAATAGTGACGACAAGCTGGAAATAACAGACTCAAATATTATAGAAATGATGGAAGATGAGGAAGAATATGAAACAGAATAAAACGACTCTCCGTTATCAGAAAAAAAAATATCTCATAGTGAAGGTTCTGCAGCCTTAGAACTAGCCTTAAAATATGTAGAACAGCAAACTGAAGCCACCCCTGCAGATGTTTTGCTTTTGAAGCGTTGGCTGACTATCGCATCAACAAAGAGAAGTAATATACTGAAGCAACAAAAAATTGACAATTTTTTTAAATTGTAAAGAATCTTTTACGTCATTATACTAAAGAATAAAGGATTTTAAGGTAATATGTTCATTTTATTTAATTTCATTTGTAGTTGTTAAAAATTTTCTACTTTTTCGGAAAATCCGAGTTTTCAGTAATCCGAGGTAGTGTCAGCCCCAATTACCTCGGATTTTCGAGACTCTACTGTAAAGGGAAAAAGAAAAATGGGGGTAATGCACTTGCAAAATCTCTGTAAGTTTGTCATAACTTAATAACATTCTTTTCCCTTAATAAAAAGTAATAATAGTTACGAGTACTTTTCATGCTTTAATACAAAATAACTGAATAATAGAACTAAATAACTGAATTATTCTAATATTGCATCAAAATAATCAAACATATTGCTTTTTTAATTACGTAGAAATATTAAACATCATATCGTAATTACACTTCGTATCATTTGGAGAGTTTATATATGTATGTTAATAAACACGTAAATAGATACCTTATCTTATAGTCGAAATAATACTATACATTTTAGCCTGAGTTTGTTTATTTCAGTCTAAGCTTTATTCATATATCTGGATTGGATTTCTCCTAAAGCAATGTCAATTTGACAGATCTGCATAACTGACAGTGAAATTGTGACCATTGTCAATCCCGAATTGAAAGACGATCAAATTTTACAATCAAAAATAAACAAAGGCAAAATGGATTTAATTAAAATTAGTGGAGGAGAGCCAAATAAGAAGGGACATAAAAAAAACTTGCATATATCTACAAAGTTGTCATTATTTTCCTACGAGAAAAGTGTAATAATACTTCTATTCTTGTTTTAAAGTTTATCCTTACATTTTCATCTGTATTTATAAAATGTATTTAACATTTGAATAATATAAATTATAATTCAGCTGTGCATGAAATAACTGAATAATTATTCTAATATTACATCAAAATATTCAAGCATACTCCTGTTTTAATTACATAGACGTATTAAACATCATATCGTAATTATACTTCGTATCATTTGGAGCAGTTATATACACATGTTAAGGCAGATGGAAGTAGGTACATTATCTTTTAGTCGGAAATAATACTCCATATTTTAGCCTGAGTTTGTTGATTTCAGTCTAAGCTTTATTTGTATATCGAAACTGGTTTCCTCGAAAAGCAGTGTCAAATTGAAATTGAAATAAGTTTAATAGATGTAATTTCACATTTATCTGAAACACAGTTAAACGATTTACATACAATATATTCGAAATTAAAATGTTAAATGTAAACAATTAACGTGTATTCAAATGTGTATGATGATCATAAACTAGAGATGTGATGCATTAATTTCTATTATATGATAACCTGTTGTTAGCGTATTCCCATTAGAGAGTTTCAGAAATTTTAGATAATTCCACTGGAACTGATAAATAGCACAGCTACACAGTAAAGAAAAAAAAATCAAAAATAGGTAAAAATTTGTAAGATATTTGGGTAAAGCAATGTTCCAAATTGAAAAGTTCTTTTTATAACCGAAAATGGGTCAGAAAAGCTATCTATTTTAAGTTTACAAACTTGTTATTTATGGTTCACTATCTTATTTTATATTTTTATCTATACATACCTATACATACGAAATGTTTACATTTTGTTTAGACCATCTACGCATGTTAGATTTTTTTTATAAAAGGTGAGTGATACAATACTTTCTACAACGTCTTTATTTATTATAAACAAAAATATAAAATAAGACAATGAACCATATATAACAAGTTTGTAAACTCAAAATAGATAGATTTGCTGACCATTTTCGGTTATAAACAGAGCTTTCTAATTTGAAACATTCATTTATCGAAATATCTTACAAATTTTTACCTATTTTAGAAAAAAAAAATTTTACAGTGGACGTTTTTACTAATTTATTGAAAATCAGTCGATAACTATTCTCATGGTCATATGTTTAAATAAAAACATATATTATTTGTAAAAGTATATTGTGTTAATTAGGTGCTTGATATATTATACCCTAAATATAATGTATATGACTGGGATAAAATAATAATAATAATAATAATAATTAAATTTGCCTTGTCACCTCATGGAAAAAAAAAAATCACCGTTCAGAAATTTAAAAAAATCAAAATTCTATGTGTATAAAAATCTATATGACTTTTAGTTTTAAAACGAATTATTCATGAGGACATTTGCTTAAACATGTGTAAGAAATAAAAATTTAAAGAGCAGAGTACACTGTATTATTACTAAAAACATTATCATATTGAAAATTGGTACTTTAAAAGTGATGAATAGGTTTCTAATAAGTTCCCATCGAACTTTATCAAACTCAACTATTTTTGAAATTCTCTGACCAAAACAGTTCTAACATCTAGAAGTCTCGATAACGAATTCTGATATTTACTGTAGCATTCAGTTGATTTATATGACTTGGTTAAGATCGCCAACTGTTATTGTGTCACTGGAGCTTCCAGTTTTCTATTGACGACTGTTGGACAGTGAACTTTAAGTGTGGTCCAAATTTAATCAAACAAAATTCTAATCCACTACTGATGAGATATATTTCCCGTTTCAAAAACAACTATCTGCGCGCGATTACAAGCGTTTAACGGAGCAGAAAGATTAGCGAGAAAATAATAACGTCACTTTCGGTCACTTTCTAAAGATTTTCTAAAAAGCAGGTTTTCACGGTGTTGAGTACTAGTCAATTTATCGCTCTTTTCCGGATCTACGTGACGTCTTCCTGTAGAATGAAGAGAACAATGAATGACTTCAGCCACCGTACCGGCCAGCCCATAGACCTTATATACTAGACAACGCATTCCCCTTCGTTATTTGACTGCATCATGAACGAGCTTCCCCAGCAAAATTGTCACGTGATGTTGGTCTAGCTCTAGAGGAAGAGTGGAGAATGATCACTATGTTATTTTTCTGTAGGAACGAATTTTGTGTTTTTTAATATTTTTATTGTGCACGCACTTTTTATTTTAGCATTTAGATTTACACATGGATGGAAAGCTAAACTTTCATAGATTAATTACATAGAAAAAAAAATTATGATAAATCATTTTGCAAGCGAAAAAATTGCGTTTGAATTCTTACTTCAGTCAGAGAAGTATGAGATTATGCTTGCATACGGGAAAAAAGAGAGAGAGAGAGAGAGAGGAATCACCCCTAGGCCAAGATCACGTGACTTCCGAGACTCAGAACAAAGGATGGAGGTATCAGATTACACCCTCATGTTGAAGACATTCGCTGTAATGGTCAGCCGTATTGGTAGCGTGGTCTAGTATATAAGGTCTATGGGCCAGCCCGTCTTTTCTCAGCGCGTATGAGAAGCTATCACCTCATTGGTTTATCATCGGACGAGAAATTGATCGTACAAATTATTTTTTATGACTAGTCACGAAAAAATTATTCGTATTCCTAACTCCTATTACATTAGGGTTTTAGGCGATTTGAGTCAACAAAATTGGCTCAAATTAACAACTGGCTCAAAAGTTGGGCGAAAAATCTCTGTGCATTTGGGCAATAGAAGCATAAACTAATCTACGTAGGCGCATCTAGCTGGAAGCAGAAAATTAGAAAACTCACCCAGTATCCTACGAAAGAAATTAGCATGAAAGCAGAGTTTCTAAAAGACTTGTGACAATCTTTTAGCATTAAACTGATAAAAACGATCAATCAGTTATATTATTATTATTATTCATGTTTTCTATGCAGACTACACAACGTATTATCCATATAATTTTAAATAAATTAGAATACTTTCATAGTAAAAAATCCTTGATTATGAAAGTGCTTTGATGTTAATGAAGATTATTATTTCACAAAAAATTCCATATCAGTTTTATTTTAATGGATATTTGTTATTCCTATTTGTGGAAAAATCTGTTTTCCAAATATTCTGAGATGTTATATCTCTAGAACATTTGAAATTCTATAAATTCCAATATACACTTTATAAAATTTAGACAAAACGGGATTTCTTTATAGACAGACATCGATTGATTCGTCAGGCCTTTTTAATGTATTTATGAGTATTTTGAAGAACAGTAGCAATTAAGTACAATTGACAGTAAATACGACAAGGAAAAAAAAACAGAGGTACATTATTTAATAAACCACTTGTTATTTAAATCACTTGTTCGAATAAGCAATTCTAATTATCTGTTCATTGAAATTGACAGGTAATAGAACAATTCGTTCACAGAAGTAAACGGTTTAAAAAATTCAGCAATTTACAAAGATTTAAATATTAAATAATCAACTTCGTGCGTGATTCAACAGAAAAGACAGAACGTTGATATTATTCAGTGACCAATTGAAGCAGAATTTTATACAAAAAGCAATGATAATATAATAACGTATGCGCTCCGCGTATGTTCAATCCTTTCATAATAATGAAATTAAAAAAAAAATAATAATAAGCAAAATTATTTTAAATAATTAAATATCTGCAATTTTTCCCATTTATATAACGGCTGGTTGCTTTGAGAACTAAAAAAAAATATCCTTATTGAAGTGTTTACTTTAATTTCATGGTTTTATGACGCTCAAATAAAATCTGATTTTTAAGTATTAAAAATATTTGGTAAGATAAAAAAATTATTATTCAGAATTATTTTATTAATTTAAAACTTTACTTTAGGAAAATATCCTAGCTATGAAAAAATCTTACATATTTTCTTTTCTTACATCAGTCTATATGTATATTTAAGAAAACATAAGAAACAAAAAAATTAATAATTCCAGAATAAATTTCAGATTCATCTATACTGATGACAAATCACTTTAAAACACATTGATACAAAATGTATATGAAGTATTATTATTTTATATATTTTTTTAAGTTTTATTTGTAATAGTTAAGTTTAGTATTTGGCTCGATACTTAAAAAAAAATTGCAACACACATTAATGGATAAATTAAATGGCATCACCAGATTTGCGTTTAAATGTTTCACTTGATACTTAATTAATTATATTAATTAATCTTTTAATATTAATGTGTATGATTTTAAGTGCAATATAAGTCTTACTTATATATATATATATGCAATGACATTTATTATGGAAACAAATATTTATCATTAAAGGTTTAAAAATAGATTATTTTTATGTGTTCTGAAAATAATAATAATAATAATAATAACAACAACTGAAAAATCATTTATCTTAATAAAACTTATTATAGTAAAACAACGCCTGCATTAGCTTTTCAAAATTCAATGTCATCAAATGAATTTATTCTTCAAATATCGAAATAATAACTTTTAACAAATAACTCGTTATTGCAATTTCCTTATGCAGGAAAAGTAACAAATAAAGAAAAAAGAAAACAATAAAAATTCCTTCGTTCTATTTTAAATAAAATACTTTGATTTACTTATTTAGTTATACTAAAAAAGGAATTTACATGGAATCGGAGAACTGAAGAAAAGATAATACAATTGTTTATTTTCTAAGGATTACAATTGATGCAGTCGAAAATATGATTTACAAAATAAAATAAAACATAAATGATTAGGTTGTTACATACTATGTTACAGTTTCCACAAATGAATGAAATACGTACAGGCTGTTTATCTCATTTTTGATTTTTTTATAAGTAACTATATAACATGTGCGTCTTCTTGTAACATTAAGAAAAAGCTCTTCGTAATTGAATTTATTTGTATTTTACAAAGATTACAAAGCTTATTTTGAATGGTGTTTTAAAACCATTTAAAAAGAAAAAATACTATAAGAACTTACGGTTTTGAACTCAATTTAATTTACCCTGCTATGATATATGAGCAAAGAAATTTAAATGGCAGATATATTTTGATGAAAAAAATAGTAGATATTTCTTTACTAAAATGTCAGTTTTTATTTATTAATGTAAAATTTGTCAAAAACAGTTTCGTTACATCCTGTCATACAGGCTTGTTTTATATGGGACAAAACTATAAACCTGTGTGACGCGATGTGTTGACGCGATTTTTATGATTGTGTTTTAAAGTAATTGCAGTAAACACGAATAATAATAATAGAAAAAAATGTTAAGTTTAATGAAAAATACAAAAATAAAATATATTCCTCATTAAGATTATATAGTTCATTCAGATTCATACATCCAAATTTCACTACATATATTACAGAATTTTGAAAGTAACTGACATTAGAAATAAACATTTATATTAAAAATTACATATAAATATTTGAAAGAGAATTTCTATTAAATGAGAACAAAAAGTATTATTTTGATTTAATAGAGAAGGAAACGCAGATTAAGTAAATAGGTGACATTTTTTTCCCATGTTAAAATCCATTATTATTATTATTATATTTTTCTTTTTATCCTTAATAGTTTAGGTTCATATCTTAAAGGAAACCTTTTTTAACCACTAGAGAGAGACTTCATAGACAGCCTCTTCAACGACTTCAAGCAACGACTGCATCCGAAGACAGTTTTCTGTCAATGCTAGCTCGAAAAAAATCGCAAAGCGACTGCAAGAAATTTAGTTTTAGACCTACAGGCTTCCACAAAAACTCCAGTTGATCATTCTACTGCTGAATGAAGTCTTAATGAGGTTAGACTGTATGTGAGAAAACTAGTGCTACTGCCCGAT
The DNA here is from genome assembly GCA_963930645.1 of Salticus scenicus. NCBI lineage: Eukaryota > Metazoa > Arthropoda > Arachnida > Araneae > Salticidae > Salticus > Salticus scenicus. Next base: position 158,370,379 of record OZ005650.1, read on the forward strand.
TCTCTCTAAATTTCAGAATGGCCCGTTTCGGCCATTTGTCATGCTTTTCCCCAAGTCATATAACTGCGGTCGTGGAAACGCGATATTTCACGAATCATTGAAGGCAAATTGCGTGTTCCTTTCTCTCACCAGATCAAAACAAACCTAGAATCAATTTCCAGACAATATATGGACTCGTCAGTAAATAATACTCGGGACCAGTCTTCTTTGTTTCATTGAACCTGATGACGGCGCTAGTTTAAGCGGACTCTTCTGAAAGCTGGAGTAAGACACAAACCATTGATTTTCTTACAAACAGTCCAACCTCGTTAAACCTTCGTGTAGTAGTAGAACGGCTAATTCGAGCTCTTATAGTAGCCTGAAGGTCTAAAACCAAATCTCTTGTAGTCGTTTTGCGATTTCATCGAGCCGATAATGACTGAAAACGGTCTTCGAATGCAGCTGCCCTTGATCAGGCTGGCTGTCTATCAATTGATTCATTGCTTAAAAAGTGACTCCAAACTCTTGATATAATATTTCGAGAGACATTCAAATCTCGGGCCACCTCCATCTGTGTTTGTCCTCCCTCGATTCTACGAGTTATTCAACACTCTTGAGCTTCACTTAAATGATGGCTTTGAGCCATAACTAATGAATACTAATCACCTTGAAAAACCACATTCACGTTCAATAACACTACACACACATATTCAAACATTCATCTATTACGCACTACATTGTCAATCACCGAATTTGCACATTTCCGGCGCTAAATTAGGCGCGAAAATAAAATTTTATTTTCAGTTGTATTTAATTAACATAAATTATTCTAGCATCTGGCATTGGTTGCAACATTAAATAAATGAGCTCATTTTAATTATTATTATTATTATTATTATTATTTTTAAGACAAGTGTATATATATACATATATATAAGGGGGAAAATACTTACAGTAGTAATTTCAACCACCGTAACGGTAATAGTAAATTGTGTCCATAACGTATAATAATGACAAAGTAAAATTCATGTCAATTACAGTTTATTACACTTGGACGACAACACTTTCTTATTAGGCAAATTAAGGCCGTTTGGAAACCTAATTTTAAAATTGCCTAAGCAATTATCCCTATTTACCATGAATTTTTCGTGCATATAAACAATATTTTGCCTATGAAAATTTTGCACGATTATATATACAGAAATTAATCAATGCACTTAAATTAAGACGAAGAAACATGGGCCACCAAATTGTTAGACAAGAAATATCTCAGCAGCAAATTATGTTTTACTCACATTTTCAAACTAATAGTTCTAATATTCTTGATATACGGAAGACAAAAAGAAAATTTCCAAAAAGCACCACTAAATGATATTTTAGAACGTAATTTATAATCCATTTTATTTATTTATTTATTATTATTATTTATTTATTTATTATTTATTTATTTTTATTTATTTATTTATTTATTTATTTATTGAGGGTAGTATCATTATAAAAAAAATAATTTCGGCAAATATATCGAGAAGAAGTATTTTATTTAGTTTGACGAAAAAAAAAAAAAAAATTTTGCTACAGCTCGTTTCGTGATATATATTTTTTTAACTTTCTTCTATATGTAATATAGAGAAAGCATTGGATTCGTGAAAATTTTCGACCTCTGTTTTTTGATGGATTTACACGTTTTGGGATGTCCTGAACACGAATTGATAGTTTTTAGAAAGTGTCTGTCTGTGTGTGTGTATCACGAACTTTGTGTCCAATTTATCTCACGAACCAATGAATGAAATTTATCCAAACTTAGTATTTAGTTGGCCCATTACATAAACTGGTGCTGATTAGATTTGGGGATCAATCGATCAACAAGTGGCGCTGTGATCGTATTTTTTCTAAATGGCGGTATAGGACAAAATTTCGTATAAATGTACATAATGAGAGTAATTCTTAACTTGTGATTGTAAAATGAATATGAATTATTATTAATAACAGTAGTTAACTAGGAAAAAAAATTGTGCATGTGGGGGCATCGCTTCCCCCTGGGGGTAAGTACCGCCCCCCCCCCCCGCGGGGGGGTATATTTTCAAGAGGGGTATCTTTCGAAAGGCCTCGTCAATAACTTTAAAACGAACGATTTAACTATAAATATGTGATAATTTAAAACAAAATTATCGATTTTTTGTACAAAAAACTTAGAAAAAAGATCTTTTTTTTTTCTAATATTGTTACTGAGTGAATTTGTATAGGAAAATATAGAAGAACGTCTTCTGGTGACCACAACATACTAGTTTAATTTCTCATTCTTTGACTTTACTTGTTAACAGAAAGCATTAGAAATATTATATCTAAATAAAATTATGTGAATTTCCATTCGATACCAGTTATTATAGAGTGACAAAATAAAGGATCTACATTCTAAAAAACACTATTTTTAAAATATAAATATTTGGAAAACGATATATATACAAATTTTATTCAAACATGAAATACAACACGACTCAAAATCATTTGTGATGCAAAACTGTTTTAAGTATTATTTTAAATGTCCTTTCAAATTATTCATGCAGCAGAGGAAATACAAAGATTTGCCTTAGTACCAGAATTTACATATTTTATTCAAATTAGTTCAAATTTTCTTATTACTTTACTTTCAAATTATAAATAAGTTTCTAAGATTACCATTATTGTATATATTACTATTAAGATTAGCTTAACACAGATTTGGCGCTTGTTCTGTGTAAATACATTGTGAAACTTTATGTATATATATATACTTACGTAACAAAAGAATAAATTCAACTATGAATGTATGAGAAAAAACATAATACTGATATTCTGGGGAAGTTTGTATTCATATGTAATTTTAAAAATTAACGTAATATTTTATCTTAAAAAAAAATAGTATGCAATAATTCGGTGATTTGTTTAAAGTAACGGTGCATCATAATAAAACTATTTTGTAATTTACAGCGTCTGGAAAATTATTCAAAATATATATATATATATATACAATTTATTTTCTTTCAAACTTTTGAAATGAAATTTCTAACTTTTTTTAAAAATTTCTTTACTTCGATGTTGCATTTTAATAACACTTTAATAATATAGTCTGAATATATATATATATTCATGGATTTTTTTATATGTTAGTTTTCTAACAGTATTCTTAAGTTTGGACTCTGCAATATTATGCAAACGTTTAGCATTCAAGAAAAAATATATAAAAAAATTAAAAGTATAACTTTTCAATAAAGCCCCAGAAAAAATGCACAAAAGTTTTTTCGAGTATATTGTTAATAATAAGGTTCATGGCAAAAAAAAAAAAATAAATAAATAAATAATAATAATAATAATAATAGTTTATAAGAAGTATTTAAAAGAAAAAAAAAACTAACATATTGTGAAACCACAAGACTTTCTCTTATATTTTTCAATATAATGCAGCATAAGTAATTATTTTTTTCCAGGATAAATACAGACAATTTTCATTTCAGATAAGTATAACACTAAATGTGCAAAGAACGTCAATTTTTAGCCTCATATATCGATAACATCTATGAAAAAGCTTTTTATTTATTTATTTATTTTTCTTTTTATGAAAATTAAAAAAAAATTAATTTTTCACAGATCCATGGTTCAATTATTTCTATTAAAATTATTGACGAGCTTTCTTGATATCCATTCATATAGAAAATTTACAATTCTCGTATAGTTTACTATGATTATTATAAACAATTATTATTAATTTCACAATCATTCATTAAAAATAATTTTCATTGTGAACATTTATACGAAATTTTGTCATAGACAGCCGTATTAAAATCTATGAAAAAATAAGACGACAGCGCCACCTGCTGAGCTAATGATCCCCAAATATAATCAGTACTAATTTCAGTTGTTCATTTTTGTCCATTGGTTTTAGAGGTGCAGTGTCTACAAAATTTTTAATACACAGGCATACAACATGCAGGCAAAACAGACAAAATCGTCAAACCAGGTCTAAAAAACTCAAATTCCATTAAAAACCGGAAGTCGAAAATTTTCAGGAATCCAATGTTTTCTTATTCCATATGTTGGGTTGAGTCAAAAGTTTTGTCCGTTTTTTGCTTGCGCATAAATAAAAATATTAGATTAAAATTGTAATGTATATTCTATGTACAGGTGTCTATAAAATGTTGTGCACATTTTGATGTTTAATAATTCATAAAGTACAGAAGATAAATTTAAATTGATAACACTAATGATTAAATAGAAAAAAAAAAAAAAAAAAAAAACTTTATGGTTCTTCTTAAAGGACTTCCACATGTGCGCCGTTCGTCGCACGGAGAACTTCAAGAGGTACTCAATTTTTTTCCAGGTACGGGCAAGCATGTCGGCATACGCAGAGGCTATTGCGGGTGTAATCCTGGCCTTTAAAACATCAACATTCGACACTTTCCTCCTGTATATGTCCTTTGCAAATCCCCAAAGGAAAAAGTCCAGTGGTATTATATCAACTTATCTGGGTGGCCAATGAATTGGGCTATCCATATTTCTGTAAAATGGTCATTCAAAAAACTACAAATGATAGTACCCTAATGAGGTGGTGCACCATACTGTTTAAAAAGACATGTGGATGAAGCCCGTCGAGTCGTGGAAATATGAAAATTTTTAAAATGTCTGCTTTTCAATGAAAAAAAAGGACCAATGACGCGATCGTATATACATTCATACCATTCCTTGGCCACTCAGTCCACCTGATATAACGCAATTTGACTTTTACCTTTGAGGATTCGTAAAAGACATCGTTTACAGGAGGAAAGTGTCGAGTGTTGATGACTTAAAGGCCAGGATTACAGCCACAATAGTCTATGCGGATGTCGATATGCTTGCCCGTACCTGGCGCGAAATTGACTACCTTCTTGATATTCTCCGTGCGACGTACGACGCATATGTGAAAGTCTATTGACGAAGGCCACAAAACTTTTTCATTCTGTCTAATCATTAGTGTTATCAATTTAAATTTATATTCATTATTTAATGAATTATTAAACAACAAAATGTGTCCACCATTTCATAGACACCCTGTATTTTTTGAAAGGTCATTGTGTGCCGATTAAAATTGTGCCTCATTTGTTATATATTTATTTTTTACAGAACTATTACTCTTTAAATAATATCAAGTATTATAAAAACAAAATCGTGAAAATATCAACAGCTTAATCTTCCATGAGGTTAAACAAGGTCACAACATAACCGAAGCGAGTCGTAACATTTGTGTACTATTTGGTAGGAAGACTGTAAACGAAAAAAATTGCAGATGTTGGCATGCAAAGTTCCTTTTCTGGGATATTACCGCGACGACAAGAGGTGCTTCCGGCGGCCATTGATAAATGACAAAAAAGAGCCTTACGCCGTACAGTTGAAGTCAATCCAACTCAAACAACATGAAGATTAGTGTAAGAGCTTGACACCTCTCAGTCAACTGTTAATCTTCACCTTCACAAGATTGGCAAAAGCAGTAGACACGGACAAACACTAACGCGTAAGCTTAACGAGATGAAAAAAAAAAAATCAGCCAAAATTATAATTTCTATATTGTCTGCGAAATTTTAGCCGAGATGTGTATGGCGCTGAATTCTTTCGTTTAATGAGAAGAGGGTACTGTAGGACAACAAAAAAGTCGGGTGTGAATGGACCGCATCAGCTTGGAGTGAGGATGTTTCGTCCTGGGACGTATATCCAAAAGAGGCACTTTGGTGCGTCTTTAGGACATTGACCGGAATTGCGGATTGAGGACCTTTTTCCTCGTGGACAAACTCTGCATTTAGAGGTCTAATGCATTCAAATGAACTCTGTTCAAGAACATTTTGTCGCAAAAAAACTTCAGTCCAACTCGAATTTTCTTCCAACAATACAACGTAAAACCACATGTATCAAACCAAAAGCGTGAAAAGCTTAATGAAGTTAGATGAAAACTTCTCGTTCATCCGTTTATTCCCGACACTGAGCCTTCATATTACCGTTTATTTATGTCTCTAGAGCACATTACAAAAAGGCAGCGCTTTGACAACAGTAACTACCTTCGAAAGAGTATCGTCTACTCCTTTCAAAATCCAGAGGCGGATCTGAACAATAAATTTCCAATGTTGCAGTAACGCTAGAGAGTGGTTGTTGAAAGTAATTGAGAACATGTTGTCGAAATATTGTTATTTCGATTTTTATATGCGAATTAAAAACAGCGGAATATCTATCTATCTATCTATATATATATATATATATATATATATATATATATATATCATTTCTCTTCTGCGTAAGTACTTAAACATGTTTTTACTACTCAGTGAATTTTAATTAAATGGTAATTGTGACAATAACTTTATACGTAATACATCTAATTTTAAATTTCATTGTTTGTATTTTCATCTTTCTTTCATTTGCTGAGTATTGTAAAGGAATTAAATTATTCATTATATATATATACATATATATATATATATATATATATTTCTTTTATTATTTGCAGAAAAACATTTAATAGTCTTCACTTTATAACATTAAAAATTGTTCTACAACTTTATTTTATTAATTTGAAGTTCAGAGAACATTTTAAAATTGGTAATACTTTTATTAATAAAAGAACTTCTATAAAAGAAGAATTATTATGCAATATTTATTTTTAACTTACTGGGTAAAAACATAACAAAATATTTTTCATACAATATAAGAACGTATTGGATGTCCATACAGTTGCCAAAAAATGGACGGTTCAAGCGTTTAAGGAGTTACAAGGGTTTTTAAAGTTAAAAAAAGCATATATTCTCTGTTTTTTATATATATATATATATATATAAGAAATAAATTATTTTATTCAAAATTTTAAGTATATAAAAAAGCAACAGTTGAACAATATTTATAAAATTTCCATAAAAATTTTCGAAGATTTAACCGGTAGAACATGGTTTTCAGTGTCCTCTCAGAAAAAGTGTCTCGATGTTGGTTAGTATAACACATCAGAACTTTATCTGAAATTAAAAATACAATATTTTTATTAGTAGGTAAGTACAGTTCATGCTAGAGTGAAAGATAAAAAAAAAAAATAACAAAAATTAAAATTAAATATTTGGCAGAGTACACTTTTCGGTCCACTTTCAACCACGTATTGCCTTGAAAAATTAATTGTTACTGAAAAAAAAAAAAAAAAAAAAAAAAAGCGACTTTGTTCTATTTTAAAGTCAATTCTATTTTTAAAAAGTGTTTAAACTTTCAAAAATATCTATGCATTCGTTTTTAAGAAATGGTGTCTACTGTATTAAAAAGGAATGTTTTCATAAAAAAAAAAAAAAAAAAAAAAAAAAAAGCTTTTTATGTTTAAAGTAGGAATAAAACGTACATAATGAGGGGAGTTTCCAAAGTCTCTCTCTCTTAGACTGATTTACGTGAAAATTTGGGGCAATATTCTAGAAATTCCCCAAATTTTCACTATCAGATAAAAAAAAATTGAAAAAAGGAATGTTTGAATTTTTAAAACCCATGTAACCCCTTAACGATTAACATGTAAATGCATAAAAATTTTCACCTGTAATATTTAGTGCATAACGCTAAGAAACAAAGCAAAATCATTTATTGATCTTTCTTTATTTTCTTTAAAAATGCTGCATAAAAGCTTGCAATTAAGTTTAAGGGGGACCTGGTACCTTTGACAAGGCACACCTCTGAAGTAAATTTATATAAAAGCTTATATTCCCATTTAATATTTATAAATTGAACTGAATTAGGTTCTTTTAGTAAAATATATATGCAGGTAAAAATGCTCATGTTTTTTGATATATTTTTCCCAAATTTGAAATCTTTAAATTGTGTTTTCCCGGTTTCAGTTTTTCACGAATTCATGGTCTTCAAAATGCCAAAATTTCTATAGATATTTTAGAAAATATTTAATATTTTTTTAATGTTTAATAGGATCTACTTAAAAGAACTGGGGATTGATTCTGCAATATCTTTAAAAGAAAAAATATTAAATATATATACATATATCAGGGCCCGAAATTTCAGCTCAGATTACACTCGCCGAAAAAAAAAACTTTACTCGCCAGTCATTTTTTTTTCTTTTCTTCTTTTTTTACGCATTTTGGGTTTCTTATTTTTCCTAACTATTTGAAATGGTTTTACAAATATGCCTAAAATTATACATATTTAAAGTGTGTCGTATATCATCATGTCTTATAATCATCTATAATCCAAAATCATTATAATGCATTGTATTTGAGATTTGAAAAAGATTAAAATATAAATGCAAAAATTCATTAAAGGGGAAAAAAAAAAACCTTTCTCAAACAATATCCTGTGAAAAAATTTTATTGTAAAAGATTAATCTCCCTTATTTACCTATTTATTTATTTAACTTTGGCGAAATGTCGATGTGTATAGCTTGTTCATTGTTATCATTTGAAATAGCCATTTCGGAATTACTTTTTCGATAAAATCGTTGCTTACAAATTATAACAAGCGCAAATCCTTGGCGTTTAAGCAAAAAAACTAAAAAATGTATTTTTTTTTTTTTTTTCTTTCATTACTCAACAAAATAAACATAGGCAGTATCTTTAAAAAGGCTCGGACTCATTTTCATGCACCAATATCGTTTCGGAAAACTTTCTCATTTTTCTTCACTCGGATAGTGGGCGACGGGCAAAGAGGATCTCTGCTCGTCTAGTCTCACTCTGCTTGAAGAAATCACAGTGGTAGAAACGAAACTGCCGAAGAGATTAAACTTATATGCCTGCACTAAGCATTTTTCCTTTCCCAGGCTGGGGCGTTCGTCGGGCAGCGAGCACACATACTCGGAACTCCGAGAAGAGAAAAAGGAGAGGTTAAATGTGAGGTTATAAGATGACAAGATTTTGCCATATTTAAATCTATAAAAAGAATGTCTCTGTCACCGTGGCATGTAAGAATTCTAGCTAAAACTAGACGAAATTTTTACTCGCCACAGTAAAAATTCCACTCGCCAATGGCGAGCTGGCGAGCGGAAATTTCGCGCCCTGTATATATATATAACAAAAATAATGTCATTTTTTGCAAAGTTTTACATAGGCATACATTTTCTCAAAAGCTAATCAATAAATTACAAAATCCATCCTTATTTGTTTTAAGTAGGTTCTATTAAACATCCAAAATAATAATAATAATCAGTCTTTTCTTTTAATATCTGTAGAAGTTGTAGCATTTTGAAGATCATAAATTCATGAAAAAATTCAAAATGAGAAAATGAAATTTAATGATTTTAAATCTGTAAATATACATCAGAAAACCATAGGAATTGTTGTCTGAGTATATATTTTATTGAGAACAAGCGTAATATATTTAAATTGATAAATGTCAAATGGAATATGATTTTTTGTGTGGAATATACTTATGTTTTGCTAAGTCACACTGTAAGCGTCTTAAACTCAGTTAAAAAAAGTGTCTTAAACGGATAGTCATTTTTTAAGCAAAAAATTAAAAATGTCTTACTTTTTAAGACAACTTTTTGCAACTGAAATTAAGACATCTCAAATGCCTTAAAACACAGTCATGTTTTTTAGGAACATGTTTTTTAAAGGAAAATGTTTCTTAGGAACATGTTTCTCAGCCGTGTTTTTTAAAAACATCGCCATGTTAGGCTTAAAAACACCGCTATTTTTAAGGCTTTTTAATATATAAATAAAGGTGGCCTGCGATTCTGCTTTTCTGTTAAAAATAGATGTAAAATTTTCTAGAGCATTAAAAAGAAAAAAAAAGAAAAAAAAAAGAGAGAGAGAGAGAGAGAGAGAGGGAAGATTTTTTAAAATAAATATTTCTTTTACCCGCCTCTGGAATCAAACTCCTATTAGCCCTGGAATACGGAATAATGCATCGCAGAGCGCAGCTAACATCAGGTACTTTACCAATCACGCCACCAATTAACACAAAGGGGATCTTTATTATAATTATATGTACGTCAGTATTAGCGAAACACAGGTAGTTTTATGTTATAATCCGTATTTTTTGCTATAAAACTACTGATCTAACAGTTAGTATCTTACAGTTAATATACATTATTATTATTAAATTTCATATCTAGAATTTTAGGATTTTTAAAAATGCATGTCAAATATGTGAAAAACTATCCTTATCCAGTCCTCGATATTGTTGAATAACGATATCTTTTATTAAACGGATATTTAAAACAAAATAAATTATGAACATGAATACCAGAAAATTTGTTATCTTACGTTTAAATGCAAGTAAATATGTAAAAGAAAACACTTTTTAAATCGAAATTAATAATAATAAATAAATAAACATCTAAGCACAAATTATTCAAGATTAACTTTCTTCTCTGTAAGTTACTTGCTGCTTTCATCTTAATACTTTTTCTTTAGATATGAATAAGCTATATTCAAAATTTTGTATTTATTATTATTATTTTTTTTTTTATCGAATAATTTCCGCGTTGTAATATGTTGCTTTATGAGTTATATTAAACACAATTCCATACAAATATACACATATCCAAAGCATTATTCCTTGTAAATTTAATTTTATAAACTAATATTGTTTAAATAACTTACGCTTAACAACTTATTATGTAAAATGGTATTATATTTATTGAATGTGAAAAGAAGTTTAAATAGGATATGTATGTTGCTTAAAGCAGATTCCATATAAAAAATTTGATAAGTAATGCAAGTGTCTGAATTTCCAAAATGTCTGAAAATTTAGATACATTTGCTTTGTAAAATTTCTCATAGTTATGTGTTTTAGACATTTTTTGTTTTGTGTCTAAATTGTTATTTCATGCACATTTCTGTCTTAATTTGAGATATCTATAATGTCTAAGGTGTTAAGACATTTACGTATCTTAAATCACTTTTCAGTTGTTTTTATGTCTTATATTAAGACCCCCTTTACTTGCAGTGCAGATGCACCAGGTACCCTTAATTTAATTAAAGAAAAATGAGATTTATCGCGTTAAGCACTGAGTTATCATTTCATAATGGTTTCCATTAAAAGTTAGTTTTTAATATATTTCACTTTATAATTTTTTTATATGTTAAGAAGATTTAATTTAGTCTATTTAATACCATTTATTGAATGTATATTTATTTAGTATATATGCTCACGGGCCATGCGCGGATTTTTCGCCCCTTGAGGTTTTAGCAAAGGTCGATTTAGGTCGACTCTATTATAATACAGATTTTTCTCTTAAATAAATTTTCTGGTGGAGAGATGTCGCATCGTACCTGCAGATTATACACCGAAAATTACAATTTCGTCAAAATGACAGAGCATTCAACACATCAACTTAAGCAGTCATTCAAATATTTGTTCCAATTAAATTACTTTACTAAGCTTGATGACATAAGACATTACAATCGATTACTCTGCTAAGAATATCCTCAAATTTGCTGATTCCCTTGAATTTTTAAATTCACACGCACATAAAAGTTATTTCTTAGATAAAAAAAGAAAAAAAGAAAGAAAGTGTAAAGCTAGGAATGATTGCGCACATATACGATCGGAGGTAAGGAGTTGAGTGCGAATGCTTCTACTCCGTGTAGTTGTAAAACAGGAGTAGAATGCCGACTTGAATTTACAGGTTGATTATTTTGATCGTGTATAATAAAATGGAGTTAATTTGTCTTGTTTTCAAAAATAAATGCTTGAATTTTCATATCACTTTTAAGGAATTTCTATAGAATACTATCAGCACAAAACATTTTTAAATTAAACGATTTATCATAATCTACAAAATTAGACTGGTGGTCTGGAGGGGCAACAATCGACAAAAATCTTGAGTGTCAGTATTAACCAATGGCAAATTTACCGCAAATTATTTAATGTTACTTTATATCTATTTAGTTTTGCAATCTCCTCAAATATGATGCTCATGTTTTAGGCAATTGACAGCTATTTAAGTAGAAGCGATTAAATTGAATGCAAATAAATAATATTAGCCTCCCAAATTTATTTTTAAGGATTGTATAATTGTCTAAATTTCAATAAAATAAAATAAAATACATTAGCATAAAGTTTTTTAAAGGTGAAACGAAAACATTTCAAAGCAAGTAAAATTTAAGTTTTGTGTTTTGAACATATTTTTTCGTGGAAGATTTTGAGAAAAAGACTTATAATAAATAATAAACAGTGGGCGGATTCTAGACATAAAAGCGACAAGAACCAGCGATATATTATTAAACACATGGTGTGCTATCCGTCGTTTTCACTCAGAAATGCTCAAATGAATTGCACACACGGTGTGCAATTCATCTCAAATGCGTTAACCTAAGGTAGGTTGTTCTACGAAAGGTGAACCATTTTCAACCAAATATAAATGCAACGCTTTGTACAACGAAAAATTAGGCCAGCAAACCATAAAAAAAAAAATTAAACTGAAAAGGAAATATACTAAATTTAATTTAAACATGTTATCTAGTAATTTAAAATTGCTTTGTAATTTTATCTGGTTTTGATAGTTTCTAATTATTTTAATTTTATTTATTTTTCTGATTTACGAAAACCTTACAACAATGTATTTTAAGTGCAATTGTTATTTTTAACTAATTAATTATAATTAAGCGGAAATTGTCCTGCCTATGGGCCCAGTCACACACACCCTATACGGAGAGGTTGTGAAAAATCTCTTTTTTGGTTTTATTATAGCTAGCTGTTCTTTTAAATTATATCATACCAAAAAAAAGGTAATAATAATAACAACGAAAATGCATAGAAAACGAATAAATTAAAAATTATTCAGCAATAGCTTAGCAAAAAATTAATATTTGAATTTTTAATATTACTCTCTCTAACTCTACGAAAACTCTCTTTACCTTATGTACATTTATAATGATTATATATAATCATTGAAAAGATTTAAAAAAATAATAATCACGTTTTATGTTAGAGAAGAATTATAGCTTAATATATATATATATATATATATATATATAATGAAAATAATGAAGGAATAATACAAACGTAAAAGTGAAGCATTTAATTTTTATTTATTTTCTCAAATTAAAATAACTGCGTACTTCCATTTTATTTGAATCATAAAACAGACGGAGTTGAAAAGATCCTAAATAGAAAAAAACAAAAAAATGGATGATATAAATATATATATATATATATATATATATATATATATATATATATATATATATATATTGCATATTCTGTTTAAACAAGAGATTCAAAAAATGATAATTTTCTATGAAAAAAAAAATATATAGAAAAGAAAGGAAAAGAAATGAATGCGAAAGCTCAACGACAGTGTTTTAATAAAAAAAAAAAAAAAAAATCATTTGTACAACAGCGTTAGTTAAAACATGCATTTTTTCTAGAGCTTTAATTTTCATTGTAGATTTTGTATTTTAAAAAAATCTGTTTTTTTTTTTTTCTTTTTTTTTAACATTTTATTCGGTTTTTCGTTTTTAAATATTATTTAAAACAGCCTTTTCCTTTATTTTTTTTACATTTACTTTTTTATACTTTTAGGCCCAATTTCAATTTTTTTAAGTATTACAAAAAAAAAAAAAAAAAAAGAAAATAAAAAATAAAGAAAAAGAACACAATATCTTTTTAAAAGAAAGAAAGAAAAAAATACTCTTTATAAAAAGTAGTTTTAAAGAGTTTTTTTCTTTCTGACTGAATATTCACAGTATAAATATTCATAATGGAAAATACTTGAAATTATTATTATTATTATTATTATTATTTTCAATCACAATGTGCCGAAATCGAATAAAAACATATGACTTTTATTTTAAATATATTTCTGTTTTTCCTACAAATAAACAGATCTTTCCATTCTGTATTAGATCATTATAAACATACATATATAATTTGTTTATTTGAATAGATAGAATATATATATTATACATATATATATTCTATGTTTTTGGTTTAAGTTTAACTTCAGTTTCAGTCCTAGAATATTTTTGGTTTGAATGTAAGTTTGTTATAAGTTATTTTTATTTGCGACTTTAATATATTGTATAATTAAAATTTCTTTTGATATTATATATATATATATATATATATATACCTAATGGAAAGTTCTGCCCATTTGAATCAATAAAATAACACCAGAAATTTTTGTTTAACGTTATTTATAAGGTACTTTGCCAATTATCATCTTAAAGGTTACCCAAGACTATGTTAAATATTATCAATGTAAATTTCTGATGTCAGTATTTTAATTAAAAGGGACAAAACTTTCCGGTAGACCAAATTTATATATATATAATTCTATGAAATTCTGATTAGAGGCAAAACAAAATAAAATACGTCTTTTTTTCCTTTTATTTATTAGTTTATGTATTTTTATTAAAATATATATATATAAATATATATCTAGAAAAAAGTAAGAAAATAACGATAACTGAAAATAACTTACATTATATGTATATTAATATACATACAGAGAGATATATTAGATAGATAGATAGATATAGATCTTTCTAAAATTCGCGATAGTTAAAAAAGCTTTTGACATAAATTGAAAAATATATTTAGTTACAAAATTATACAAAACGATTCTTTTCCTGTTTTACTTTCCGAATAAACATATGTAAAGAAAATATTGTAATCATGTCAAAAATCCGACATTGACATTTTTGTGTTTCAATTCGTTTTGAGGTCTCCTAAGTTCATTTTTACCACATTTACGTTGATGTATGTATGTGTTTGTGTGCATGTATATGTGTATGTATGTGAGTGAACACGATAGTGCCTAAACGCTTTGTTAGAATGAGCTGAAATTTGGTATGTATATAATAGATCATCACTGAACGAACCCTATAGATTTTGGTGAATCCGGGAATTATATTTTTTTTACAGGGACACAAAGAAAAATTCTTTATCATTATGGCTTATGGGGCCAAATTCTTTAAAACGCAATAGCAGCTAAACGCCTTCATGGTCTTTGCTGAAAATTTATATACATGTTATAAATCACTGCTGCACGATCTGTATAAATTTAGGTCAATCTAGTAGATTTTATAGTTTTTTTTTTACAGGGACAGAAAGAAAAATTCTTTATCATGATGGTCTATTGGCCCAAATTATTAAAAGTGCGATGGCGTCTAAATGTCTTAATCATCTGGACTGAAAATTTATACACAAGTTATAAGTCAATGTGCAGCAAACTTTAAAAAATTTGATTAATCTAGTGCGTGCAGGTTTTTTACATGCATACAAAGAAAAAAAAATTATCATTATGATTCATTGGCCGAAATTATTAAAGTGCGATAGCGTCTAAACATCTTATTAGTTTCAGCAGAAAATTTATGTACATAATATAAGTCATATTATAAGTTGCACAAACAGCAAATTTTTTTTAAATCTAGCATTTATAGATTTTTACAGGAACACAACGAAAAATTCATTATCATTATGATCTATGGGAGCAAATTATTTAAAGGAAAATAGGGTAAAATTAAACAATGGAGGAAATTACTCAAGCATCCTATTATAATTTTCCCTTTCATTTATTGAATATCTTGTCTTACTTTAATTTATTTATATAACTGTTAATTACTTAAGGTTCGTAAAGTCGTTAGGAGCCATTATAAGTAATGGAAAGTAAAATCCAATACGTAAGTACCGTAGATAAGTAAAATCCAATACATAAGTACCATAATAATAGAGATTTTGTATTCGGTCCAAAAACTTGATATGCAAATTTCATCTCATACACATGTTTTAAGGTCTTCTGAGTCCAAAAAAGTAATTTTTAGCAATTAGTCAGTATGTTTCAAATAGCACTAGTAAAATGGTGAAACATAGAGAACCAAATTTCTTAAAATGTTAGTTACAAATAAAATTTCTGACTTGCACCTTTTCTAGGGTGAAACACTCAACAACTACTTTTAACAGTGTATTTTGGAATAAAAAATATCGCCCATTATTAAGGTATTCTTAAAAAAATAAAAAAAAATCAATTATACTATTTTTTAAATAAATAATAAAATAAGAAATATATACATATATATATATATATATATATACTTTTTTTTCCAGATGACATGTTTTAAAATTTTAATCATGTTAAGTGATAACTCACGTTTAATCAAGCATATAAGTTGTTTGGGATAACTTTACTTTCATAAAATTGAATTTTTCAAATCATATTATCTTTTTTGTTTATACAGCTGCAGAATTTGCATAATGTCATGATTGAAATACTTTAAAGCTTTGGTAAAAATGAATTTTAAACAAATAATAAAACATTTTCTGTTTATTTGAAGAGAAGATGAAAATTTTGGTTGTTAAATTGAATTTACTTATGGTTTCCTTAACCATGAGTTTTTTGTTATTACTGTTCTTTTATATTTAAATTAAAAGAATGTATAAATAAAATGAGATTTCAGTCTTGAAAATTAGTAACAAGCATATTATTCATGTTTATGTGAGATAACCATCTTGCGGCCATAGCTCAAAAAATTCAATTATTAATAAACTCCACAAGTAGTCTTTTTTACTTCCATTACCCGACTACTGTAGGTAATGGAAGTTTTGTATTCGGTCAAAAAACTTGATATGTAGTTTTCAGTCCAGAAACGTAATTTTAGGCAATTAGTCAGTATGTATGCATGTGTGTGGGGAAGCTTCTGACTATCATATCTCCGAAATTAATAAAGATAGAGCTACAAAACTTCAGACAGGACTTGTATACAGATGTTTTTTTTTTTTTTTTTTTTTTTTTTTTAACTTTTGGAGAAAATTGCAAAATCGGAAGTGAGACATCGGAAACCGGAAGTGGAACTGAAAATCTGTATTTCAACAACGGCTTTAACGATTTTTGTAAACTATTAGATGCCCTTTCAAATGAATTAGTTTTTTAGTTCAGGAAAATTGATACGAGTCCTCTATAAATACCTCAACTGTATATCTCGCAAGTGCGTAGTTTTTTTCTTTAAATCGCCATATTAACACCCTTTTATATATCCTTTTGCATGAAATTGTTATTTTTCGGTCAACAATTCACTATGCCGAGTTCTGGGGAATGTCGGTATCTCAAAAACGGCTTTAACGATTTTCTTGAATTCGCTACATAAATTCAGTTTAGATATCCTTTCTCATTTATTATTTGCATGAAAATATTACATGAAAATTATACATGAATATTGCATGAAAATATTGCATGCTTATTACATGAAAATTAACAGTCACCCTGATTAAGTAAGTCAGTTTTAGATCTCGGAAACTGGTATTACAAAAAAATGTATCTTTAGATTTTTTTTTTTCTTATTTTTTAACTCGATATGTAAACTGTGTTTTACATGACTTTGCATGTGTATCAGCTTTCTCTTAACGAATATTTTTAGATTTCGACTTTGTTTGGTCAATTTTATGTCTCTAATCACATTATCTCCCAGAAGGGCATATAATAAGTGTAATAGTAGATCATGGAAGTTGTACGATTGTTTCACACCAGAATTTTTTATCTTTTATCATTTACACATTCGCACTTAAAATACATATCAGAGAAATGCACATGTTTATGAGATACGAAATATATTTTTATTTTAATTACAGCTTTGTTTTTCTACAGACAGTTAACTAATCTGAATATGGTATTACATTGCTGCAAAATCGTCATATTACTAATAAAATGTCACACGACTTTCTCTTGCCCTGACCTTAATACTATAAATAGAGATTGGAGATTTGGGGGTAAGATAACGAGTATTGTTATTTAAACATACGTTAAAACAATTCAAATTAGGCTTCAGAACAGCTTTATCTGACAAATATATCTGTGCGAGGGGGGCTGCAGCTCCTCCTCAAACACCTGTTTCAGTATTATACCTACATTTATATAAAATTCAAGTCTGTTATTAAATTCAAAAGTTCATTTAAAGTTATTCAGACAACTTTCACATGCAACAGTCTTTGAAATTTATCAATCTCGATCAAACTTTTCTAGTGACAAATGTATTAACTTCAAAATATATTTGGGTCGTCTGAAATTATTTGTTTTTATTTTACTCGAAGAGGTGCAGACAAAGATCAAACGTTAAAATCCTTGCTTTTGGTATTTAGGAAGCCCCAAAACGTTTAAATATACAAAAAACTAAGCGATGAATATTTATCTTAAAACAAAAATGCATTATTTACTACATGGCTATGAAGAATTAATTTCAATCCCTGAGCAGCTTTCCTGGACATGCTCATAATAATATAATAAAGCATTTCCATTAACAATAAAAAAGAATGTTATGACTGAAATATTGGTTTCCCTGTATATCTTCTGAAGGTTATATACAAACAACATGGTGCACATAAGTATAATTCTATACTAATAACACAATCTGAAGTACACTTCCCTCAATTTTCAAGTAATTTTCGCACTGTAATCTAATTCTTTTGTGTAGCCCCATAAACAAACCGTGAATGATTTCCGTACCATGTTCTACATGAAACATGTTTTTACGTATATAAAAAATACATATTTCTTTCACTTGGTTTAGTGCAGTCTACTGATGTCTAAAATATATTTATCTGCAATTTCCCCCATAGACGTAATGCATTTGAATACTCTTGGGTGTCCCTGTATTCACACCATTTCCTGAATCTCAACAAAATGTTGAGTGTAGCACCCGTATATGATACACATTTAGAATACCAAGCTTAGACCTTCTGCTATTATTTTTTCTTGAGATATGATGATTACAGACAGACACACAAATAGGCACACAGACCAACCGCTAGAAACATGATTTTTGGATTCAGGGGACCTCAAAACGTGTAAATATAACAAAACTCAATTTCGAAAATTTGACCAAAGACAGTACTTTTTCTACCATGTAGATAGGTAAGAGAAAGAAAATATATACTTTTTTTTTTTTTTTTTTTTTTTTTTTTTTTTTAAGGATGAAAATAAATGCTTATAATTTCTTAATATGTCGTTCTATGACATTCTCTGCGTTTTACATAGTCTGTATAAAGATTCGTTACAGTTTATAGATAATTTTATTTTAATGCAATTGGCTGATCGCAAAAACTATTTATTTTTACACAAATTTTTTTTGGCCCCCTAATTCATCTTGTCGATTCATGTTTCATAACCCTTGACGAATCAGGTTCTTAGACTGACTAAGAACAGGATTCGACAAGGATTTATTTAACAAAACTGTATTAAGTGTACTTTTTTTATATAATAAATTTTGCTATGGCTCGGATACGTTTTCTGCCGACTGTAACTCTTCATTAACCAATATCAGCATTGCAAATAAAATTTTATGCACGAGCAAGCAGGAGAAAGAATAAAAAATGAGTTGTTAATCGGAAAACCCTGCAATTTATAGGACTCTGTTTCGAATATCTCTTATTACTGTTAGGGACCCTGGATAGAGAGTGACTGGACATTGAACAAATATGGCGGACGTTCGTTCAAAAACTTGTCAATCGCTGTAGAATGTAATTTAATTTTTCCAGCGTCTGACACTTTTCTTTTAATTAAAATCTCGATAAAACATTTTTATTTACCTTTAAAATACCTCGTAGTGTGCCATTTGAAATTTTGTAGAGCGTAATATTATCGCAAATAACAGTTTGAACAAACATGGTGGATGGACTAGCGGGTCAGTGTCCAGTCTCTTATTATGTAGGGTCTCTAGTTACTGCGTCTGTGAAGTGCCCTCTATAGGCAAAAGTTAAACAAATAAATAAACAAACTTCTTCCACGAGAATAACATTTTTGCAAACCATGTTTAATTATACGAATTCCTGCAATTTTTATAAATTTGTAAATTTTTTACAGATTTATGGGTTACTTGGTATATATAGATGATTTGTTTGACGCGCAAAGACAATAAAAAAACAAACGAACATCTATCGTAGGTAATAATTTTCAAAGTGACATTTTATAGTAAAATTTAAGTCTACATTTATTTTTTATTGAAATGAATAAATGCTTCTCTGAACACGCCAGTTATAAAACAGCAGAATCGAAAACTAACAAACAATTTTTCAGTTATTGAAAATTAATAAGCATACTTCGGGATACAAATTTAAAATTTAATGAACTGTTGATAAAATCGTAAAATGGAAAGTGAAAATAACTAGTAACAAGATATTATTAGTAACAATTAAATATTTTATTTTTCTATATGATCCCAAATTTTATTTTTAACTTATGGCTGATAAAACAGCAAAATACTTCTTTATATACTATGGGAACATGTTATGTGTCTAAACAGGTCTGTTCAGTCTAATGTATACATGCTTTTATAGTGAATGAAATGACAGTCTCACAGACACGAATTCTAAAATTCACAATTTTTAATAGTAAAGTAAAGTATATAATGCCTTAAAGTGAGAGTTTTGTTTAATAACGAACAATATTAAAACCCAAATAAGCTACTACGTCAGAAACGCCAAAGAAAAATCTTTTTCATGTTTATAAAAATTTTAAAAACCTTGTAAATTGTGATTTCGCTATTCCCTATTTGTCTGACTGTTGGAAATTTTATATTCAGTCCACATTTTCTTTATTTTTCTACTGGTTACACAGCTAACTTTCCTGAATTCCTATTGGCCACTCTCCTCACTTTTCCAGTATACCTATTGGTTGAACTAAATTCGGCCCCTCTCCTATATATACGACCACTTCTCCAGATTCTGAATTCTTTTTGCAACGAAGACAGTACGCTTAAGGCTACCGAAACAGCTGTACGCATTTAAAAAATTTTTCTTTGGCGTTTCTGACGTAGTAGCTTATTCGGGTTTTAATATTCCAACGCCAAGTCTCCTGTTATCATAACGAACAATATTATTATTATTATATTTCTTTATTTTTACAAAAGCTTGTAAACAAGTTCAATGCAATGAAAATGTCAGTTGATTCTTCTCGCGTGAATTTTATAAGTTTTTCCAATAGAATTTAATTTTTAGTGTATTTTGTACATATTCAGAAAAATTTGTTGAGTCTATTTAATGCGATTTATTAAAAAAATATTTGTCCAATAAATATTTTTTAGTGTTTCCATTTCTTTAAAACACATTTATGTAACACATAAACCAAAAAAATAATTTCGCAACAAGTAATTATCCAATCAATTTTACAGCAAAAAGAAGGAAATAACTTATAGTACTTGTAACTACTTTGTTTTATAAAAATATCCATTAAATTTTAAAAATTTGATAACTCACAGTAACCAATAAATCTGATTTATAATACCGAGCAAGATAAAAATAATCAAGTCAAATTTATTTTAAACAATAATAATTCAATGAAATTAATTTTAAAATCCAGGGATTGATGTAAATAAGTTGAATATACGTATTTTATTGGTGGGTGAATAGTCACGATATATATATATATATATATATATATAAATATATATACATTAGATAACATGTAAATCAAAATAATCATTATACCTATTAAAAGTAAAGTTTATCGTCATGTAAATTTCAAAAAAATTCAAACCTTAAAAAGGAAATTTCTCAAATAAATATATATATATATATACAGTCGAACCTTGTTAACGTGAACACTGTGAACGTGAAATACTCCTAGCATGAACTGCTTCCACAATCCCTGTCAGAATGTAGATTAGTTTAGTTATATTGAGATTAAAACCCTAATAAACTATTACGGGAGAAACGCCAAAAGAAAAATATTTGCGATGCATACAGCTGTTTCGGTAGTCTTAAGCGTCCGTCTTCAGTGCAAAAAGAATTCCGAATCTGGAGAAGTGCTCGTATATATAGGAAAAGGACCTTCTCCAGATTCAGAATTCTTTTTGCACTGAAGACGGTACGCTTAAGGCTACCGAAACAGCTGTATGCATCACAAATATTTTTATTTTGGCGTTTCTGACGTAGTAGTTTATTCGGGTTTTAATATTCAAACGCCAAGTCTCCTGTTCTTATTTATATTGAGATTAGTTACTGATAGCATGACCTACTGATAACATGAAAAAAATTATTCCCTTCGAGATTCACGTTAACGAGGTTTGACTGCATACCTCCCCCCCCTCCCCCATAATGGAAGATTAGCATTGACTAACTTTGTCATAGAAGAACTAGAACCGATGAAACATATTTTAATGTTTCTCGTCAAGGTATTTTCCTATTTTGAAGGGACCAGCAGGACCCACCTTTTGACACTCTTCTAAAGCTTTATATTTTTAAGAAAATAATTTTACGTATTTGTGATTAAATTATTTAAATTTTATCCCCTAGAATAAATTTTACTTTCACAATCAATATCGAGGAAAGTATTTTATTTATTTATTTTTAGAAGAAGAACATCTAAAAACAAAGCTTGTTAAAAAAAAAAAAAAAAAAAAAAAAAAAAAAAGTGATAGTCCAGCAATGTGTTAAAACACTCGCAATAGGGATGAGCCAATGGGTTTTACTCGTACTGATGCTACGCTATAAGCATTTGGCGATGGTCTGGGTCAGACACGTAAGGGTGGTCCGGAGACATACCGTCACAACTTTGATCATAAAGGGAACACACGCATCCTGAATGTTTTTCTTTCGATGAATGTACATACATCAGTCTTGGTTGTATGGTTGGGATTTTACGTCGCACTAGTGCTGCGCAGAAGGGCAATTGGCGACGGTCTGAGACACACCCCTAGAGGTGATCCGGAGACATGCCATCATAATTTTGATCCTCCACGGAAGGGATGATTCTCCCGCTTCGGTGACCCCCCCCCCCCCCCAGAGGTATAATTTTTTATGGGAACATGGAGAACATTGCGGCCACGACAAATTTTACGTGCACCAGCCACCATTAGTGTACACGACGGTCTTTGGCCGGCTCGAGTACCGAACCCGGAATCTTCCAATTACGAGGCCGGCGCTCTACCGATTGGGCTACCGCGGCCCTACATCAGGCTTCAAATTCCCTATTAAGACATTATAATCGATAATTCTTATAAGAAAGTCCTTAAAAAGAGCGGATTTGCTTAAATTGTAAATTAAAGTAAATAAAATCTTAAAATAATAATTATATAAGGAAACGAATAAAAAAGAAATGTGAGGAAAGTTTTTTTTTTTTTTTTTTTTTTTTTTTAATGACCGTATTAAACATTATTTTATTTTATTTTATTTAATTTATTTATTTATTTTTTAGACTTAAATTTTAATTTTTTAAGTAATGAAATAATGACAGAAAATAAATATCACTTCACAAATAAACTATTTGTTTTTATTTATTTCCTCAAATTAAATTACAATTCTTTATTTCTGTTCTAACTTAAGCATAAATGAAATGGAAATCCACAAAATCCAAAATAGAAAAACTGGAAACAGGATGGTTCATGTATTTATTAATTTTTTTTTCAATTCTATTTAAACTAAAGGTTTAAAAAGCAATATTTTTTACAAATAAATAAATAAATAAATAAATAAAAATGGAGAAGGATGAATACAAAAAATATAAACAAACAAACAAAATAATAAAATCGCCGGTTTAAAAAAAAAAAGATTGAGTTAGTTATGCACTTTTTATGCATATTTATTTTTATTTGATTGTAGTTTTTGTATTTCAAGTTCTATTTTTTATATGTTACTTGATTATTTTTTGTTAAATATTTTTTAAACCAGATTGTTGCCTTAATTTGTCAATGTTTATTTCCTTTCTTTTATGATACAATTTTAAGATTTTTTTTTTTTTAATTATTCCTAAAAAAACTCACGAAATTAACTATTAAAAGTAAAGAAAGACAATTAAGTTTAAAAATACACTTCTTCTCAAAAGTAATTTTGATGGTTTTTGTCTGAGTGAATTCGTACTATAAAAATCATCGTAATGGAAAATACATGTAATTAGATTTTTTTTTTTTTTTTTATCTGCAACGTAAAGAAATAAAATAAAATTACATGATTTTTATTTAAATATATCTGCTCCTTCACATTAAAAAAAAAAAAAAAAAAAAAACAGATTAAGAAGCACGTCAGGAAAATGCACATATTTCAAGAGACTTTTGGATATATTTGTATTCAGATTGCAGTATATATTTCTACGGAGCTTTATGAACTTATCGACGCTTTACTTCGTGTACAAAATCTTCATATTATTATTAAAAAAAAAAAAAAAAAAAAATGTGGAATTAACTTAAACGTAAAGAAATACTGACAACGTCACAATTTGACATTCTAATCTTACGAAAGAAAAAAAGA
Organism: Salticus scenicus; assembly: GCA_963930645.1. Lineage (NCBI taxonomy): Eukaryota > Metazoa > Arthropoda > Arachnida > Araneae > Salticidae > Salticus > Salticus scenicus. Next base: position 158,394,505 of record OZ005650.1, read on the forward strand.
AAGAAAATGAAAAGAAAAGAAATATTCAAGATATGGTACAGAGTTAATACTAATATTTCTTCTAGATTCAATTATTTGAATGATATAGGTTAATCGCAAATGCTTTTTTTTTTTTTTTTTTCACTCAATCTATTATTGCTATATTTTGTCGTAACCAGATCTTTGTGGAAAAATTAAACGGCAATCCTGTCTTTCACATTTAAATGCTTAAGAGCATTTTATGAAGTAAAAAATTTACTAATAAAAGAAAAAGTTCTATTTTGTAATTTTTTTTTAAGCTTTTGAGCACATTATACCACTTTTAACGTTGGAATGTTAAAGTAACGTTTTACAAATGTACTATAAGTACCATTCAAGTGTACTGCATATTATGTTATTAACATGGACGGTACTTCTTTGTGAATGTATTAAAAATTATTTATTATTTTTTTCATTCTTTATATATATATACCAAATTTAATAGTCACCAATTGCGCATTGGTAACTATATGCGCAGCACTAGAGCGACGTAAAAAAAAAAAATAATAATAATAATCAGCCCATCCAAGTTTAATACTTTCAGTTAGTTAAATAAATTTAATAAATTTTTGTATTTCATATAGTTTATAATAGGGAATAGATTTTTTTAAAGTACCTTCTAGAGTGTTAACACAAAAAAAGAAAAATATATATATCAATTAAAAAATGAAAATTTATAAATACAAACATAAACGTGACATGCAAAATAGCTAAAATAATTTTAAAGATAAAATAACAATAAATAATTTTAGAGAGAGGAATGGTTAGTTAATATAAGATTCCTGTATCGTTCATTTATATACCTCTCAATTCTCTCAAAACAAATTAATCTTCTAAATTTCAGAAAAAATTATCCTCTACAAAATTCGAAAAAATAAATAAATAAATAAAAATAAATTAAAAATAAATTACTTCCTTCTCTCAAAAATGTAATTTTAACTCAAAAAAAAAAAAAAAAAAAGTAAGAAAACGGTTTGACACCATTTGTTGAATCCGCTTCTTTACACGTGATTTCATGAATATCATTAATAAAATTAATATAGATATGAAAGTACAGTTCATTTCTAATATTACATAAATATTAGAAACAAACATATACGCCTTAAACTTTAACTAAAATTTCATTTATTCACTGTATCCTCTCATAAATTGAGAGGATACAGTGTATTGGTTCAGAGTTACCAATTTTCATAATTTATTACGGAATATTTTTAGTTCCAAAAATCATAAAAATCTGGTATTAACATTAAAAATCGTAAAGAAATTGTATTGTTTTGTGCAATTCAATTATTTAATTATATCTTTGATTTCGGACGAATTATATGAATGTCCAAAGAGTTAGTAAAACGCGTGCCAGTAACTTATTAAAAATTTGTAGAATAATATTTAATAATAATATATATGTATTTTTTCTTAGAATTATTACTCAACGAGATCAACAGTTTTTTACAATAAATTTCTTTTACATTCGGAGTCTGTTTATCATATTATGTGAAAATCATACCAAAATGGATGCTTTAGGAGATAGCAGATTTTTCATTAAAATTTATAGTTTAATTTCTCTTGAATTTTTAACGTTAAATAATGAATATTTACACATATAATGTCAAAGGATTATTAAGCACGAAGGCGATAGTTACCTTCATTTTAAGACATGGTAATTTGTCGCAGAACTTGCATCACTATTTAGGGGTAAAAATAATAATTGTTTTCATATATATTAATGATGTGTACTACATTACCACCTCCGTTACTTTGAAATTACATGAAACACATAGTTAAATTTTTATTTAAAATGCATTTATTGTTGTCTCTGTAAATCTTGAATGCATTTTAGTATGCTTAAAATCTGTTTTTCTTTGAAAATTTTTCAGTATATCATAAAATGTGAATCAAAATAAAGCATGAAAGTGTGTAATTTCCATTGAATAGTGTTAAATTCGAACAATTATAAATATCTGGATAATTCGTAAACATAAAAATTTATATTAGAACAAGAGGATTATTACTTTTAGATTGCAAAAAACACTTATTTTGTTATAAACCCCATTCAATAAAGCAGGGTGATCTGGAATAGATTTAAATAGATTTTTTAAAAGATAGATTTTTCATCCAAAATTTTAATCTATTAGGTCTATTACTTTTTGTACATATAATGCCAGTCAGATTTTTATAAAAAAGAATAATCTAACCAGTGAAATTATCTTTATGTAAATTGATTTATTAAACCATGCTTCTGTACGATTTATTTATTTATAATAACGTAAAATATATGTTTTACTTATTTATTATATATATATATATATTACTACTATCACCCGACGACCGCAGTTAAATTAAGTATTGTATTCAGACAAAAAATTTGTTATGCAGATTTTACCTGTTTTACATGTTTTAAGGTCTCCTAAATCCACTTTTTTTTTTATTCGTCAGCGTGCGTATCTTTTGTTTGTTTTTTATGCATATTCTGTCTGTCACATAAGCAAAACGAAACTAGTATGTTGTGGCCTCCACGAGATTTTCTTCTATATAATTTTACAAACATTCATCTAGTACAAATTATTTATTAAATTACTGTTTATGAAAATTATTATCAATAATAATTGCAGACGATGTTCATCTAACAGAATTATAACACTAAATGCTGAAAAAAGGTAAATTTTGTTCCAACATCAGAATAAATAAGACTTTCTTTCTAAGTTTTTCTAAGGGGGAAGCAATGCTCCGACATCACAATTTGTTATCTTAGTTTATTACTACTATTATCGATAATTCTTATTAATCATGCAATCACACGTTAAAAAAAAAAAAAAAAAAAATCATTATATACATTTATATGAAATTTTGTTCTATACTGACATGTTAAAAATTTAGAAAAAATTGGGTTACAGCGCCACCTGTTCAGAGATTGATCCTCAAAACTAATAAGCACAGGTTTATGTCAGGATCAAACTAAATACCATGTTTGGTTAAATTTCGTTCGTTGGTTCGTGAGATACAGCGTCCAAACAATTGTGATACACACACAGACAGATACACAGATAGGCTAACATTTTCTAAAAACAGTCAAATCGCAATCAAATCGTGTTCAGTATGTCTCAAAATGTGTAAATGCATCGAAAACTGGAGTTTGAAAATTTTCATGAGTCCAATACTTTCTTCTTACATGTAGAGAAGAAAGTAAAAAGGTAAAACAAAGAAACATTATATTTAAAACATGTCTGGTGCACAGATGAATTTTGCAACATTGCGGTAAAACTGGAGAACCACAAATAGAACAGTATTGAAAAAAAAAGGTCCAATAAATTTTCTTCAAATATGCTATGTTAATCGCCGTTTACATTACTTTTCATGTGTTCCAGTAGGTCAGTGCAGTAAAAGATATACATCATGATTTTTCAGGCCTATTTTGTCTCGTATGTGAATGTCTCAAAAAACGGATATGCCAGTTTTCTTTAAATTTGCTACATAAAGTATCTTTTAGGTGTCTTTATGACATATATCTTAGTTTGTTATTGCTAGAAAACTGGTAGTCGTTAAGTTAGATAATTTTTTTCTCTTCTGACAGAACTATCCCTAAAAAAAGTGTGTAGTGGTGCGTAATGGAAGTCGGGTGTTTTTTACGTACCGGATTATATATATTTTTTATTTATAGTTCATTTTCTCTTAACATTTCCTTGTTTAATGTTTTGCTTTCTTTCTTTTTTCTTTTTTTCTTTTCTTTTTCTTTTTTTAATCTATACGCCATTTCTTTTAAAAATTTCAAAAAATAAAAACACATTAGGTGTTTGATTGACCGACAATTTATAAAGCCTTTTAGTAGCTGATATTTCAACATTCATATTTTTCCAAATTTTATTTCCAAGAATTAAAATGTAAGTCTTTGAAGTATATGTGTAAAAGATTTTCACCTAACGTATTTAGTGTTATCGATTTTTATTGCTGTTTGCAGAGTATTGTCTCAGACGTTAATTGAATGATTTAATTTCGAAACATGTCCCTTAAGTGCTTTTCTCTTTCTTCAGCACAATTCTCTTTCACAAAACGCATTGAATCTCTACTCTATACTTAGTGTGCAAATAAATGAACCTACAAAATGATTATCATTGATTTTAACAAAAAGTTACTTGAATGAGTCAACTGGGAAATAATGTTTGAAATCAGATGTTATGCCGAAATTGTAAAATAAAACTATTTTCTTTCTTATTGTTAAAGTAATGTAAGAAGTTTTAAAGAGAAACAGGAGTAAATATAAAAGTTTTCTTAAATGCTGAAACTCATAATTTTTTGTTAAACTTTTTTCTTTGCGACATATGTCTTAGTTTATTATTACTAAAAAATCGGTAGTCAGTTATATAAATTTTATCTCTTCTGAGAGAATCTCTGAAAAAAGAGTGTAGTGCTTATACATGGAAGGAAGTTGTGTGTTTTTTACACGTAGGATTATATTTTCTTTCTTTATTCTAGAACTCCTACATTGATAGGCTGACACATCCGCCATTTTTTATCCTACGATACAAGCTGGCGACTTATTATGGGTGATTTTTTGACAATGAATTGCCTGAATCACAGCAGAAAATGGCACCACCTATTTACATTTTCTTCTAATTCAGAAAGAAGGAAAAGGTGGATTATAAATTGCAGATGTGACTCGTAGATACCTGGACCAGGAGCAAAAGTGAGAAAAATCATCAAAAGAGAGAAAAATCATACTATTAATGACTGAGTACTAATTACATATATCATATATTGAGTATTTATTATATTACATTTCTTAAATAGTAAATGAATTGAAAAAAAAAAAATGAACTCATTTTGAATTTTAATTATGTATATTGCATACCTTTAATAATAAGCATACGATTTACGTCCATAAAGACAGTTATTTAATAATTAAAATCTTTGATATTCGTCTGATTAGTTGCTTGTCTGTAAGTATTAAAAATTCTACTGTGAATTCAATTGATTCTTTGATCAGTATCCTTCAATCATCCCTGTGTTCCTCCATTTACCATGCTTTCTGGGAAAAATCTGTCTTATTCAGAATGGAAAATAATGACAGGTTGAGATATTTTGAGAATTTTAGTGAAAAGACGTATAACCGATATTAGCTGCGGATATACGAAGCATTTGCATTAAAATAAAAAGAAATGAATCGGGACTTCACTAAAAGGACGCATAAATGTAAAAGACGTATAAACGAGAGACGTATAAACGGTGCTTTACTGTATTTTATTTTCTGTTATTTTTTCCTTGTTTAGTGTTTTGTTTCTCTACGCTTTCTTTCTGTCTTTCTTTCTTTTTTCTTTTCTTTTCTTTTCTTTTCCTTCCCTTTTTTTTTTTTTTTTTTTTTATTAAAAAAACTAGTTGGCATAGGTGGACTCTGCTCAGTTCCCCATCATATTTATGTTCTCATAAATTTCTAGTGCGAGACATATTATAATCATGTTAAAAGAAATGAATTTGACCAAAGCTTGATATAGTGACAAAATGAAATCCCCGCTTAATAGGCTATTCACCGTAACTTCGATATATATATCTTATTCTAATCTATTAATTTATTTTATCAGGGTCAATTCCGTTGTTTAGTTTTCATGCTACTATTTCCAATGCAATAATCCTCAAAATTCATATTTATATGAAAAATTTACAATTTCGCTATGTTGATAAAATCGTAAATTACGAATGATTTACGAAATTTTCCTATTAGAATATTTGTATTCAATCATGTTCAAACAAATATCATAAATGTAATTTTGAAGTTGTCTAATGTATTTATGATCCTCAAAATGGAAATTTATGCTCAATTTTGCCTTATTCTGACATGTTAAGTAAATCGTAAATTCCAAATAGTTGGCATAGGTGGACTCTGCTCAGTTCCCCATCATATTTATGTTCTCATAAATTTCTAGTGCGAGACATATTATAATCTTGTTAAAAGAAATAAATTTGACCAAAGCTTGATACAGTGACAGAATGAAATCCCCGCCAAATAGGCTATTCACCGTTCACTTCAATATATTTTTCTTATTCTAATCTATTAATTTATTTTATCAGGGTCAATTCCTTTGTTTAGTTTTCATGCTACTATTTCCAATGCAATAATCCTCAAAATTCATATTTATATGAAAAATTTACAATTTCGCTATGTTGATAAAATCGTAAATTACGAATAATTTATGAAATTTTCCTATTTGAATATTTGTATTCAATCATGTTCAAACAAATATCATAAATGTAATTTTGAAGTTGTCTAATGTATTTATGATCCTCAAAATGGCTCAATTGTGCCTTATTCCGACATGTTAAGTAAATCGAAAATTCCAAATAACTTACGATTTTTTTAAATTGGAAAAATCATAGTCTATGATATTCATGCTAGTATCCTAAATAATATTTCGAAAGTGGTTTGACATCTTTACGATGAAAATATCCTTCAAGATTGACGTTTATGTGAAATTTTGCTCTATTTTGCCATGTTAAGAAATTCGTAATTTTCCAATAACTTACGAAATTTTTATATTGGAAAATTCATAGTAATTAATATTCATGCCAGTGCTCTAAATAATATTTCAAAAGTAGTCTGACATCTTTACGATGAAAATATCTCTAAAAATTGACGTTCATGTGAAATTATATACTGCCATGTTAAGAAATTCGTAAATTTCCAATAACTTGCGAAATTTTCAATGTAGCATATTTATAGTTACTGATGTTCCTTCCGGCATCAAAACTGATATTTTAAAACTGGTCTGACATTTTTACAGTAAACAGTTTCCATTTAATGCACGTTTAAGTGAATTTTTGTCCTATTCTCCCATGTTAAAAAAATCGTAAATTTCTCATAACATACGAAGTTTTTTAATTCGAATGTTGCAAATGAATAGGGTTCTTGCCAGCATCGAATGTAATATTTTAAAACTGATCTGATCTCTCTGCGATCATTTGTTTGTGAGCTATCGTGTAAACAGACTAACAAACTAACGGATTAACGGACTGACCCACTAACGGACTGACCCACTAACAGACACCCTACAGACAGACACCATACAAATTTTGTGATTTTCGGATTCCTCACACCTGAAAACGTATAAAAAACGTAAAAATACCGAGGTCGAAATTTTTCACGATTACCTAAGTTCCTCATACCTATAGTATGATGGGGAACTAAAAATTATAAACATGCATAAGATAAATTACATATTTGATTGTCTAAAAAATTGTAGCCGAAAAAAAAAATAAAAAATAAAAAAAAATAAATAAATAATTAAAATAATAATGAGTAAATAATAAATAATAAATAATAATGATTAAATAATAAATATAAATATAAATAAATAAATAAATAACCCGCAATTTTAAAAAAATATTATAGTAGCTGATATTTCAATAATTATATTTTTTAGAATTTTATTTCCAAGAATTAAAATGTAAGTCGTTTAAATATATGTATTTTTAATAAACGATTTTAACCTAACGTATTTAGTATCATCGATTTTTATTGCTCTTTGCAGAGAACTGTTTCAGACGCTAATTGAATGATTTAATTTCGAAATCCCATTGTAATAGTATTCTATCGGGACATGTCTTTTAAGTGCTTTTCTCTTTCTTCAGCACAATTCTCTTTCACAAAACGTATCGAATCTCTACTCAATACTTACTGTGCAAATAAATGAACCTACAAAATGATTATCATTGATTTTAACAGAAAGTTACTTGAATGAATCAACTGGGAAATAATGTTTAAAATCAGATGTTACGCCGAAATTGTAAAATAAAACTATTTTCTTTCTTCCGTTAAAATAATATAAGAAGTTTTAAAGAGAAACGGGAGTAAGCAAAAGTTTTCTTTTACATATTCAAATACTAAAGCAGATCATATTTCTTTGTTTTAACATATTAAATAATTTTTTTTTATAAATAAGTAATGTTACGCCCGTTTAACAGAAAGAAAATTATATAATTATATTTTAATTAAATATATTTTAAATGATAAATTTCATTCCAGAGCAAATGAAACAATTCAACAACAAAACTGGCATATTTATTAAATACTTTAACACTTTGGCGGCAACGACGGCACTAAAGATTTCAAATGCTCTAAACACTGTTGCCAAATTTAGGGAGTTATAGTAATATTTGATATATATAATGAACAAATATCCTTCGAACTGATTAGGTAACCGTTACAGTTAAATTTAGTGGTAAATTTTGAATAAAAAAGTCTCTAAATTTGGCATCACTGACCAGAGGTGTGAAATAAATAAGACCGGCAAAGGGTTAATATTTGATACTTTTTGAATCAAGAACATTATTTTTCCCGTGCCTTTAATGTGAGATTATCTATATAAATAAAGCAAAGAGTTTGTCGGGAACACATACGGGTGGAAAACTCCTATTTTTGATTGGTCTAGATTTAACAACTTTGGTGATGAAAGTTGGCCATTTTTTTTATAGTAAAAACGGATGCATTTTTTTAAAAGATACTGCATAGATGTTATACTTTTTAAAAGAGCGCTAAAAATTGTTCATTTTTCGTGTGGACACTATATACATCAAGTTATTAAAGATATTACGTTGCAAAGTTTTCTTTTAATTAATTAAACTATGAAAATAAATATTAGTTATAATTTAATAATAATAATAATAAAAAAAATACGAGCATATTTCCTTTTGACATAAAAATAAATACATGCAATTAAACATGAACATAAAAAAATTGTAAAAAAATAAAATATGCATCTCACAAAAATTGACGTCTTTATCACTTTAAAATTTTCTACACATTGATAAAGTGCTAATGTAGTTCTATAGCTATAAGATTCAACAGAAAACTTAAAAGCATGGTATAAAAAAGTTTTTTTTTTTTTTTTTTTTTTTTTTTTTTTTTTTTAAATCTTACAATTATTTATAATTTTGTTATCATTCCGGCGATGATTTGATATGGGTATCGCAAATGTATAAGTAAACATTTTGGCGAAAAATGTCCGAGCTACTTCAGTGCCAAATTTCAAGTTCCGCCAAGAGATCCAAGATTTTTCAATGTTTTTGCACAACTTTTCTCAATTTTATTTAAATATTTTTATAATGCGAGTGGAAGAAAAGGAAAATACTTTTTTTTTTTTTAAATTGGTCTAATTATACAAAATATCTCCATGTAAAATATTATGCGTTTTCCGTTCTGTTTATTACTAAAAAGAAAATTAATAATGCAGTTTTTCCTGTATTATTGACATTTCTATAAACTAAATTAAATTAAATTATCCAGTACCAAGACGTTGTGGTGAAGAAGTCTCTGCCAAAGTCAGTGAGGGCCCGATGCGACGTTTTTAAGCCATTTCAATGTATTTTCTTTTTAGTTTTAATTTTTAGAACGGTATAAAAAATATTGATTATTTTTTAAATTCATTTAAATATAGTGACCAGCGAAGCAGGCAAAGTCTGCTAGTATAAAATAAAATAAATAATGAATAAATTAATAACTATTGATTATACTATATGTTATAAAAATTAATAATTATTTTTCTTCATTTATGTCTATGACTTAAACCTGTGGTGCTGCTAGCGCTTAGTCTGTAGAAATTACAAATCTGTGTTCCTTTAATCTCTTTTCTTTTTCTTTCTTTCTTTCTTTTTTTTTTTTTTTTTTTTTAAGGATTGATAAATAATTTATTCTGTGGGACACACTATTTACAGTTTATAATTTTTGTATGTATATAATATTTTTACTTCAGTAACTTAAACGATCACCTTTATATGTTAAAACGTATATCCTACATTTTGCAAAATTTATCATAAATGTAATACTTAAGAATAATTAAGAATAAATGTAAACAAGGTAAACAAGTGTAAAAGACGACCAGACCAGTAAATAAATCTCCATTTTTTTTTTTTTTTTTTTTTTATCGAATCAATGTTCCCTCTACATATTCCCTATACAGACACACTTATCTACAGTTCCTTCTAAAGATATCCCTTTTATACACATTACATCCTAAAGTTGTCTATTTCATCCTCAAGATGTCCTATAAATGTCCTGGAAAGAAAATGTGTTTGCAGGGTTGCTTGTTACATCTCAATCCTACTTCAGCGGCAGAATATTGGTGAAGCCAAATTGGTTAAGCCAAAATACACAAATCAATTACTAACATGTTCACTTTCGCACTTGTTTTGATGTATTCTGTCTTTCCAATTAACATAAAGTATTTACATTTACTAAAAGTTAAAAGATTTAATTACATTTGGTTTCACGTAAAGGGAGAAATCCTAATTAACCAATTATACTATCTAATATTTTTAATTATTGCAGTTTATTATTTTAGTTCTTTTTAAATATTGCAGAAATGTGCTCCGAAAAATTGGTTTTGAAAAGTAATATGTTTAGGAACTAATAGTTGATTTCTAAACACAATTATAATTTTTCAACCACTGTTTTCAGAAAAATATTCTCGGTCTCTCTTCACTCATATGCTCGCTCTAAACAGCTTAACAGAAAGTGTAGTTTTGTTCTTCATTATTTGCATATTACTATAATAATGTGGAAATCATGATGAACGAAACTAGGAAATACATTTTTAAAAAAAAAGAATTATTAAATAACTATTAGAGCATGGAACTAATTATTAGTTCTTAATATTATTATTACTAATATTTGGAGCTAATTAGTAGAACATGATGAAAAAAATAAGAAAATGAAATTAAGTTCTAAACATTTTAAAAAAAACTTAATTTAATTTCCTTTTTTTTTTTTTTCTTGGTTTACCTTGTGGTATAATACTTGTAGCATGAAAAGTATACTGGTATTTTGTGTCTTGTATGTTTTATTTAGTTTGTGAGTTTTGTTTTCTTTCCTTTAAATCTTTGTATTATTGTTATGTATGTGTATATATGAGTGAAATCTCGTTAAAGACGTTTAGGGTCATCTGCATATAGGTTACTCGAAACAGTCCATTAACATGAAAAGCTCATTCATTTGATTGACTGTTGAAAATAACTTGGATTTGACGGCATCTCAACAGTCAGAAGAATGAGCTTCTCATGATAACAAACTGTTTCGAGTCACCCATACGCAGATGATCTAAAACGTTTTTCACGAAATGCCAGTGGTATAAAGAAAGGTAAATAGACTGAAATATCTGGTTATAATAAAAATTTTAACAAAAACCCGGTTAATATAGCCTGGCCAGGCGTCCTCGAATTCCAAGAGCAATCCTTGAAAATTATCCTTCGTCCTCAAGAAAACTAGAACACATTTGGGAACGCCGGTTAGAAAGTTATTAATGTTTTGCTATAATCATTTATTATGCGTAATAGATAAACTGAAATAATCGCTTTCAGGTACTTCATACATAATAATTACTAAAATTTTACAATTCAAGTGGATTTATTTATTTTGTCCTGGAAATTAGAGGACACTATAATATTTGTCCTCAAATTCAATTTTAAAAAATCTGATCACCCTAGGTTAGTATTTACAATTTGTAATAAAAGTATTTAATAACAAAAATACTACGCTTATATTTTATTCTTATTGAATTCTACAAAAAAGATATACTTAAATTAAAATATATATATATTTTTTTTTAAATAAAATTTATTGTTTTAAAAAGAGTGCAAATTAAGATTTAATTCTTTTAAAACAAAGGAAGAAGAAAGATAAAATTACACTGCTCTGTAAAAAAAAAAAAAAAAAAAAAAAAAATCAAGATCTGATACCATTCTTGCTGATTCTTATGTAAAATAACCTCCTGAATCTGAATATGACTCCCATTTTTTCCAGTCACCCACCGTTTTCTAGATACACCTATATAATGCATAATTTCAGTGTCAAATCCCCCCACCCTTTCCCCACCCCCCAAAGAAAAAAAAAATCCTTGTCGCAAATGTCCATGTTTTAGAATTTTCCAACTCTGTATAGCACCTCAGAAGCTATTTAATGGTTAAAATAATCCTCCCCCTCCTAAAAATCAATTTTGTAGCCATAAAATCACCGAAATATGATAAAAATAGGGGACCATTCCTAAAAAACGTCTATGATAGGGCAAAATGGGTGTCATATTCGGATTCAGGAGGTCATTTTACATAAGAATGTGCTGAAATGGTGTCAGAGGCAATTTTCCTGCCGAGCCGTGTGATTTAAAGCGTTATTCCTAAATACCACTGATATGAAGAAGGGTAAAGAGACTGAAATATCTGGTTATAATATAAATTTTAACTAAAATCCGGTTAGTTTAGGATGACCAGAAGTCCTCGAATTCCAAGAACAGTCCTCGAAAACTACCCTTCGCCCTCAAAAAAATTAGAAAACATTTGGGAACACCGGGTAGAAAGTTATTAATGTTTTGCTATAATCATTTATTATATGTAGTAAATAAACTGATATAATTGCTTTTAGGTACATCATACATATTAATTAGTAAAATTTTACGATTAAAGGGGATTTATTTATTTTGTCCTGAAAATTAGAGGACACTGTAATATTTGCCCTCAAATTCAATTTTTAAAAATCTCCTCACCCTAAGATATCATTTACAATTTGTAATTAAAGTAATAAAAGTATTTAATAACAAAAATATTACGCTTATATTTTATTCTTATTAAATTCTACAAAGAATGATATACTCTTTTTTAATAAAATTTATTCTTTTAAAAAGAGTGTAATTTAAAATTTATTTCTTTTAAAACCAAGGAAGAAGAAAGATAAAATTATCAAAAAAGGATTAAACATATTAAATTCTTTTAATTATATATATATATATATATATATCATAAAAGTCATGAAATAAATTATTTTTAATTTAATGTTTAATACATCAAATATTGAGAGAAAAAAAAAAAAAAAACTATGAAAGATAAACTTTTTTGAAATAAGAAACCATTATTTTCAAAACAATTCCATAAATTAGAAGTTTAATATAAAAATGTAATACTTAACTCTTTTAAAATTCGATTTAAAAAAGTCATTTTAAAATTCATTCTCCAGTCAGAACGGCAGCACCGACAAAATATATTTAAACAAAAATGATTTTATGAAATATTATTCAAAGTGTATATTTTCATCGCTATTTATTCAGAGATTACTTGAAATATCACAGAAAGATTCAATTTCGAAATCCATTTTTATCCCTTTTCACTCGAAATTCGTTTGTTAAGTGCTTTTCTATTTCTGAAGTATGATGTGCTTTATGAATTATGCGACATATTTTTATTTTTTGTTACTAAGTAAATAAATGAGCAACAAACTTTTGTTAGCTCTTATAGCAACAGTTATAATAATTAAAAATACAAAAAAAAAAAAAAATCAGTTATATGAAATATGTTGATTAATATTGACAATGATATATAATCGTTTTTGTATTGTAGAAGCAAAAAATTACGAATACTTTCAAATGAGTTAATAAAAAAAATCAGTATCATAAAGTATACGAGCTGTTGAAACAAATGTGTACTCTCTCTAAATTATATAAATATTTATCTTATTTGCATGCTGTTAATTGCAAAGTTATGTAATATATAGAAAATATCTATAGTATGTATATATATAAAAAATTATGTAAAAACAATTTAAAAAATTAAGAATATTAATTTTTAGGAATTATAAAATTAAAATTTTTATGGTTCCTAGTGAAAGAATTGGACCATATGCAGTACTCATAAAGTGATTAAAAAAATTTACCATTCTATTGGAAATAAAAATCCAGCGGTATGATCATTCAAAGAGTTTACTACTGCACTTTTCAATGCCATGACGTAAGTTATGTCGATTAAAAAAAAAAAAAAAAAAAAAAAAAGAACGAAAAAGGCCTTGCTTAATATTTCGTTTCATTTGTTATCACAGATTGGGAGTGAAATCAGTAATGATCTAAATCAATAAATAAAAACAAAGAATATACTTACGTATCTATTTGATCTGTTCGCTCAAAATTTTTCTTTATTTTATCTTTTATATCGAGTTTCGTGTTTAAAACTTGAGGCCTTTGGTAAACCTTACGTAAGACGGTCTCCCAAATTTGCAACAACCGTTATGGTATGAGGATGCAAGAGTGCTATTGGAACAGTCCAATTATGTATCTTAAAACAATATTTAAATTCCGTAGTGTGTCAATATATATTGGAATACTACATAATATCGTCCTCTAAGGATATATGCAGACACACATTTATCTATAGGGAAAGTTTCGCTTCGTGCCACATTTCGAAATCGACTTGTAAATGGCTAGCAGAAAGTGTGATTTCAATATTAAACTGGCTGCGTTACTCTCCCGATCTCAATACGATCAAGAATTCGTAGCCTCATCTAAAGAAAAAGATTCAGGACCTAGTCCTTACCAAGAAAATTGATGCATGGAACAGTATCAGTAGCAATGAATGTAAACAGCTGATGGAATTCATGCCTGAAAGGATCAGAGCTGTGATTAAAGCAAAAAGTGACGTGACAAAGTATTGATATTGTTTTATTTGATATTTTTTTTATTCTAATTTTATTGTATGTAAGCCATCATTACTATAAACTTTCTAATTATGCAATTTAAGATTAATCTGAATTAAGTATATATCAAATGCTATGTTTAATTTAAAGCCTAAGAAAGTTTACTCGTTCATTTAAATGTCAATTTTGCACATTTTTTTTTCTTTTTTATAATTTTTTTTTTCTAACGAGTGAAAAGTATTCTGTTATTTTGAATTTGGGTTTTATAATTTGGTATACAAGTCTATAAATGAAAGCGGTAGTCAAGGTTTTTCCAAAACCCTGTATATGTGTTCGTGTGTGTAAATCTAGATAAGAAATTTCAACGCCAAAAAGAAATGAGTTCAGAAGAACGCCATGATAGAAAAGTTATCAGCTAGATAATATATTTAATTGATTAAAATTTTAAGGTTACGGTTATATGCGTGCGAAGAACCATTTTAAATGTACAGTAATGTTACAATCACTGCGACTTTGAATATAGATGTCCAGGCATTTTGTTGCACGTATGCCATGTGTAATTTTATGACATAGAAGTTCATATCTGTTGCATTTAGTTATCCAAAGCTACAATGATAATGTTAATTGTGAATGAACCTTATGATCTTTTCGCTCAATCATGCACCATTTATCTTTGATGTACGATCTATGTTGTAGTATCTTAGGCCATCATAGCAACAACATAAGGATAAGTATTATATTATTGGAAGATGTTATCTTGAATAATGTTTAAAACAGCCTGTACAGCTACTAATCTTACAAGAAAATGTGTTCTAATGATAATGGGAATAATAATGATTTTACTCATTCTGTCATAGGAAATCACTTCCCGGACCAAAACTCCCATTGGAGATTCAGCGTGTCTCTACCATTGAAATCTTGGTTCAAAGGATTAATTTAACCCCGTTCTTAGAAACATATGGCTAACACTGATATTCAGTTAGAAATGGCTCCCATTTGAGAGCACATTTACATTCATCTCTCCAAAGAACACTAAATTATACCATTGATTTTGCATTATCGCCAAATCTAAAATTGCGGCAAGGATGCTACAAGGGATCTAGCTATGAATTGTCTTTCAAGTAATTCATTTCTTACAGTTTGCTGTGACACACCACTTTAGCTTCTGCTTCAGATACGCCACAATTTTCGATACCATTCATAACTCGTGTTTAGCTCGATCTTGAATTTCTTGAGACTGCACTTTCTCAACACAGCTGCTGTCATCAAATATACACACAGATATATCTACACCCCGTCTTTCCCTAATATCGCAGAATAAAATTAAACCTTGTCGAAAACCCTATTTTACTGTCATGTTCAAAAAATAGAATTTTCATATTGCCCTGTTCGTTACCTGGAAAAGATTCTTGACTCAAAGTTAGGTCATGAGCCGAAAGATAAACAACTCTTATGGAGTTTATACCGCATGTTTAAATCAAACGTGATTTGCATGCTCATAGTGGCGTTACCAGTGCCACTTTTATATTAAATATCCCTAAATTACGTATCTCTGTATTGAAAATATAATATTTCAAATCAATCAACATATTTCATCTAAATAAAATTTCTTTTTGTAATTTTTTTTTCTTTTTGTTAATGTTTGTTATGATAGATAATAATGCTCATTTATTTACGTAATCACTTGAAAATACAGACAAAGATCATTATTGAAAAAGTGCATTGTACTTCAGAAATGGAAGATTTCTAAACAAACAAATCAAAAAAGAATAATGATGAAAATAGATTTCGAAATTGAATATTCCTATGACATTTCAAGTTATTTTTCAATAAATAATGATGAAATTGTATGCTCTAAATAAGTTTCGTAATTATATATATATATATATATATATATATATATATATATCTGTCGGTGTTTCTTTTTTGATTAAAAAAAAATATTAAAATGTAATTACATATCTTTGTATTATACAGTGAATTCTGCATTTAACTAGGAGTTTATGAACTTACTTTTTGAAAATATCGATTTCTTCTTATTTTAGATCTATTTATGTTTGTCAGATTTGTTAATAACGTAAGATTTATTAAAGATTATATTAAAAATAAATTTATTTCTTGACATTCAGTTTATTATTATTAATTAAATGAAAGTAATATAATCTGATCTAATCTTTTTGAATATTTTTCTTCTCTGTTTTTTAGTTGTACATTTAAAAATGTTAAATTTAGATTTTAAAGTAGCTTAGTTCCGTACATCTTATAAAGAGAAAATTAACTAAAGTTCTAAATACAAAATGAAAAATTATTCGATAGGAAGGCGAAAAAACTAAATACAAAATAATGCATTCAAATATAAAAACTTGTAAAAATATTGTAAAAAAAAAAAAAAAAAAAACACTTACCAATCACGAGTAAATTTCAAGAATGAAAAACATAAACACGGAGAAAACACTTAATACAAAACCGAACACTAATGTAAAGCATTTACAGTATATCAGAATTACAATATATAACAGATACAAATACTTTAACAGTTATAAATAGCAGTTGTAATATAAGACGGATAAACATTTGATTTCACAGTATCGAATGAATTGCGAAATGCAACTTCAAGACAGCCACAAATGTTACAATTTTTTAGCAGCTTGAAAAATTAGTATACTTTTCAAAACTTAATACATGATAACTAATTAGTTAAACAAATAAATTTTAAATCGAAATCTAACTTTTAATTATATAGACTAATATTCCAAAATTCCTTAACTAAGTTAATTTTTAAACATAAAAAATAAATAAATAAATAAATAAATAAACCTTCTTTACTAGTGTTTTAGGATAAATATTAGCAGAAACTTTTAAAAAATGTCTATAATAAAACCTCATAAGATCATCAATAAACCTAAAGATCTTTATATCCGAACTAACTAAATACTTTCTCTTACCCATAGGGTTGAGAAAGTATTGTTTTAGGGTCAAATTTTCGAACGTGAGTTTTTGTTATATTTACATGTTCTGAGGTCCCCTGAACACGAAAATCATGTTCTTAGCGAATGGTCTGTGTGTCTGTCTGTGTGTGTGTTATCAGCATATCTCAAGAACAAATAGCAGCAGAAATTCTAAACTCGGTATACTAAATGTGTATCATATAGTTATGATACACTAAGCTTTTCGTTGAGATGAAGCAAATGGTTAGTGTATAGGGACATTCAAAAATATTCAAATACATTACGTCTATGGGGGATATTGCAGGTAAGTAGAGTTTAACATCTATAGACTGAACTAAACCAAATGAAACGAATATAGATTTTTTGTAATAGAGATAGTCAACTGGGAAAAACATTTTGTGAGTGTAGGAGCCTCGCCTCCCCCCCAGGGGGGGGATGCCCCCTCGAGGGGAGTAAAATTTCATGATGGGTATCTTTCAAAAGAGCTCGCCAATACCTTTAAAACGAATGGTTGAACCATCGATCTGCGATAATTTAAAATAAAGTTGTCGATTTTTTTTCATTTTTAACAATTTTTGTTTTAATGTAATATTGAGAATAAATTTAACTTTTTTTTTGGATATTTAGTGTTATACTACTTTTCTAATATGGAAATCGTCGGTATTATCATGGAAGATAATTTTTTAAAATAATAATTTTAATAAATTATTTTTACTGAGTGAATTTGTATTGGAAAATATAGAAGAAAGTCATGTGGTAGCCAAAACACTCTAGTTATTTGTTGTTAGTGGATGTGCTTTACTAATAATGTTTTACCATTTCTAGGAAAGCAGTTCGGGAATTGAAATAAATTCCTCATAGAGATAGGGTAAATAATGTATGTTTTAAGTTAAATATTCATCACTTGTTTTTTGTATATTTACACGTTTTGAGGCTTTCTAATTAACGTAGTCACGTTTTTTAACGTTTGATCTTTGTCTGTGTTTCTTAGAGTAACTTAAAAACGAATAATTTTAGGAGATTCAAATGTTGTATTTTGAAGTTAACATAAGTTTGTTGCTGGAAACGTTTGATCAAGATTGATAAGTTTCAATGAATGTTGCGTGTGGGAATTGTCTGTATAAATTTAAGTAAACTTTTAATTTTAATAACAGAATTAAATTCTATATGAATGTAGGTGATTAATTAAACGGAGGGTTGAGGGGGGCGGTATCCCCCTCCCTTACACAGAACTTATTATTACATAAAACTCTTTGGAAGCCTAATTTGAATTGTTTAACATAGGTTTACATAACAGTACTCCTTATCTTACCTGTTAATCTCCAACCTGTATTTACCGTATTAAATTTCAGGGTAAGAGAAAGTCGTGTGAGTGACATACCAGATTTTTTTTCTCATAAAAATATAAAAACATATTGGCAAATACACTCAAAAAATAATTTGCCGCAAGAGTTCTTTTATTTTGTAAATAATAATTATTTCCATTATATAAAATATTTCCAAAAATGCAAATCTGAACTAAATTAATCGAGTAGTTTCTTTCACAATCCATAAGTGACCGAAATTCGTTACACGAGTGTCACACGAGTATTACAAATCATAATGTGAAAAATACAAATCAAAATTTAGCATAAAAAACGTGAACGGATTTCAGGGCGAAGAATTATCCCCTCCCCTTTTCGTAAATTTAAGGTCTGAAATGGAAGCTTTAATCTTCTTTTTTTTTTTTTTTTTTTTTTTTTTTTTTTAAGGGCATTTATCGTAATTCTTTTGCGCTATTTCATGAAAAAAAAAAAAAAAAAAGTTAAATTTAAGTTTTTGAATAAGCAGGCAAAGTATGAAATTTCCATAAAAAAGTTTCAATAAAAAAAAGTTTTTTTTTTTTTTTTTTTCAATGTAACTGTAATTGAAATTCATCAGCATACTCCTAAAGTAATTACATTACTTAGTTGGTTTTGACAGTATGGACATCTCTTTGCTGTAAGACTAAAAACTGATAGAACATACAGAATCAATTACGCAGGCCAGCAATGGTGTTCAGATAGTTTTCAGCTTTCAAGATGTGTTACGTAAAGTCAAAGATCCAAGAACTTCTATGTAGTGAACCTCCAAAGCTACATTTTCTCCAAAAACCTTTTTACGTCATACGATACGTAAATAGAACATCTGATGTTCACGAAGCGTAATTTGGTAATGATATGGGTTTTTGATCCTGCTTCCGACATGAATAAAAATTTGATATCTATTTCTGATGTAACTGTTCGATAAATAGGGTAATTAAATTTCTAAATATCTCTCAGATTCAAATTATAATAAATAACACAGTTTTAAAACACAGTTATATTTAAACGCTCCTTTTATAATTGATTATCACTTTAACATATTACGTGCCACGTCGGTCCCACTGCTCAGCATGAAAATTGCCTCTGACACCATGTCAGCATATTCTTATTTAAAATGACACTCTGAATCCGAATATGACCACCATTTTGCCTAATCACCCACCGTTTTCTAGATACACCCCCTTCCTTATTTTTATCATTGTTTGGTAATTTTATACCCATCAGTTTGATTTGGAGAGTAACGATGATTATTTTAACAGTTAAATGTCTCCTGACCTGAGGAGCTACAGAGGTAGAAAGTTCTAAAACACGAACATTTGTAGTAAGGAGGAAATTTGAGGGGATTTGTGCCCAGAAAACAAAAGAAAAACAATCAGTTTCTGTTCTTTTTTTTTTTTTTTCGCAATATTTCTCTTATTTTTTACATATTCGAGCTTCCAGTATGCCATTTTCTTACCAAAACACCCCAAAAAATAAAAATTATACAGTGAAAGTTTTTTCTAAATGTTGGTGAGTGGAGTCTCTAAAATTCCTAAATGTTGGTGTTGTCTCAAAGCCCTCGCAAGAAAGTTTGACTGATTCACTGTACGACGTTTGCTTTCAATAACTCCCACGTTAAATGTCTTGGGCAGTAAAACATGAACAGTAAAATATCTTGCTTTGACACGTGTTTAAGGGCTCTGCTCTTATCACCGTAGTCGTCAGTCGTTATCTACGTTTAGTATACGTTTTGCGATAAGAGAGAGAACTTTATGGGGTTCTCGACGGTTGTGATCTTGTGCGGTGATTTTAACACAAGTGGAAAGAGGATATTTTACTGTTCATGTTTTACTGCCCGAAACATTTAATGTGGGAGTTACTAAATGCAAACCTCGTACAGTGGATCAGTCTTTCAGTGGTCAACTTTCTTCTGAAGGCTTTAAGACTTTACTCCACTCACCAACATTTAAAAAATAATTTTCACTGTATAATTTTTATTATTTGGGGTGTTTTGGTAAGAAAATGGCACTGGAACCTGGAATATGTAAAAAATAAGAGAAAAATTGCGAAAAAAAAAAAAAAAAAAAGAACAGAAACTGATTGTTTTATTGTTTTTCTTTTGTTTTCTGGGCACAAATCCCCTCAAATTTCCTCCTTACCACTAATGTTCGTGTTTTGGAACTTTCTACCTCTGTAGCTCCTCAGGGCAGAAGACATTTAACGGTTAAAATAATCATCGTTTTCTCTACAAATGAAACTGATGGGTATAAAATTACCAAACAGTGATAAAATGAGGGAGGGGGTGTATCTAGAAAACGGTGGGTGATTGGGCAAAATGGTGGTAATATTAGGATTCAGGAGGTCATTTTACCTAAGAATCTGCAAGAATGGTATCAGATATCGAATTTCTTTCTTTCTTTCTTTTTTTTTTTTTTTACTTTTTTGCAGAGCAGTGTCATCAGATTCACAAAGCACTTAATATTTTATGTTGATGAAAGACCAGTTAATGAGATTAAACTTTCTGTTCAGACCGTTTCAATAACTGGTAATATTGATATTAAACTTTTCGTTCAGGCCGCAGCAGTCGCGGTTGACTTACAGTGAAATTACGATAAAAAAAGCTAGAAATGACTACGTTCTAAATTACATTATTTTAAGTATCTAAAATTTATTTAAAATTTACGTCTTAGCAGTGCGTGTGGCAGGATGTGTATTCCTTATAAATTTGCGAGACATTCAACTTGTTAATTGTTTACAGCTTATTGTTTACTTCTTTATTGAAAGCTTAAGAAATTGCAGGTATCAGCAAATTTAATAAAGTGGTTTTTAAATATAAGTTATTAAGTATTATATATATGTATATATATATGAAATATAATTAAAAGCCCCCTTAAAATTATAGCTTCATTTCTCAAATTTAAATATTCCTACCTCTCACTAATCCACTGATAGCGGCCCTAATTAATTCTTTATTAATTCATTTTCTAAAATATTTCATTAATTTCGAATTCTTTTACTTGTTCTCAATTCTTAAAGTTATTTTTATTTTATTTTCCCAATGAAACAAAAATGTTATTTATTATATTGTGGAATGCAAAAGTAATTTAATCCAGAATATTCTGACCCTTCCTTGTGTATCATATAACTCCCCTAAACCAATTAGAGCACTCAGCATCACGTGGTCGCTCCCGCGAAAAGCGAATGTTCGAATCAGTCTCAGGCCGGTGGCTACTTGCTAGTTGTTAGTTAGAGTTGTTCGTCTAAAGTTTTTTTTTTTTTTTTTTTTAAAGATATAAATCTACAAAGATGGCTCACCGTCGCGTGAGGGATTGTGCCCTGAATTTCATTAAAGAAATATTTACGCCACCGACTGCATTTTAATTATTTAAATGTGTAGCTGCCCATTTTAATATAACACACATACCTTTATATATATATATATGTATGTATGCCACGAATATTTATCTGCTAACACATTATCTATGCTGAGAAGGGATTACACACAATAATGAGTCCAGTTATTCAGTACAGTCGTTTATTGAAACTCTTGCAGACATTACATTTTATTCAAGTCCTTCTGTCAAAGCACGCTTAACTCTACGACGTCGGCCGAGTACGGATGAAGCCGGCAAAGCGCTGTTTGACGCTCCTGGTGGCGGATTTAACGTAAGTTCGTTCAGCAAAGCAACATACAAAAAGAACACCTATTTTTCTGTGTTTTAAATTTACCGCTTATTTTCGCACGAACCCAGTCTACTCCTACGCTTTTCTTATTGGTTATTTAAGCTCCTCCTACCTTTCTTACTGACTATTAACTTAATGATTGACACCTTACCTGAGTACCGGGGATCAGGGGATAATTAATCTGCATTGTCTTACCACCAATACTGCAAGACTGCATAATACTAATCAGTTTTTGTTCTCAAAATCGTTTAATTTTCTGGACGTACTTTGCTGCGAAGTTAACTTTACAGGGGAATCTTTAGAATAAAGTTCATGTTAAGAATTTTGAATGGAATTTTCTTTAGACTATCACTCGATATTAATTTAAAATAATGAAATAATAATTTAAAATCCTAATTCTTTCTATGCTTTCATATACATATATATAAAGTAAAATTCTAAAACTAATAATAAATATAATCAAATACTGCTTTACCAAATATCATGTGAAGAAGAACTAAAATAAAATTTAAATGAAGTAAACTAGCATACGTCAAGAAATATGGAAATGAAAAAGGGATTCATATTGTAGTAAACCCACAAGACCACCGAGCAAAATTTAAGAATTTTCAATTTAATGAACATAAAATACTACACTGTGAAAAATATATAACACCTCCATCTAGCATGAATAAGTAGTCATTTTCTTAAGCCCTAAACTAGAAATACAGATTTACGAGCTATGCGTATAAGGTAAACAAATAACCTGAATAGACAAAATTATCGAGAATTTCTATTCTATGGTTTTCTAGATAGCGAATCCATATTGTGAATATTACGAATCCTTTGTATTGCGAGAAATTCTCGCTTGATATGCTAGAATTTTGTCATAAACCAAAATTATAGTTACTACAATTCGCCTTTTGAGTTTGCATTTATTTGGAGAGATTTTTAAATAAGTTTGATTTCTCACGATAATATGGGAATATGATCTAGAATTCTAGAAGGGTTTTTAGAACTCGCTAGCAAAGGTAATTGGAATTTATAAGGATGACACGGAACTATGATTTTTTGTGATTCAATTTAGTTTCTAGATGTCAGTCATAGAATTTTTTCTCAGTGTAGCAAAATATTATTTAAGATAAATTTACGCTATGAAAAAGAAATACTCAATAAATATATATATATATATGCAAGGAATAGAAAAAATGAGTGGGCTAATATAAAAACAAGTCTTTGGATTTGCAAGAATGCACACAAAATAATAATAATAATAATAATTGTAAAGTAGCATCGCTTGTGCTTACATAACAATTCTCTGTAGTTTTAACATAAGAAATTATTCCTACGGCAGATATTACTTCTACAAAATTCAAAAATTCAAACTATATAACAAAATGCAACCAACATCGTTGCTTTCTTTATTCTATTCTATTTCTTAAAAAATTTTTTACAGATGCCACACGCACCACATAAACTTTAAATTTTACATCCACGTTTTAAAATAGCACGCGATCATGTTTTATATAAAAATTAAATCATTAAATTCATTTTTTTTTACTTACTGTTATTTCATTTTGCACGCGCAATTTTTCTTTCCTAGTTCAAAATTATTAAAAAAAAAAAAAAAAAAAAAACTTTTTCGATAGTGTTTGTTTCGATACCGATTATTATTAATTTTCTTTTCTTTTCTTTTTCTCCCCCCCCCCCCAAAAAAAAAAAAAAAAAAAAAAAAAAAAGATTTTTATGAAATTCTGACAAAAGCAAAATTTAGTGTAGGACAAAGGCTTATGAGTTTTCTTTTTTTTTTTTTTTTTTTTCAAATTATAACACCGCTTTCAAATTATTCAATTATATTTTCGATAAATTTTAGATTTCAATAAATGCCCAACTATCGAAAAATGACAAAAAATCGCAAAAATCTCAGATTGAGACTAATAATCCTCAGTCCTAATAAATCAGTATAATTATTATTTTTAAATAAAATTAAATATTTTTAAATAAAATATTTAAAGTCTAATATGGTCATGAAAAAAAAATCTTGAAAATGCCTAAAAGAATATTTAAAAAAATTCTTATTATATAGTATTAGAAAGTTTTGTAATATATTGCTGCTACCATAAACAATAGAAGAACGACTTTCTTTTTTTTAAAAAAAAAAGACATTAAATGTACAAATTCTAGAAAATACTCCCTTAAAAATTTATTGAAAGAAATCTCCTAATTCTCTGGACTACATAAAACTCTAGGGAGTACTGATTTAGTATTAAATTTTTTTTATCGGTTTATCCCAGAAAGAAATAAATCCATCTCTATTTATTTTGCAACGAATAAAGTCATGTCATCATCGGAATGGCGAATGTTGCATTTTATGAGCCATTTGCGGATTTAGAGGATAGGCAGAATATGTTTAAAATGGCTATTTAATTCTAAAGAACTAAATTTAAAATACTTATCTTAGTACATAAATTTCCGAATAAATATAAACTCAGAGAAATTTTAAATTACTTTCTCTACATTATCTTTTGGTTTTCTGCTATGTTTATTATACATTTCTCTGCGCTATTTAATTAACAACAGAACTTTCCTTAAGTATTATTTAGCATTATCTGTTTTAAGAGATAAATTATTATTATATCTTTACATAATTTTACAATATTTTTACTATACTTTTACATAGGACTTTGATTTAAAATGTTTCAAACATTATAAAGTAATACTTTTTTTTTTTTTTTTTTTTTTTTAATTAGCGTATTTGTCATGTCTATCACACGATCTAGTATTTGAAAAGATGCTTGCTGATGTTCCAGGATAATCAGAGTTCCCAACTTTTATAATTTATTCACGAGCATTTTTAGCCCCGCTTCTTTTTCATACCGAAAATTTTGAAAAATGATTTTCTTATTATTTAATCGTTGTCACACATTAAAGAGAAATATGCTACAAAATTTCTGGTGCGAAAAGAAGGCGGGGCTGAAAATACTCGTGAATAAATTATAAAAGTTGGGAACTCTGGTTGTAATACTCTTAAATTTGCATTATACAAAGAATTCGTTTTTGTCTATTTAGAATATAACTAGAGTACCTACAAGTCTGATGGCTTAACATGCCATTCGCATCACATTTTACTTATCCTGCAAGTAACACCATATTGCAAATACTGATTAATCTGACTTTAACTTGTTGCATATAATTTCATACGTGAGCAAATATTTAAGTTAACCCTTTAACGTTCACTGCTTAATTTATTTTAAAAATTACTAAACTAATTTTTAAAATGGCTTTTAGACACGTAGCTGATCATAAATATTTAAAAAATAAAAAAAACTAGCATTGTTCCTTTTCGAGAATTTTTGGTTTGAATCATCTATAAGTTAACCTTATTAAATTCAAATAATATTTAATTTAATAAATAAAACACTTTGTAAGTAAACATTATCGACTAAAAAACTCGTAAAAGTTGTTTCAGGTGAAAATAATAGTCCAGCTCTTCATTAAATGAAAAAAAAAAAAATAGACATGAGTGCATTATCAAATCTGCAATTCGCACCCGCGCACACTAAGAAACGTCAAGTGACTTACGCATTTAGCTTCCTTTGAAGCATTATTTGTTAAAATTTGGAATAGTGCTGTTATCGACAGAACAGAAAAGGAACAAAAGTTTAAAACCTGATGAAAACAAGGGAGAAATAATAAAAAATCTACTGCATAACAATTGTTAAATTATGTCAAATGTTTGGTTTCGCTGCGAAACCAATGATCGTTAAACGGTTAAACATTTATTACTGTTGTTAATCACTCTAAATGGAAAATCATAATATTGTTAAGAGGAAGAACGTTGTTAAATAAACGCTATTATAAGCATTATCAATTTAAGCGCAATGTCTGACGGCTATTTTTATGAATGATTGCATTCTCACTAACCATTTATAGTCTTTGTTACGGTTTTCAATGTGCTGCGCTACTATAAAAGAGTAATTGTACAATTAAAGTGTCACCTAATGAACAAAAATTATGCATTTATCATTAATATATGATGGAAATGTAGACATACATATGTTTATAATATTTATTTTATGATTAAATTTTGTTGTTGGAAACGTCTAATAGTGTCGGAAAGTGTTGACATAAATTGTTAGAACCAGAGGAAATTCTAAAAGATTGTTCGATGAAATTTCCCTCAAACCTTTTGCCCCATACTCTCTGAAATTGCATGGATGTGAAAACCAATAAAGTGGGTTAAAATTTTTGAAGGGATTTCCCTTTTTCTTTTAAAAAGCACCGTAGTTTTGAAATTGACTTGAGATTTCTTTGAAATTAGCTATTCTCGTACCAATTCAAGCTTATAAGAATGATATTTAAAATTAGTTCAGTGATAGACAGAACTTTATTAGAAGGAAAAAACCCTTGATTAAAAGTTGCTTGCTTCGTATGATGAAGAAATTGTGTCAGAATTAGAAAGTCACATTTATGAAGCTTCTAAAATATCTTCGGACGACGATGAACCTGAAATTGAATTTATGGGCAACAACTATTTGTCCAGAGATAAATCAGTTCAGTATACAAGGTGAACCTTCTTTGAAACATGGTAGTCATGCATCGGAAGGTATTTTGAACCTCACACCTACTAGAGATGCTATTTCAAGAATTCCTGATGAACTGTCTGCTTTTAGGTTATTTATCATGATTTCAAATATACAAGGAAAATGTGTGTTTGGAGATAAGTGGAAACAAATTCATATCACTTAATAGGTGTACTTTTGCTACCAGGCGTATTAAACTCAGCAATGCAAGTATAGAATGGCTGTGAAATGCTGAGAACATGAGAACTGTTTTGAAGGCCATGATAAATTTTCAGAGATTCTTCCGTTTTTTAAGAGTTTTGACATTTCATGATTGAGAAGCAAGTTTCTGTAGGAAACAAAAGGTTTATTTTGCAGCCATTCGCGATTTATAGGAAATATGAATATTTAGACTACAAAAATCTTTTGATTCCAGTGCATATGTGATCATTGATGAAAAGTTATTTTGGTTTAGAGCAAACTTTTTATTCCGACAGTGCATGCCTAAAAATACAACAAAATGTGGTTTAAAGTTTCGGGTTTTCTGCGTTAATGAAACAAGTTACGTGTGGAATATTGAACCATATCTTAGTAGTTCTATGAAATCAAACACGTGAAAAATATCATGGACTTAGTGTTTTGATTTTTCTTTTGGTCTCAGGGAACATTATATAAAATGTGACAACTGCTAGAAATATAACTATGATTGGAACAATAGTAATAAATAGACATTCCATTCCTTCTGAATTGTTCAAAAAAAAAAACAAAAAAAAAACAGAGAAGTTTATTCTTCTATATTTCTGTTTATGAATGATATACTCGCGTCACACACACACAAAATAAATAAATGTGTTATTATGCAAGGATTACTACACTTTTAAAAAACAGTTGACACTTCAGTATCTAAAAAATTTCCACCAGTTCTTGATTAGAATTCTACAAAAGGTGCTGTAGACAACTTATATTAAATATTTCAAGCTATACTAAGAGATGAAAATTTTTCAGGTAGCCAGTCGATGTATTTTCAAATATTCTTGATATTTCAACGATAAATGTGTTCATATAGTTCCAGTCAGAAAATCCTAATTGAAAACAAAAATCATAGAGAAGTCAATATGATTTTATTTAAACTCCAGTTATGATATTAATACAGAACCATATTTGTAGAAGGGATGTGCACCCACGTGAAGAAGCAACATCAAAATTAGTGAAAATTGTTCAAGTGCAGTCGAAAAACATTGTAAATTCTACTGTAAACAAAGATCTCTGCAAGCACAAGCAAGAAAAGGTCGCTCCAATCTCTGAATATCAGACAATAAAACTCAAAATGTATGCATGAAGTGGGGTAAAGACATATGTAAGTCGATGATAGAGTTACTTCAATAAAATATGTACAAAATGTACTTCAACAGCTGCTCAACGAAGAAGGTTTCAATAAATTGGAAATACAGACATATGCAAGTAATTTTGTCTACATATATGACATAAATATTAAAAATATATACATAATTTTTATTGTATTTCCATTACAACTATTTTTTCTAATATTAAAAGTATTTATATATGTAAAAAAAATCTAATGTAACTTTAATTTATATTTCATGTGTAAAAAAATTTTACATTAATTTTTTGTACCTTCTTGAATTAATGTGAATAAACATGCATGAAATATATTGTGTTTTATTTAGAATATTTCTTTAAAGATAAAAAGAAATTGTTCTATTGATTTTGTTTAAAAACTCAAAAATGAAAGTATTGTTCGTAATTGAAATATATGTATATATATATATATATATTGGATCCATTTAGACCTGAATGCAGTATGTATATATCAGAAGTGAAGCAGGAATTTATTTATTTATTTATTTATTTATTTACTTTGTACATATACAGTTGAACTCAGTTATCCTGTCCTCAGTTATATCGTCAACTTGTTTATAATGCTAAACATATTTGCCCTGCTCAAACATTCATAGACATAAATGTTAATACAATCTTCTTAAAATGTATTCTCTTCTTAAAATGTAATTCTCTTTTCAGACCAAAAATTGCGCAGATTCCAACCTTTTTCCTTCCTTTTCGAGAAGAAAACAAAAAGTAAATTAAAATAAAATAAAATGAAACCGTAAATTGAAGTTACTTCTTTGAAGTACTGGATGTTTAATAACAAATTTATTTTGTTTTTTATTATGTATGATTTTGATAGTAATAAATATACGTATAACAATTGGCGTTGGCAAGTTAAAATTCAGGGGGGGGGGGGTGTATTTTTTATGATGGTCTCTAACAACACTATAAGGGATGGGAAGAAAGAAAATTATCCTTTTATGAAACACAATGATTTTGTCGTAATATTGAATGACTAAGAGATTGAATATTATGAAAGAAAATTTACATTTTGAATAAAACGTCAATGTGTAGGTGGAGGACAAGTCTCTCACACTGGTTTATGATCTAATCTGAATTACACCTTATAAATATGGTTCATGTTTGGAAAAATGTGTGAGATAATTTTATTTTAAGCCACAGAACATCTTAGAAAACGACAAAATTGTAATTTTGTTTTCACTGCATTCCCCTTATGATCTAGTAAAGCAATAGTTATATCACCATGAAATGAAAAATATTGCTGTTCAATTTATCATAACCCTCATGACTATAAACTACACCGTCAGTCGGCTATAGTGTCAGAAATGTTTCGGTTCCGAGTATGACGTTATAACCGAGTAAAACTATATATGTATACAATTATATATATGTAATGTTACGAAATTGTCTTTTGTGCAAAAAGTAGTTCGAAAAAAAAAAAAAAAAAAAAAAAAAAAAAGCCGTTCATGACAAAAACTGATACTCTTTAGAAATCGCGTACAAAATATACGAAATTAATAGAAAATAAAAATCCTAAATGAATTTCCTATTAACACTATTAAAAACGAATGCCTGTATTCAGAACTGCCACTTTTTTTCATACATTTTACAGTATCTTAACTAAATAGGAAAAATCAAATATTATTTGAAAATTTAAAGAACAATTTTTCACTCCCCATATAAGTGAATTTAATTGCAATTTTGAATTATATGGGTCATTATTTGACTTTTGACATTAGGTAGTTAGTCCCCTAAATTAATGACTTTTCCACGAAAAAATTGGACGCCAAAATGCAGGTCAAATTATATAAGTCAACATTTTAAAAATTAAATAACTCGGAGATTATTCCACTTAGGGATATGGGATTTCTTTCACTTTATTTCTCAGACAAACATTATTTTCTAAATAAAAGTTATAGGAAAGAAAGTATCATATAAAAATTATAATTCATATTTTAGTATAGAGCTTTGTACAATTACGCTATATCTAAAATCTACCCTTAATTTGAACTATTTTTTAAAGAGAAATATAGCTATACGATAGTTAGTTTAAGAGAAAATTACTGTAAATATATGTATATTGAAAAATACGTAAATCGTATCGTCAAATGTCTAACCGAATATCTTACGAATAAACGTATGTCACTTTGAGTGATATTAAAGATACCACCTTAACAATCACCTTGGAAAAAGCCCAATTGAGATTCTCAAAATCTGTATAGCAATACAGTTGCAGGTATTAAAAAAAAAAAGAAATGAAAAGAAAAAGAAATATGACTGTTTATAAGACTTGTTAAGAATAGAAATTTTTGAGATACGTCCACAAGATGGCCATCACACGATAAAAATTAGTCATATATTTTTATTAATTTTAAAGACTCAATCTAATTTTTTATTCATTTCTTTTTCATACCAATGTAAAACAACAGTAACAACAAAAACTCATGCATAAGAAAACCACCAGTAAATTTAATTTAACCATCAAAATTTTCATCTTCTTTTCAAATAAACAGAAAAAAGATTTATTATTTGTTTAAAATTTATTTTTACCAAAGCTTTTAAGTACTTCAATCATGACATTGTGCAAATTCTTCGCCTGTATAAACAAAAAAGGTAATGTGATTTCGAAAATTCAATTTTATGAAAGTAAATTTCTTGAGATACCTGGCTATATTTTCTTCCCCAAGAACTTATATGCTTGATTAAATGTGAGTTCTCCCTTAATAGGATTAAAATCTTAAAACATGTCATCTAAAAAATAATATATATATAAATATTTCATGATGAAATATTGTGGAAAATTCATAGTTGGAAAAAAGTATTTTCGTCAATTTTTATTGATTTAAGTAAAAATTTTAAAAAGCATATTATTTTATAAGGATAGAAACCTATTATTTATTTTAAAAACAGTATAATTTATTTATTTATTTATTCATTTTTTAAGAACATTTTAATAATGGGAGCTATTTTTAATTAACATTTTTTTTTTTATTATTATTCCAAAGTACTTTTGTTTTCAGAGAGTAACCAGATTAAAGTTTTAGCTAACTTATGAATTTATTTTTAAACTACACAGAATGATTGTTTAAAAGAAAAAAATTCCTACACATGACTTCCTACATCTCACAAACTTACAATTCATAAAAACTGCACGTAAGTTTATATTTACTAGGTAGTTTAAGATATGTGCTCGAGAAAGGCGGGAAATAGCTATCAAAATTACCATTACAGCAACTAAATTTTGAAATTTTTGAATTATATCACACACATATCACACACGTAATTTTTAGAGGGGGAACCATGAAAGGCATTATTCAGGTAAATTGTATCTGGATAAACAGTGGTTAAAAACAAGCCTATCCAACCCATAATACTTGATAAGGCCGCATTGCAATTCTATCTTATTCAGATGGGCCTCTTTGTATATACGTAGGTACATATAAATCATGTATATTTAATCGATATGAATTATGTATATATAACTTTTATCAGGGGTACTGGTGAATACTTGAAACATTAATATTAAATTTATTTTTATTCATATAATAGCAGAAAAATAAAAATTTATGAGTATAAATTAATAATTATAATAATGAGAAACAGTAACCAATTTGATAATATCTCATTAATAATAATCAGTGTAATATTTATTTCTCTAACAATCACAATCGACATTTTTCATCCGAAGAATTAGAACGAATTTCTTAAATTTTAATGCGTTAATCCTTTGGGTGTCAAAGAAATTCCATTAATTTAAATTAAAGTTCTTCCAGATTTTACGAAAAAGTAGAAAAAAAAAATACATGAAGTTTTTCTCTTATATTATTCGAATGAAATTTTGTTAAAATTTTCCGAGATGATATTTTGCTACTGAAATGAACATTAGGTATAATAATATATCTCATAGGCCCTTGAAAGCGTGAACTACCTATGTCAAACTATAAATTTATTGAGTACCGTCGCGGGCTGCGGGTTGGACATCCCTGGTTTAAAATACAATCCAAAAAGAGTAATGAGGACATTCATTTTACACAAAATTATAAAAGTTAAAAATTAAAGTTTAAATGCTACATTTTTACGTTGAAAAATAGTCCTCAATATATTTTCCACATGTCTTTTTTCCACAAGTTTAGGATAGATCGGTATGCATGGTAGGCTACCCAAGATTTTTAAAATTCATTTTTTTCGAAAATTATCTCGACCAATTATTATTATTATAATTTTATTTATTTATTTATTTTTTTTTGTCGGTATTTCTCAAACATTTTATAATATTTGCGTCATTCTGTTTTATACAATAATCTGCTTTCAATGTTACGTGGCCTGTGAAATAGCCGGCGTGAGAAATGCATAATTTGATTTTTTGTTTATTTTTTAATTTGATTTTTCAATTTTTCAACGACTTGTTTCTGTGTATTTGCTATGCCTCCCCCCCCCCCTCTTCTTTATAATATTTCTTTTATATTCAATGAAAGAAAATATCGAATTCGTAAAAATTTCAGTTTTTGATGTATTTAACGGTTTTGAGAGGTTTAGATCACGATTTGCCATTAAAAAAAAAAATGTCTGTAGACTTAACTTTTTCTCTTTGTGCCTGTGACAAAAAGTTTCAGACAGCTCTAGCTCAGTAACTATTGTACAGTATTTCGTATAAATGTATTTATATTTGAACCTGGACATAAGTTAATGTCTATTAATTTTTGTCGAAAATAGCAGTTGCTCAACAGATGGCTCAGATATACAGCGATTTCAAATATTGAAGGGAAGTTATATCTCAGATTCTGTTGTGTATAATTGAACAAAATTTGATGCACGATGAAAAAAAAATGAAGGATTTTGTTAATTGAATTTCAGTCCGATAGGTAGCTATATTATGCCGCAATTTTTCCCATGATCTGGAAGACTATATATCATATTCTATTCTGTATATTTGCCTGAAACTTAGTATGTATGCTAGAAAAATTTTGAAGAGCTATTCTGAGTCAATTTAGATACATATAGGTCGATAGGTGACGTAGCTGTGCTACAAATTAACCCTGCGAATAGGAAGGCTAAATCTCTACTCCTACATTGTATAAATGCACCGAACTTGATATGTGAGATAAGCATTATGAAAACGAATTTTGGCTTAATTTATTCGTAAATCAGCCGAAATGTGGCACTGCTATTTCTCTGAACTTTTCATATGTGTATAGCTCAGAATATATTCATAAAAATTGTACCGAATTTTATAAGTAAAATCTTTATTGGGAGACTCTACATTAAAAATTTTGTTCATGCTAAACAGTATGTGAAATTGTTATACAGAATAAAATAGAAGATAAATTTGTGATGGCTACAACATATATGAGCAAGTTACTCACAGATATATTTTTTAATCCAAATCTATTTAAAACTAGCAGGCTTTGTCCGCTTCGCTGGTCACTATATTTAATGGAAAGTCTTTTCTATATAGCTTTATAAAAATAAAATAAAATAAAATACTACAATTGCTCAAAAGCTCGCTTCAGGTCCTTGCTGCCTTCGGCAGCTTTTTGGTCATCCGCTTAAACTCAGCGCCTGTCCCTATTACCTGCGACAAGGGTTTACCAATGGACTTCCATTTAGGTGCTGATTAAATAACAGTTTAGAAATAGATAGTATCGAAAAATTGAAGCATTCCTTTTACATTTGAATCCCAGTTATATATGAACAACACAATACGTGGTGCACATAATATTTGCTTTTACGTTCTTTCCTATGTTTATTTTGTTTATCCGATCAACCAAAATATGACAGCAATTTCCCGCCGAATATTACAATATGCTATAACCGGCTACATCCCTCGCATGAGACAATTAATTTTTGTGGTTATATATAATTCATGGTTTGTAAACCTTATCATAGTAAAGCCTTAATATAGTTCTCCTTGACAACTTTTGAATTTTTGTCACCATTTTAGACTTAATCCCTTGTAACAATAAGACTTAATCCCTTGCAACAATAAGACTTAATCCCTTGTAACAACATGCTATGAGCGCTATTTTCGCCGTATTTTAGACAACTAACCTTTTTCTGGTTATATATATTTCCTATTAAGCATATTTTCACTTTTATTTATTTATCTTATACTATTAAGTGAGCAATATTTGTATGTATATTTCACTGATCTCGAAAACGGTAGCTCGGACAGTCACGAGATTTAACACAAAGGTGCATCCCGAAGGGTCATTGTGCACATCGAAGTCAGATTTTCGAATTTTTGATTAGTTTTTTCTTAATTAATTAAAATGTGAAAATCATAACCTTCTAATTTCTGATAAAAAAAGCCATTTAAATTTTAACATTTTATCCATAATTTAATTGTTGCCAATTTTTTTTCGACAAAATAATAATAATAATAATTAAAAAAAAAAAAAAAAACGTACATTTATTTAAAATGAGGAAAATAAATCAGAAAGATTAGAAAATAAATTAGAAATATCACTCGCATCGTTAAAATAAGACACCAAATGAAAGGGAAAATTTTTGTAAATCCGATGCATTAAACAGCTCATCAATCGGATGATTAGTTTTTTCTTAATTAATTAAAATGTGAAAATAAAAACCTTCTAATTTCTTTTAAACTATTTAAAAATCATTACGTCTCGTAGTAAAATTATATTTTAATCACATTAAAAACTGAGACAGATAATATACATTAAAAATATACATTTTAAAATATTAAAAGCACAAAAACATAAATTTAAACGTTTCGAGCCTATTACAGGCTCCTCATCAGTAAAAAACATCAAGTGCAAATGATGAGATAAACAACAGACTTTATGTGAGTACAACGTATTCATCAGGAACTGCGCATGCCTCATTAAGTGGAGAAAAATGATGATTTGTGTACCAGCCCTCCAGGAAAATTCTCGAGTTATAATTTAAACAATTAGATACGATTATTTTAGTATTGTTAAAATCAGGTAAATGGTCAGTTTCTATGGCATGTTGTACGAGAATTTTCCTGGAGGGCTGGTACACAAATCAACATTTTTCTCCACTTAATGAGGCATGCGCAGTTCCTGATGAATACGTTGTACTCACATAAAGTCTGTTGTTCATCTCATCATTTGCACTTGATGTTTTTTACTGATGAGGAGCCTGTAATAGGCTCGAAACGTTTAAATTTATGTTTTTGTGTTTTTAATATTTTAAAATGTATATTTTTAATGTATATTATCTGTCTCAGCTTCTAATTTCTGATAAATAAGACATTTAAATTTTAAAATTTTATCCATAATTTAATTGTTGCCATTTTTTTCGACAAAATAATAATAATAATAATAATAATAATAATAAAACCGTACACTTATTTAAAATGAGGAAAATAAATCAGAAAGATTAGAAAATAAATTAGAAATATCAGTCGCATCGTTACAAATAAGATAGCAAATGAAAGGGAAATTTTTTTAAAATCCGATGCATTAAACAGCTTATCAATCGGACAATCAGATTTTTTATAATTAACTAAAGTATGAATTTTAGGTGGCAACAGCAGAAGCTTGTATGGAAACCGTTAGGGAAAAAAAATGAAAAATCTGCTTCACATTAAGTCACATGATTTTTAAAAGGGATTAAAAATTGCAGTTTTCAAATTCTCTTAAATTTTCTCTCACGAACACAAAAATATAATATACAGCCTGTACTCCACAAGCATTTCAAATTTCATCAATTATTTTGGTTAATAAACAAAAGTTATTATTATTATTTTTTTTTTTTCAAATTTAGTTTTATTCTATTTTCGAAAAGATTTATGTGATCATAGATATAATAATATATATAGATCTATCATCCCCATATTATCGTGCAAAGATTTTTGATGCCGAAAAAAAAGCTTTGGAATCAGCCATTAAGTGGTATTGAAGGGGGGGAAAAAAAAAAAAAAAAAGAAGAAGGATGAATTTGAAACTATATCTGGGGCTTTTCATTCACCTTTAGTAAATAAATTATTCATGAATTTTATTTGCTAAAACATTCATGCATATTCCCGTGTGTATTCACTCGGGGAAAGACTGCCATATTTTGGTAAAATCGCCGGCTTTTCCCGAGTGAAAAGGAATCACTTTTTTGTCCCCAATGATCAATCTATATATTATTACTATATCTATGTATGTGATACAATAGATTAATAATTTGGGTTTAAAAATTTTTTTAAATAGATTATTTAAACTCTATGAACCATATTTTTATTTTATCAGCTTCATTAACAGATCCTGCAGAGCGATTTTTTAAATTTTGGTGTTGAAGTACACCGAATGTTTTTCGACAGGAAGTTTAATATAGCAACAGCCATTTTAATCTAAGTAGCGCATCAAATATATAAAAACATAAATGATTTATTTTTACATAAAATTTACAGAACAAATGCAGTTTTAAAGATATGAAATTTATTTCAACAAGCACTATTTTAAACCTAAAAAGCATTAAAAATATAAGCAGAATATAAAGGATTCCTATGTATAAACAAAAAAGAGTCTGATAAAATTATTAGCAAAATAGTCTTCCCCTTTTCATACAAAAAAAAAAAAAAAAAAAAAATATCCATCGCTAATATATGGCGACAAAAATTCAAAAGCCGCCAATGGAGCGACATAATAAAGTTGTGTAACACGATAATGTTTACCTATTTATTTATTTTTTTATATAATAATCACTATGCTAATTTATCATACAAACAAATGAATCTCTGTGTGTTACTGCACTCTCACGCTGTCGAACAGAAATATTTGAAAAATTCAAATTAATATTTAAATAAATAAATACAAATATGTTTAATGGGAAATATATATAACCATAAAAAGATTAGTTGTCTAAAATACGCAGAAATAGCGCTCATAGCATATTGTTACAAGGGATTAAGTCTTATTGTTACAATGGATTAAGTCTAAAATGGTGACAAAAATTCAAAAGCCGCCATATTAAGGCTGTACTATCAGGTTTACAACCCATGAATTATATATAAACACAAAAAATTAATTGTCTCATGCGACAGACGTAGCTGGTCACAGCATATTGTAATATTTGGCGTGAAATCGCTGTCATTTAATGGTTGATTGGATTAAAAAAAAAAAAAAAAAAAAACATATGAAATAACGTAAAAGCAAATATTATGTTGTCTAAACACAGTTACGTTTGAGTCCAGTCCGAGTTACATGTGAACAACACGTATAGTGTTGTTCACATGTAACTGGGATTCAAATATAAAAGGGAAACTCCAATTTTTTCGATACTATCTATTTCGAAACTGTTATATAATAAGCACCTAAATGGAAGCTCATTGGTAAACTATTGTCGCAGGTAATAGGGACAAGCGCCCGAGTTGCAGTTGATGACCAAATCGCTGCTGAATGCAGCAGGGACCTGGAGCGAGCTTTTGAACAATTTCAGTAATTTATTTTATTTTATTTTTATAAAGCTATATAGAAACGAGTTTCCTTTAAATTTAGTGGCCAGCGAAGCGGGAAAAGCCTGCTAGTTTAAATATTAATTTGAATTAATCAGATATTTCTGTTCGACAGCGTACAAGTGCAGTCACACACAAAGGGTCATTTATTTGTATGATAAATTAGCATAGTGATTAGTATATAAAAAATAAATAAATAGGTAAGTAAACATTATCGTGCTACGCAAATTTATTATGTCGCTCCATTGGCGGCTTTTGAATTTCTGTCGCCATATTAGCGAATTTTTTTTTTTTTTTTTTTTTATGAAAAGGAGAAGACTATTTTGATAATACTTTTATCGGACACCTTTGCGTTTATATATAAGAATCCTTCATATTCTGTTTATATTTTTAATAGTTTTTAGGTTTATAATAGTACTTGCTGAAATAAATTTGTTATTTTTATAAATGCATTTTTTTTTTTTAATAAACTTTCTATAAAAATAAATAATTTATGTGACTACTATTTAGGTTTATTTTTTTTTTCTTTTTGTAATGCTTTATAATTTTTTTATATTTTTAATGCGCTACTTAGATTAAAATGGCTGTTGCTATATTAAATTTCTTGTCGAAAAACATTCGGTGTACTTCAACATGAAAATTAAAAAAAAAAAATTGAACAGGAGCATCTATTAATGAAACTGATAAAAGAAAAATATGGTTCATTGAGTCTAAATAAAACGCTATGCAGTCGAATGCAACGTCATAGACAGATTCTTTTAATAACAACTTGACAGTAAAAAAAAAAAAAAACATAAAAAAAAAAAAAAAAAACAGTAATTAAAAAAAAAAAACAGTAATTAAAAAAAAAACAGTAATTAAAAAAAAAAAAAAAGAAGAAGAACATTTCAGAACAACATATGTATATTAGCATCATAAAATATATAGCACTTTATCAATGGGTGTAATTTTTTAAAAATGGTAATGACGTCAATTTTTGTGAGATGTATAGGATACTTTTTTATAATTTATTATTGTTAACGTTTAAGTAAATGTGCTTTTTTTTTTTTTTTCAGCAATTAAATTATGGATAAAATTTAAATGGCTAATTTATCAGAAATTAGGAGGTTATTATTTTCACATTTTAATTTATTAAAAGAAAGCTAATCAAAAATTCGAGAATCGGGTTTCGAGGTGCACGAGCCTCCATGCAAGTGTGTGTAGCTCTGCGATCCTTCAGTGCTATCTCGTATGCTAGACTCATAGCAAACAAATTTTTGTAAGATATTCAAATATTTTAATTTATAAGCAATTATAAATATCATTTCTTTAATTTTGTTTCCACTTTTTATATATATAGCACACACACACACACACACACACACATATCTATATATATATAGATATGTGTGTGTGTGTGTGTATATATATATATATAATAATCAATTTTCAGTATAAAAATGATTTGCATTTAAAACGGGAAAGTTACCAACCAGTTTCCATGAAATTTAGTATGTGGACTATTGATAAAATGTACTCGAGGTTTTAAAAATCTTTTTTGTTTGTTTGTTTGTTTCAAAATGTCCCTCAGATGACTCTTATAGAGTAAAATTGGTAAATATAAAATTAAATGAGCCTGAAATGTGAAGTGGTTGAGTGGGCTTAACGTTATACCAGAGCTCCACGTAGTTTGTGACGAGATTCACCCCTAGGGGTGGTCCAGAGATATCCCATCACAACTTTGTTCATCTGCAGAGGGGATGTTCCTGCTGCTTAGGTAAACGCTAGAGGTATTATTTGCACAGAAAATGAAACACTGCAACCCTGACAAATTTAAGTAGATCTTTCAACATTAATGCACTCGACGTTTTTTGGACGTACTGGGTATGAAATTCGCAATTATGTTATTACGAGCTCGAGAGTCTTACAACCGACGTATCAAGACTTGAATAACCAGTGGTCCAACGAATCAATAATCTAGAAATCTACCATAACGTGTAAATATTA
This sequence comes from Salticus scenicus, assembly GCA_963930645.1. Classification (NCBI taxonomy): domain Eukaryota; kingdom Metazoa; phylum Arthropoda; class Arachnida; order Araneae; family Salticidae; genus Salticus; species Salticus scenicus. Next base: position 158,434,227 of record OZ005650.1, read on the forward strand.
AAACTGGAGGAAATCCAACCACTCGTATTATCTACAAGAGGGGGTTTAAAATGAAAGTTTAATTATAATTGTGTATGTACATTGTGGTGGAGATTAAAAAAAAAAACCTTCTCATTTTAATAGACATTAGCTTATACGTTTAAATGGATTTAGGATTTAATTTATAAAAATATATTTTTAATCCCTTCTCGTTGTAAAAGATTGGAACAATAAACTAGTATAAAATTATATCTAGTGAATGATTTATAAACAAAAGAAATTTATCGAAAATATTTTTAATGAATTGCCTAAACAGTGCGTTTTCACACGGCTACATTCATAATGAGTATGTTTTCAAATGATTTATGATCTTGAAACATTCGTTGTTGAAAACTCTCTTACATGTAGATATAATAAACTCAATTTGAACTGATTAGCATGTAAAAGAGAGTCGAGTGTAAGTGACATTCGTCTCATTTAAATCCGCGATATATGACAAATGAATCTGCAATTCTAATCAACTTATTTTAGTGAAAAGGAATTTCGGTCGTAAATTGCTTGTGTGTTCATTCTTTACTTAATTTTGTTTAGAAAAATGTAAATTCAGCATATTATTTTTCCTTTATTGATCACATCCATTTAATTGGCCAAAAATGTAATCATCAAAATCTTTTACAATAGTGTCGTCCGGAAAGTTCGTGCTGATTTTCGTTAGGTGGCGTGGCATAAGGACAGGTCTAAATAATTGTTGTCTGTTTTATATGCCTTTGAATACGAAAGTTAATAAAATGCATTATAAGCATTTAATGCTTTTCTTTTATTGAAAAGGCAAAAATGCCACACAAGCGGAAAACAAAATGTGCGCTGTTTATGGCGAACTCTCTAAAATTTCTAGAGTGGGAATCTCACTCATTAAAAATGTGACCACTATTTTGACACGAATTAAAGTGAGAAAATACTATTGTCGCTCTTGAAAATTTGACATTTCTCACTTTTCTCTAAAGAGAGACTTGTAGTCACTCTGTCACAAAGAGTGAAGTCATCATCTATTGCAAGATCAACCTTCTGAAGAGTGAAGAATTGCTGGCGCCATCTACTTTCCATATTCGGAATGAAATATGAAAGTCAATTTTGGATGATACGATGCATGTGTTTTGTTTAACAAAACTTATTGAAAATATTTGAGTATAAAAAAGGTAAATAATTACGTTAAAAGCTATTTTGGTAAATACAAATTTTTTATACAATTGATAAAATCGAAGTGTTATCAGTAAAGAATCGAAAATCGTAAGAAAGGTATGGAAATTCGTAAATGAAAGCAAGTAGGTTTATTCGGAAATATATATGGTAGAAAAAAAATATTAATGCAAATACTTAATGCATAACGTCTTAAAATCTATAGGAATTTATATTTTTATTATATTCATTGATACCTAATGCATGTGAAATATTCATAAAGCTGGCTATAATATTTTGTTAAAAATTAAAATCACCAGCAAGATTTATACTGCTGAACAGACTAGTTTTTCAAGAAACTGTAGATTTGTGTGTAAATATTTAATTATTTTTTTAAACATGCACACTCAAGAATTTTTCTTTTCCCCCAAGCTACTGTAAAAACAACTATTTGTCTTAGGGAATTTCTTTTCAAATAAACATTTTGATTTAAAAAATAATTCTAATTTTAATAATTTAAAAATAATTCTAATTTTAGTAATTTAAAATAATTCTGATTTTAATTTTAAAATGTACATTAGAATTCTGTAATTTTATATTTTTAATAAATGAAGTAAAAGTTTATAAATGCGATTAATCTCTTATGTGAATGATTTATCACAGTAAATTAAGTGAGCTCTGTGTGCCCCCAAAGGTTCAGTGGTAAGACGCTCGAATGCCACGGAGACGGCTTCAGTTCGATTCCCCTCAGGTCCAATCTGCATCCTTTCGATTGTTAAAGTAGAGACAATGTTAATAAAAAAGTTCCCATCTAGCGTATCCGAATTTTTTTTAGAAAAAATAAACAGTCATATTCTTTGAATTACTCGGAATAATCTCACTTTTAATAAAGAGTGAGAAATCTCACTCTTTCGAAAAGAGACTTTTCACTCTTTAGAGGTTGGCTCCATTTTGGCATGTTCAAAGAGTGATATGCCACTCTTTTAGAGTCAGATCTCACTCTTCATATTTCAGAGAGAAGGTGCTGTAGCTGAAAGAACTGTGCAGAAGTGGTTTGTTAAGTTTATAGCTGGTGATTTCACCCTTCAAGATCAAGAATGTTCGGGTAGGCATTCCACCTCAGATGAAGATCAGATTAAAACACTGAATGAAAATAACTCACACTATACGACACGTGAATTATCAGAAATGCTAAAAATATCAAAATCCGCTATCCACGAGCATTGAAATGTGTTGCCTTTAAATTTTACTTCAAAATCGGCACGAACTTTCAGTAAAACCCAATATCAGCAGTTAACAGCTGAGTCTCAGAATTGTTTTCAACCAGATATTAGTATTTTAAAAATGTTTCTTCATGAAAAGACCTATTTTCCTCTAGTGCCTCGAAAAAATATCATTTATATAACTAGATCTGTCTTCAATCAGATATTTTAAAGCGATGACCTGTTTTAACAATGAGAACTGTGTTAAGATGAATGTTGTAGAAGATTTGCTTATAGATCCAGATTTATATTGCCGAAACACATCAAAGTATCTATAAAATAAATGTATGATGAGAGCGAACAAGGCTATTTTTCTACAGTTTAGAGGGAAAAAAAGAGTGTTAAAAAATTAGAATGAAAAAGGCAACATGAAACATTGCATGAAACAAACGAAACTAATTACTATGGAGCAGAGATATAGGTACTTTTCTATGTTTACAAACTTTATTCAAGTTTCTTGAGCTCGGCACCTTTTTCTGAGCCCTCTATTCCGTTGAAAGGCGCCCTCACGTTCTGTCGTCTCTCAAGGCTGACCGTTTCCTTCTTGACCAAAGAATTTTTACTCCGATAGTGTAAGTTCTTTCTTCTTGACACTGTGTTCATTCATGGATCGCTCGTTCCTACCAACATCGTCCAGTAGCGGTGCATCACGTCTATCCAAATGTCGAGCGATTCACCGATCAGATCAACCGGCTTCTTTGAGCCCAAATTTACGTATTCCCCAAAGTGCTGACATCTGCACACATTGATTGCGTACCAACATGAGAGGCATAGTTACTGTCTGTCTGAGTGCACAGAATGAAATTCTCAAAGAATTTATGGCTTGGAATCAAAAATTTTCCTCTTTAACATCCCTCCAATTATGCTGTTAAGATGTACTGCAGCGTCACATGTTCATTTATTGGCCGTCAAACTTCAAAATTTTGCGTCTTCCGTCAAAACTTGTATGAATATAAATTTCTGTCAAATGTGCATTATTTCTTCTTGGTGCGTCATTTTTCTTTCTTTTTTTTTTTCTTTTTAACACTTTCCAATAAAGTTCAAAAGTGTTTAAGACTTCGGTTTGTCTGTCTGTCTGTCCGTCCGCGCTCTAACTCCCGTAAATATTTATGGAATGTCTTGAAACTGAAATAGGTTATTCAAGTTCACTATCGGACGTTAAAAAATGGAGTTAAAAATGGAGTTTATATCTCTACTGATTTGTGTACAGGGACACCCGAAAGAACTTCAAAGCATTGTGTTCTATGAGAGGTATTTCTACAAATCATATTTTCATACCTTTACTGTAGACATAACAAAATGAAATTGAAATATGTTATTAAAATTCACTGTTGGATGTTTCCCGTATAAAATGGAGGAAATACCATGATCGGTTTATGTACAGGGACACTCAAAAGTATTCCAAAGCATTGCGTTCTATGAGAAATATTTCTATAAATCAAATTTTAATAACTTTAATTTCCACGAAGTTTTTGGAAATTGAAATATGTTGTTTATATGCACAAAAGAATGCTTTGCACAGAATATAGCATGATTAGTATTAGATTTACACTGTGGCACAAAATATCCAGTTACATTAAGAACTATTAATAAAAAATTGGTAGAATTGTACTTTCGTTTACGTTAAGCGTTTTTAACACTTTCTAAAATTTTTTAAGAATGAATATGATTTCAATTTTGTGTATCTGCCTGTCCGTCTGTCTGTCTGAGCTCTAACGCCCATAAATATTTATGGAATTTTTTGAAACTGATATATGTTATTCAAGTTCACTATCGGACGTTCCCTATTGAAAATGAAGTTTATACCTCTACTGATTTGTGTACAGGGACACCCGAAAGTATTTCAAAGCACTGTGTTCTATGAGAAGTATTTCTATAAACCATATTTTCATACCGTTACTGTAGACATATCTCAATTAAATTGAAATATGTTATTCAAGTTCACTATTGGAAATACCACCACCGATTTATGTACAGGGACACTTAAAATTATTCCAAAGCATTGCGTTCTATGAGAGACATTTCTATAAATCAAATTTTGATATCTTTGCTCTGCACGAAATTTTAGCAAATTGAAATATGTTATTTATATTCACAAAAAATGCTTTGCATAGAACATAGCATAATTAGCATTAGATTTACAGGGTGACACAAAAATATGCATTTATATTAAGAGCTATTAATAAAAAATTGCTAGAATTGTACTTTCGTTTACAATAAGTGTTTTTAACACTTTTTAACATTTGTCTGCCTGTCTGTCTGCCCACCCTCTAACTCCTGTAAATATTTATGAAATTTCTCGAAACTGATATATTTTATTGAAGTTCACTATCGGATGTTCCATATTGAAAATGGAGTGAATATCTCTTCTGGTTTGTGTGCACAGACACCCAAAAGCATTCGAAAGCATTGTGTTCTATGAGTGTTATTTTTATAAATATTTTCCCTATAGAGTGTTCCCAATTTAAAATGACATTAATAGGTCCTATATAACTAGTTTGTTTACAGGGACGACAACAACAACAACAACAAAAAAAAAATGCCAATGCTTTACGCTTTAGGACAGAATTTTTTGAAAGTTATATTTAAAAATCTTTCAAATGTAAAAATCATAAAAATATTGAAGTGTATTGTTAATATTCTAAAATAATGGTTTGTACAGAATATGATATGATTAACTTTCTGATTTACAGAGCTACACTAAAATATTCAGAAAGATCAAAATCTGTAATTGTAATCTAATGGCTGCATTTTCTTTTGCGTTAAGCCTTTGTAACACTTTCCAAAATGCCTAAGAATAATTTTTAATATCAATTAGTATATCTGTATATTTTTCAGTCCTTCTGTCCGTTGACTGATAACGAAGGCAAAGAATATTAAAAGTTATTCGATACAACAATTACGTGCAGTTGGAAAGTGTTACTAATCAATGCGTACTGCATGATTTTTCTTTCTTGTTTCCTTTACAGTGTATTTCACAGAAGTTAGTTCATATTTGAATACCGTTATATCTCTTTAAACTTGACCAGCTTTTAAAAGCTATTCATGATCTACAAATTGTACTGCAAATTAGTTAATTGTCTGTTTAATTGTCAACGAGAGAATATATATATATATATATATATATATATATATATATATATGCATATATATATAAGTGCGTGTGTTAAAAAATAATTGAATAAAAGGCTGCCTAACCACTTCTTTATATTCTTTTATTCATTAATAACAGGTATATATTCATTAAAGACATAATCATTTACTTTAAACAATCCATATTTAATAACGGTATGCAATTGAATTTTGGAAGCGATTAAAAGTGTAACGTTTGTTTATAAACATAAAAACAAGTGCACTTTTGTATAAAATAAATTTTTTAATTATAAATATAAATGCACTGTTCAAAAAAAAAAATCTAAGTATTTGTTTTCTACATTTGAATATGATGCTGAGAAACAATTCAAAATAAAATGAAATAACTATATGATATAAGACTGGCAGAAGAAAAACAGAACAAGATAAAATATTTTGCTATTTTATGCTATCACTATCTTTAACTTATAATCTAAATCCTAGTTATATAGAGAACATAACTGTAAACTCCTGAAAAACGTTTCTTTCTAAAAAAAGTTGTAGAAAAAAAAAATAATAAATAAATAAATAAATAAAAATTTTATCCCTGAAGAATGGGTAGCATTGGAAATCCAGTTTTGTGATATTTGTATGCGTGGATTTGGTTAATGCTAATTGTTTACGTGAGAAAAATTGTCATATGCGGCATTTGTAGTTTCATGGGAGTCATTCCAGTGAATATTGACACGTATTTACGCTAGTTTTGGAGAAAACGACGGAAAGTTAAAAATGACTAAGACAACAATTGGGTCTTGAAATTGAGCCAGGTACCTACCATCACTCTGTTTCAAAAGCATAACATCTCGGACATTAGTAGAGACAAAAAACCTGTATTAAATAAAAACCACCAAATTTGCTATTCAGCCATTCAAATATTTTATGAAATAAGTAAGTTTTATTGTTTGTAGAAGTAATTTAATGGAAAATAAAACATTCAATAATAAGATTTTAGCTTCGTAATTTTGAAGTTTTATTTTTATGTTGTGATAAAAGTTTTTATTTGTATTTACTAGTATATAATAGGTACTATATGTATATTATTACAAATATTTTAATATATATATATATATATATATATATATATATATAGATACATATATATATATATGTAAAATATTTTGTAGTATTATTGTTATTTACTGTTATACACTATCTACCAATAAATATTTGGACACTTTCGAATTTAGACGTTTTGACAAACATCTTTAGAAATCTTCTTGAATTTTTGATAATGTAAAGAACGTGTTTTACCTCATATATTCTTGTGTCATTAGGAGAAAAATTGGGCTAGTATGTAATTAAAAAATAATCAAAATGTTTTGGATCACTCTGTAAATATATTGCAATAATTGCATTTTGACTGTAGCATGTGATTATAAAGATTTTTTTTATTATCCGTATAAATTTTATGAACCTACCACATACATTCATGGAGATAAAACTTTTTTTTTTTTCACTGAAAAGAAAAAAAAAAAAAAAAAAAAAAAAAAAAATCCATTTTTTTTTAATTATAACGCGTAGAGTATTCGACCCAGTGCAAAGCGATATTTAGGAATTTGGCGTACTACATTACACATAGCATACTGCAATCAGAATGCAAAAATGTTAAATATCTTACAAAATATGAGCAGTTTTACTAAATAATTTCTAAATACGCATGCGCTTGCTTTTAACAAATTTTATTTCCATAATGTAATAGCCAATAGTGTTGAGCAACATATATGAAAACCCCAAACAAATATCGTGTAAATTCAAAACGTTATGAGAGACAGAATAAACAGAACCCAGTTCTTTTTTTTTTTTTTTAAAGAAAAGAAAAAAAAAATGAAGACGATAGGGATTTTTATCAAGATTTATTTACAATCAGTGAACACTCTATTACTATTGGGCATTGATTGAATCAAAATGAAAATGTGAGTAAAACCTCTTACAGTTTATCTTGTATTTTGAGAGAACTGAAATTCTGTTCCTTCTATCTTTCATAAACTTTTGTGATACTTTTCATATAAGCGGCTCAATACTTCTGGCTATTAAATTATGCAAATGATTTTTTTTTTTTAAGCTAGCGCATGCGTAGTTAAAAATTATTTAGGTAAAATGCTCCTATGTCATACGATATTTAACATTTTTGCATTCTGATTGCAGTATACTGTGTCCAATGTAATATGCCAAATTTCCCAAAAAGGGCTTTGCACAGAGTCTAATACCCTACGTGTTAATATTAAAAAGTGGATTTTTTTTTCATTTTTTTTTAAACCCGTATATCTCTATGAATATATGTACCCTCATAGAAATTTATGCAGATAATTAGAAAAATCTTCATAATCAGATACGACAACCAAAACGCATTTAAAACATGACAGGGTTATCTAAAAAATATTGTTTTTTGTTTAATTTTTTATTAGTCCCCTTTATTTTTTCAGGACGCAACTTTTGCCGAAATATATGAGGTGTAACATGTTCTTTACACCACCAAAGTTTCTATATGGTTCCTAAAGAACTTTTCTAGATATTTGACAAAAGGTCTAAATTCGAAAGTGTCCAAATACTTATTGATAGATAGTGTATAATAGGCACGATATATATATTATTACATATATTTTACTATTTTTAAAAAATATTGCTATTATTATTATTATTATTATTATTATTGCCGAATCGTCAGTGTAGGCCTCCATGTGGAGTGTGGAGACTCAAAAGGATTTTGTCTATTTGTCTATTTGTATCGTGAAAGCGACCAAAAAAATGACTCTATTGACTTGCAATTTGGTACACAAGCTCATGCATCAAACAAAATTAACTGTATAGTTTTTGGTTGGTTGGTTAGTTGGATGGGTTTTACATCGCAATAGTGATGCGCAATAGTAAATCTGTATAGTTTTTGGTATGTATTCTGTTTGTAGGTCGTGTACAGGTTCACACCAAAGTTTTTCTTATCATTACGGCTTATGGACAGAATTTGTATGTACCGCAACAGCGTCCGGAATAGTTCTTCGATTGACTTGCAAGTTGGTAAACATGTTTAAGCACCACACCCAAATAGCTGTAAAATATTTGGTGCCTATATTGTTTATAGATCTGTACAGGGACACACCAAAGTATTTCGGGTCGTGTCAGTCCTATGGGCAGATTTTCGTTTAAATGCATCTGATACTTGTTACACTACATTCAACAAAATGAAATTTACTTAATTATTAAGATATTTAAAAGCATATTTTTTGTAGAAAGTTATGTACTTAGATGTAATAATTAATGTACAACCTTACAAAAGTGTTACGAAAATGCCACTTATTCATTCAAATTATATCAAACAATTTTTCACGACTTACATAGAATAAGTTGTATGATTTATAATGATGTATACGGGGACACACAAAAGAATATCGTTACATTAGAACCTATGGAGATATTTCTATTTAAGCGTATTTTAACGCATTTTTGCTACATACAATATTATGGAACTAAAATACATTATTAATATTCTTATACGCACTTTTCCTCTAGAGAAGTATATGTATAGTCGAAGTAATTTAATTACGGGACCACACAAAATAATTCTGACGACATTCTTTATTCATCGAAATGATGCCAATATTCAATTATGGACTTACTGAAAATTAGTATTATATTTTTTATTAGTGTATATAACTACTATGGCTCGTCTACAGGGACATACAAAAGAATTTCCTCCCATTAAGGCCTATAGAATGTAGGGGACAGGGTATGCCTTGGACATAAGTGTACCTCGGACCTATGCCATTTCTAGCTCTATTTATTTAGATATATAAACAATATCACATACAGTTAAAACATTAACTGTTAGGGATCTCAGTGAAGTAATCTATGTTTGCTTGGACACTCAACTTTTTGAAGAGTTGTTGAAAAAGTAAATTCACTTTACAAAAATAAATTTTTATCAGATACTTTTATGTATTTCTATACCCACACGTACATTGTATGTTCTGAAATAAGTATTATGCATCATGAAGTAGCTTTCTAGCTATAACCCCATATGCTTGTAATCAAGCTAAGCCCAACCTGAACATCATGATTAGCAATTTCGTTTTTAGTAACAGAGGGGTGTACCTTGAAACCAATACAAGTAGTGTACTCAATACCAGTCCAAGACTGGTCATATGGTGTGGTGGATCAGAAATGTAGCTCCAAAAGTTAACATTTGGAACTGACCTATCCAATTACAATCTTGATTATAGATAAGTGTGAGGATTTTTGCCAATAATCACAGAATGACTTAATGTAGACTTTTTTAAGTTAATATTTAGTATTTTGACCTTTTTAGACTCAAATTAGACTTAATAACAATACGATTGTGACAGATTAATGATTATGAAAAAAAAAATGTTTATTTGAATTCATGTGTGTGTAAATGATTAATAAATAGATTTTCTTAAACAAAATTGAGTTTTTCTTTATCTTTTAATAAATGGTCCAAGGTACACTACCACTGGTGTACCTTGAACCTAATTGCACTTTTTTTAATTTTTAAAAAATGTAATTGATATAATTTTAATAAAATTTTGGAAAAAATATATGTTATATATAACACCATACAGTATTTAAAAAAGCTATTTGTATTTAGTTTTGGCGAATAATTAAAAAATTAAAATTGAAGAAGGCCAAATAGGTCCGTGTACCCCACCTTCCCGTGTTTTTTATATGTGCAATTTAGCATGGCATCTAATGTGCGTAGCTTAATGTTTAATTATACTTGTAGTCAAACAAACTGAATATGAACACTCCAGATACTGACTGTTTTTGAATTAGCGCAAATATATGCATTAGGTACTTAAATTATTATTATTATTATTATTATTATTATTATTATTGTATCTTTACACTTTTCCTCCCTAAAAATGTACGCAAAGACATAGATTTGAAAATCAGGCATGAAATGAACATTTACAAAATTACATTTGTCTCTATCGATATTGTCAGGAATGCAATTAGGGGACCAACCACAAATTAAAGAAAAGTACAAGTACTTTGGATCACCCTATATCATAAAAAGCTAAAAATGACTTGTAACTTTAACTTATGACTTCACTTACATTGTACAATAACTGCAATTTTTTTTTTGTGGTACTTTCGCCTCCCTCAACCCTCCGTTTAATTACAGCGACAGCATTTATTTGAAAAAAAAAATCAAAGCTGTTATTAATTTGCCTTCAAATTTCCGAACTTGATCAATTTTTTTAAGTAATAACCTAATAAGTAATAACCTAAATACCAAATTTGAATTTCCTGAAGTAATTTGTTGTTTTTAAGTTATGCTGATATCAGATATGCATACAACTCAATCGCTAAAAACTGGAGTTTCGTATTAAGGGCAACTTTGTTTACAGTGTGAATAGGAAAAATTTATTTTTCTACCTGAAAAATGTTCGTCGACATTTGAAAAGCACATCTATCAATTACATTATATAGAAAATAGCATTTAGTTCAATTTTGAGTCACCGTGTATATTGTCTATAAACATAATGCACTATAATAATGTGTAATTAATTTTAATCATATGAAAAACATCTAACACAAAATGAGTTACAATTCCAGCAACTTCCAAATATAGCCCCAATATATTCAAATTCTTTGGGTTGCCCTGTAAGCAAATGATAAATGATTTCCTTCGCACAATCTACACGAAACATGTTTTCATGCATATATATGTACATACATGTATATATATATATATATATATATATATATATATTTGTTCATTCCGTTTTGTTTAAATCAGCCTATACATATTACACTGTACTTACCAGAAATTTCCCCATTCACGTAATGCATTTGAATTTTCTTGGATGTCCCTGTACACGAACCATTTTCTTGATCTCAATGAAAAGTTTAGTGTAGAATCCCATATATGCCACACATTTGGAATACCGTGTTTGGACCTCCTACTGCTATTTGTTCTTGAGATATGCTGATAACAGGCACACACAGAGAGAGAGAAAGACCAACTGCTTAAACATGATTTTCGGATCCAGGGTCGATTTTGAAAATTTGAAGCTAAACCAATACTTTCTTCACATTTTTATTTTTATTTTTATTTATTTTTATTTATTTTTATTTATTTATTTATTTATTTATTTATTTTTGTAAAAGAAAATAAAAATAAATAAATGAGCATCATAATAAAACATTCAATAATGATTGTCAAATCAGAACATTTCTATTATTACATTAATGGGAGAATACTTATTTAAAAAAAAAAAAAAAAAAAAAAATCTGACATCCATAAAATTTAAACAGTAATTTTTTATTCATTCAACAACTCAATAATTAATTAATTACTTTTATTTAAATTATTTTTAATACAAAAAAATTTCTCTTGAAAATATAATTTATTTTTTGGCATATTAAATTAAATACATAAACAATTTAAATAATTGGAAAGGTTTTCTATGAAAAATTATTTTTTACATTATTTTTTTAAATTTTGGATGGCAAAAAATAAAATTCTTAAGTAAATGCATAAAGTGTCATATGAAAATACTTTTTATCTCTGTCAGTTGATAAAGCTTTTTTTAAGAACAGAATAATCTTCTAAATATTTAAACAAAAATATTTTCAATCTGTTTTAATATAAAATATTTTTAATACTTTAATCAACCATTTCTTTCTTTCTTTCTTTTCTTTTCTTTTTTTTTTTTTTTTTTTTTAAATTAACGTTACTTTAAGCATACATTTTTTTTTATTTATTTTTTATTTAGAAGTTCATTCATAAATATTTATAAATTTCAAAATATTTTAAACAAGGTATAGTCTTGACATAACTTTCAAAAACATTTTCAAAAACTTAAGCAAATATTTGATCTGTTTTTTCCTTAACACTTTTAAATATATATATACAGCTAGAATGTCTTCCAATTTTTTTTTTCCCAGCGAAAAATAAATTTTCCATGAAAAATTAGTTTTTGATATATAAATTTAAAATACATATCAGAATATTTTAGTTGATATTTACATAACTTAATATGCTAAAAGTAAAACTGAAATTCCCAGAAAATCTTAGTATTAAACATGTTTAATAAAACTTTCAGTAAATAATTTTTCATACTTAGTTTTCAACTCACTTTCCATTTCAATAAATATAGTTTTCAAGTGATATTTTAAAACAATAAGATCTTAAAAACCATATTTAAGTTTTATTTAAGAAAGCGCGATTTGCATAACTTCCCTTTATTTATAAAATAATATTGTAAGTGTAACAATGATATATCGATAAGTATATATACTATATATATATATATATATATATATATATATGTATGTATCTTTGTTCAACTAAGCCATATTTTTTAGAACTTTTTTTAAGGAATAAATTTCCTGTTTTTTTTTTTTTTTTTCTTGTTGTTGTTGTTGTTGTTTTTATTAAGCAAAGTAATCTGGTGTGGTACTCACAGAAATTTCTCTTACCCTGCATTTTAATAATATAAAGACAGATTGCAGATTAATGGATAAGATAACAAGTACTGTATAGAAACATGCGTTAAAACAATTAAAACTAGGTTTAGCAATAGCTTTACTTGACAAATTATATTGTGAAATGAGGCTACACCCTTCCCCTCAAACCCCTATTTGAATATTGTACCTACAATTACACTTATATAAAATTCAAAGATGTTGTTAAATTTAAAACTTTTTTCCAAAATATTCAGAAAACTTTCAACTACACCGCTCCTTAAAACTTTTCAATCTTAAAAAAAGTTTTCAAGTAACAACAAAAACTATAAAATTCTACATTAAAATGGTCTGCAATTATTTGTTTTTAAGTTAAGCTGATAAGAGGCAAATACAAAGACCATCCGTCAAAAACATGATTTCGATATTCAGGAAACCTCAAAAGGTGTAATTGTACAGAATACCAGCACTGAGAATTTAACTTTTAAGAATACTTCATTTACCGTATAAGTACGAGAAATTAATTTTTATTCCTGATATGGTTTTCCTGGACACGGTAAAATATTATAGTAAATCACTTTCATCAATTACATTCAGTAGAAAAGAATGTTTTTGCTTAATTATTACTACCCCTGTATGTCTTCTAAAAATTATGTACATATCACATTGCATGTTTAAATATAGTCCTGTATTAATAACACACAGAACAACCTTAAATGCACTTTTGTCAATTTCCAAATACAGTCCAGCTATTTTCTAGTTCTTTTGGATAGCCCCGTAAATGGTTGGTGGTTGATTTTCATATCATATTGTATACGAAATATGCTTTTATGCATATAAAAAATACATGTTTATTTCATTTGGTTTAGTGCAGCTTAATGATGTTAAGTTGTACTTTAATGAAATGCCCATAGACGTAACTAATTTGAATTTTCTTGGATGTCACATTTGCTTGAAATAAAGGAAAACTTTAGTGTAGCATTCCTATGTGATGCAGATTTAGAATACCGATTTTGGTCTACCTGTTCCGATTTGTTTTTGATGCATATTAATAACATACACACAGACACACAGACATACAGTACATATACACAAAGAACAACCACTAAAAATATGTTTTTGCATTCAGAGCACCTCAAAGAGATATGACAAAAACTCAATTTGAAATTTTGATTAAAAAACAATAGTTTGTCTAACTTACTTATGGTTAAGAGAAAGTAAAGTTAACAGATGTTTATTAGTCTTTTCTGCTCCCAAAGCTGGTAAAGGACAGACACACGGTTCAAAAACAGGTCGCGCTCGTTGTCCTAATCTATGGTAATTTTTCGTGATTTTCTTTGAATCTCACCACAGGCTAGATACCCCTTGGAATGTTCCCCATGGACTAAATCCAAGTCCGAATACAATCAACAAGCCTTAGTCTCCAAAGTACCACCACAGCAACATTTTCTACTTCCATTATAATGTAATGACAATTAAAAAACACAAAATTTTGATATCCAGGGTGTCTGAATCATTATGTTCCTTATTTGGAGAACCCCGTATACTTAAGACGAAGTATAATAAATCTATAAATTAGATAATAGAACTGATACAGTTTTTAGAAAAAAAATCAGCTAATTTCGATGTAGCCTCTCTTGGTATGCCTGAGGATATCCATCTGTGGTTTATCCAGTCACGTTTGCTATAGCATTTTCTTAGTCACAGTGACACTAGCAGCGATTATTAAGGTGCATAAAAATCTTTATTATCTGTTGCAAAATATTAGAGAGTTACAAATGCTGCATTTCGAGTATTGCGGACAATATTTACCTGGGCAGTTTGCAATCTGTCCAGGCAAATATTTGCTTTCCAATAAATATTTGTCCAATAAATATTGGCCTTCCCGGAAATCTTAGCAAAGAAAAGTAGTCCTGTGGCAGTATCACAAATGAAAGAGCACAAATGGGAATCAAATGTCTTTTCGTTTCAACCGTCGATTTAAAAACTAATAATAAATAAATAAATAAATAATTCTTTTAACGATACGTATATACAACGACGCATATAATTTATGATATATAACTTATGAAATTTTGGTTAAGCAGATTTATACTATATGAATAAAATTATAAAAACATTTCTGTTTTCTAGTCTGGCTATTAAGTTGCAATAATATTTCCACGTCCAAACTTGAGGAAATTCTAAAGCGACTGACTCCCAAAATATCTCAAAACTCTTCGTAATTATCATTGTAATTATCTAACAATTATGGAATATAAAACACTCCTTTTTTAAGTCTAAAATTAAAAATTGTGTATCTATTTTACTTGAAAATGTGTATAAATAGATATATAACTTTTAATAAACATGTAAAAAAATTGTATAATAAACTAAAATAAATTTAATATATTATCCAAGGATTGTTATTATTATTATTATTATTATTATTATTATTATTATTATTATTATTTTTTTTTTTTTTTTTTTTTTTTTTTTTTGTATTATGAATGAATTATTTGCCCACATTACTTCAACATATTGCATTATCTGAAAGTGAATGATATATATATAAAAAAAAAAATGAATAATACATAAAAACATAAGCATTTTTGAGTTTTTCTTTTAAAGTAAAGTTTTTTTTTTTTTTTTTTTTTTTTTTTTTTTCTTTTATGAAATATTTATAAAATCAGTTTTTGGAAATCATGCGAATATTTTTTGTTTCTTTTTTACTTTGTTTTTAAAAACTTTAAAGTCTTTTTTTTTTTTTTTTTTTTTAAGATGAATCATGAGTTTATTATTTTTTCCCCCTTTTCATGTAGTATAAAATTTTCAGTTTAGAAAATATGAAAGACTAAGAATAACTCCTAAAATATTTGATGCTGATATTTGCATATTTATGCATTAATCTAGAAATAAAACTAAAACTGAATACAAATCTGTACATAATGAATGTTAAACAGCCTTATAAAAACATAACTCCAGTACATTTTCTGTATTCTAAAAGCAAATACAATTTTTACATGTTTCTGATTTTTACTCGTTGGCCCTTTTTTCCTGTAACTTTCTCTAAAATTAAAAAAAAAAAAAAAAATTCTGGAGTGAAAGCATTCGACTTTCCGAACATTAAGTACAGTCTGTAACAAAAGTATCCGAACACTAGCAAAGTTCCTATGTAAAAAAAGTAGAGTTAATACTGTTTTGTTAAATAAATCCTTGTCGAATCATGTTCATAGACATGACTCGACAAGGATTTATTTAACAAAATACTATTAATTCTACTTTTTTTGTATAAGAAATTTTGCTAGTGTTTGGATACTTTTGTTACCGACTGTAATTAACAGTTGTATAAATAAATTAAAGTAACAGAAGTCGTTAAATGAACAAAATTAAGAATTATAGTAGGGTGTTTAAAGATTTTACACTGTATAGTACATTGTTTATTTTTACGCTATTTCACTTCAAATAATTTGAGCCTATAGATCATTATGATAGAGAATTTTTCGTTGTGATTCTCTAAATTTCTGTTAGTGCTAAATTTACCAAAATCTCTACAGCTCTTACGAAGGTAGCCTATAACATGAGTATAAATTTTCAGTTCTTTCGAATAAGCTATTTAGACGCTATCGTACTTTAAAAAAATAGGGCCTATAGGCCATAATGACATAGCATTTTTTTTGTGGTACTGTAAAAAAAACTATAAGAACTAGATTCACCAAAATGTATACCTTTTTTGCTTCTGTAATCTATTATAACATGTGTATAAATTTTCAGCTCAATCGAATAAGGCGTTTAGTCGCTATCGCACTTAAAGGAAATTGGGCCTATAGGCCGTAATGATAGATAATTTTTATTTGTGTCCCTGTAAAAAAACTATAAGTGGTAGAATCACCAAAATCAAAAGAATTCGTGTTATGGTGATACCAACTTACAGCTCAATCGGACAAAGTGTTTACGTGCTACCGTGTTCACTACCACATATGCACACACGTACATACACCATTTAAAATATAGTAAACATAAAATCAAGGGACCTCAAAACATATAAAAACATAAAAATCTTAAAGTCGTGTTTTTAACGTGATTGCAATACTTTCCTTTTATATGTATGTTCGAAAAGTAAAAAAAAAAAAAAAAAAATAATAATAATAATAATAATATATTAAATATTAAATATTGATAGAAAATTTAGTCGAGTTCAGGTTTTATTCATGTTTGTATGCGTAAGACGCAAATCAAATATCTTTCAAAGTTAATTTGAAGGAATGAGCATAATTGTATCAATTTAATAATCAGTTTAAGTCGTTTTAACATCATACCGTTATAACTTCCCCAATGCTGATATCTGTTGCTATTTTTCATTTACATCTAATACTGTTATGAAAGATTATGTTATTAATAGTTCTTGTAGTAGTGTTTTGTTTCAAAAAAGGTATTTTACCATACTTTTATAACTATTATTTGAACTGGAAGAAAACTGTTAGAGTGACTGATCAAATTTTAAAGCGAATTAAAGTGATGTAATATACTGAACAACTGTTAATTATTTGAATCTAAAATAACATCAAGCCAAATTGGGAATAATCGTATACAGATTATCAGAATCCGAAAGCGTTCATTAAATACGTGTAAAATCACTTGAGGAAAAATATGTAACTTAGATTTCTCATATTCTGAAATTAAGACAAAAATTCAATTAAAATAAATAAAATAAAGAGGTAGAATTACAATTACAATTATTAAAAGTGCCTGATTATAATTTTATTTAAAAATTATTTTTAATGAAACTTATTTAAAATTTAAGTAAATATATAAGCATTGATGCAGATAAAATATATATATATATATATATATCAGATATTTTAACTTTTTATTTTGTTCTGTAAAACTGTTAATATCCGCCACACTTTTTTTTTAACACCACATGTTTTATAGAATATTTTACTCCAACATGCAATTAAGATTAAATGAGAAAAAACTGATTAAAAAAGAAAAACGCTGGTATCACAAATTAGACCGAATAAATCAAAAATATGTATAATACCTAGAAAAGAGTTCCTGAAAAGTCAGTACTATATATTTTATGCTGATTATATTACATGTATATGTAATAAATAAAATCTTTGAATTCAAACACCATAAATTGTCAAATCTTGCAACACTAGTACTCTGGGATAAAAATAAATAAATAAATAATCTGAAGCAATATGCGCCTCCGATTTTATGCTAGATTCTGCGCCCGACGAAGGGTAATGCTCAATTTTTTCGACAAGGAAAAACTGCTGCTATAACATTTTATGTTATTTGCTTACAATATTTTTCGTCATTACATTTTAACGCACGTATTTAGGTTCATTTTAGTATAATATCTTAAATATATTTTTTTAAATACTATTAATCGTTTTCTCTTTATTTTACGTAACGATCTATCTAATATCTTATAAGTGTTAATATCGGTATGCTGATTTTTTTATTAAACTATTTGTGAACTTTCAAAGAAAATATCAAATACCTGAGTATTAACTATCGAAACTACAGCTAAAGATTTATCGATTATTCCTTTAGTTATTTTCTCGTTAAGACATTAAAACCTTCGATGCCATCTGCAGGAAACGCAAAGTCTACTTCCTTCTTTCTTCGATTCCGAATGTTAAAAGAGAAAAATTTTCACCTCGCAAACATTTTACTCAGTTTAGTTCTACTTTATTTATTTCGAAAATCTCATTTACTCTGTATTTGGGCTAACAATCCTAAAGGATTAAGGGTTAAGAAAAATATTTAAAAATGAGAAGAAAAAAGTGTGTCTTAAGTTAATAGAACTGAAAACTTAAATTTAAAAAGAAATCCATATAAAAGAATCATTTCAGATGACAAATAAAGCTCTAATGAAAAATGAAGGATGAAAGTTAAACTTTTCTGTAAAGGTTAAAGGAAATATTTTACTTAAAATTATTAGTTTAACTTCTTTTTAAATAAATAGTTTTCTCAAATTTGTTAAATAACATATCCCATATATCTAAATTAAAAATATTTTAATTTTGTAAAAAAAAAAAAAATAATAATAATAATACTGAAATAAATGAATATGTTTTAAGTATTTCTTTGTGTACATACGATAAAGTAACTCATGTTTAGTAAAAATATATATAATAACTTAAACCCGATCATAAAATCAGAATATTTAAGTTATAGTGTTTTGTAAAGTACTTAAATTAAAGGGGTGTCGTTTTTCAGAAATAATAGGTGTGAAGAAAAATGCTATGTATGATAATCAGAAATTGGGGAAAATGCTTCCTATATGAACTAACTGATGACGCTGCTTATTTTTTTTTTTTTTGTGTACAACCTATTAAATAGGGCCCACCAGCGGCCGAGCGGTACTGCGCTCAAAGCTGGTTGATGGGAGGTGCCGGGATCGATCCCAGGTCTCGCTCATCGACCTAGCCGTTCGGAGTTTTCCGTAATTTCCTCCAAAACTCGCTTAAATACGGGGTAGGACCCCTTAGAAAGACCCCCGCGGAAGGCATTCCCTCTATAGGCCTAGAACTTTTATGGAGACAATCGGCCTTAAATCCTAAACCAACCAACCAACCTATTTAATATATGTCGAAGAAAAATTATAATAAAATTAAATTTTACTATACTAGCGAGCTTCGCCTACTGCGCTGGTTATTAAATGAATTCTCAAAATCTCCCATTATACATACATATTAATAAGTTTGAAAAATCATAATCTCTGAAAAATCATCCTTTGAAATCAATGAAAGAACCACTCCTGGTCTCCACTGCCTTTGGCTATGTCTTCCCCTGCACTGTGCCGTCTCTTTGTTCACATAACTTGTGGCAAAGTTCTTTTAGTTTTTTCTTGTTTTTTTTTTAAATATTCTTAACATAAATCCAAATTTAGTCTGAGTATTTTAGTTACGCGCATTTTTTATGTAAATAAAAAATGAAGGAAGTTTCTTATTTGTTTTTATTGTATTAAATATTATGCTTTCACTATTACTTTATGTTTACATTTACTTTTATTCTATTACTTTCATTTACTAGATTTATGATGATTGGTTCTAGATATAATTTCCTTTACTCATCTTTTATTTATTAAAAAAGTCAGGCTGTAGTTTTCCATTTGCGAAAAACTTTTGTCATTTATAAAGATAGAAATTTCTGTTAAAATATTTTTAATATCCAGAATAACTTGCATCTTTTATTATTTCAATTAAAGAACAAATAGTGATTTTTCTGTTTTAAATTTTAGGAAAAGAAATTAGAGTACTTCACCACATTGGTATGAATACAAGAATGTATACCAATGCATTGAAAAGTATGTAATACATATACAATGAACGATCTCTTTATTATGACCACCTGTCAATTTTTATGGAAATAAGTTACTGAGATAGTTGGCTAGTATACGGTGGAAAAAAAAAAGAAATTCCTTACACAGGGCTCCTTAGGCGAATATCTTGTGAACATTTGAATAGAAACGTGGTTTAACGAATAGGCAAACTTTCGTCTAATAGGCATATCTTTCCTTTAAATCATTATTGTATTTAATAAGAGGTTTTAACGTATGTATGTTAAAATAATTCTTTTTTTTTTTTTTTTTTTTACAGTAACCAGTATGGTAAAATATTCTTCTAAGTTTTCTTACTGGTTATTCAGGAATAGCTAAAATCCCTTCTTTTCAAAAAATATATAATTTTCTTGAAAAACGACTAAAGGCAGAGCTAAAGGTTTGCTTTTTGCTGACACAATTCCACAAAGGTTTAAGTTCATTAAGGGTAAATATTGCATTTCTTAGAGCCGGACTACATTAAAAAAAAAAAAAAATTCTCATTTTTATGAAGTTCAAGCCCGAAAAATGGGAATTAATTAAAAGTTGGTTGGTTGGTTGGTTGGTTGTAGGATTTAAGGCCGATTGACTCCTGATGTGTCCTAGGCCTAGAGGGGGAATGCCCTCCGTGGGGGTCTTTCTAAGGGGTCCTAGCCCGTATTTACGCAAGAATTAATTAAAAGCTTTTAAGATTATTAATTGTGATAAATGTGTGCTGTCAGTAAATGATTAATCCATTTATTTAATATTTTAATAGTCATTAAAATTAGAAGAGTGTTTTAAAATGGTGGACCAAAGAAACCGATACTTCGGGATCCTTTCTTTAACCATCCCCTCCTTTTTTTCCACATTAAAAATAGTTCCTTAGTACTTCCTTAATAAATTAGCTCTGCCTATATTGTGCCAATGTGCGTCCTCACATACAGTTTTACTTTAACGGAATTACTGAAAAAAAAAGAGTTAACATTTTTTTTTAAGTATGTGACAGCTACACGACTTCCATTACCTAATATAATCGTATTATACTTTTTGGACATAATGTGGTTAAAAGATGTAAAATTGATCTAACAAATTACGCACCTAACAATTTTTCTGTAAGAGAAAACTGATATATGTGAAAAGGCATATAAAACAGAGTTTACATAGAAAGTCAAAAATAAGTAAATAGAATAAAATAAAAAATAAAATAAATTGGTAGAGCCATTTTTGAAGCATCCATTTCCGAGATCTAAAACGGACTTACTTAATTAGGATGATTAATTTTCCTGTAATAACTACGTTATGCATGCAAAAGGAGTTTATGTAGAAATTAAAAAAAAAAAAGTTAGAGCCGTTTTTGGGATACCGAGACATCTGTAGACAATAATCTGTAGACCGGAATCTGTAGACAATAATTCAGGTCTAGATAGTGAAGTATTCTCGAAAATGTTCAAAATTACCTCTCTATCATATGACGTGAAATGAAAGCTCGAATTCGTCGAAACAACGATAGCAATTCCTTAGCGGTGAAAAATTATATAAAACCATTAATACAGATAATATTGTTGTAAAATAATCCCGCAGAGATAAATAATTCTTCCGTTTCACATGCTTAAGCTGCAAAATTTAGGTGAAACGTTTCGATATAGCACAAGGTAGTGTCACATTTTCTGATATGTTCTTTTTTTACCACTTTAACTCATGGTGTCCACACCGCGAAGAAACAATTAATAATTCCCAACCTCAAATATTCATTCAGAAATTTTTATTTATTTTATTTTATTTTCTTACTTTTACAGCTTAAAAGCCATTGTTTCCTTTTCTTCTAATTTTATCTGTAAATTCTGGTAGCTTATGCTATTAAGTGATTGGAATTATAACTTACTTGCTCTTCAAAGGTTAAATGAGGGTACGAGAATGCTGCTTTGAAACTATTTTAAATTAAAGTCTAAAGAAAAACAACTGCCTATTTGAATAACCAGAATATTGCATATGGATGTTTTGCTATTTTGTGATAATTTCTTTATTTTTACATCACGTACTTTGTATTCAATTCTTAACTTCGAAATATATTACATATGTCACGTAAAATTCCGTCATTTAGAGTTATATATTTTATTATGTAGTTACAGTTTAAAATTTTTTAAAGCAATATTATGAATATTAAAAAATATGAAGAAGAAACATTAATTCTTTAAAACACAAATTATACATTGTTTGAATTTTAGTAAATCACTTCTATATGAACACGTCAATTTTAAGCGCATTATGCAATGCGTATTGTTAGTTTTTCACGTTTAAAAAATAATTGTTGTGTAGAAATTTGTGTAATTCTCACGTTACTTAAAAGATGTTGTTTATAATTACCTATTTTCTTCTAGTTCTAGAAGTAATCAAGCCATTAATTAGCGATAGGTTATAAAAATCTGTTATTGGAACCTTTTATCAAGCACCTAAGAAATATGATGTGCCTAATAGTAAAACGACAATTCTTATCGTTATTTGTTTTATATCGATAAACAGGATTTGAGTAAAATAGCCTATATATAAGGATTCATTTAGCAGTATGAATTCTTAGAAATTTATTTCAAATATTATGAATTTTTTCAGATAAAACAATTGAAATCATAATAGTCATTTTATATTTATTTATTTATTTATTTGTTAATACCACTTTCCCTATAAAATTTTACTTGAAGAATTGGGTGATATTTTTCTTCTAAACAGATATCAAAATGCGTAAAATTTTGATAAAATAACTTTTATATTAGTTTAAGATATTAAGTTTAAATGTTTTATAAAACTGGCGATATACCGAAATAAAAATAAATCTTATGGAAAGAATATAGCTTACTAAAATAACTCATCTTCTAAAATAGTTTTAAAAATAACCGAAACTTTGAGGGATTTTAAATAAAACAAGAAGAGTTAGAGAAAATGTTTTTGGAATAAATGGTTTTAAAAACACTATTATTATTATTATTATTATTATTATTATGATTATGATAATTATTATTATTATTTTCGATTTATAACATTCTTAACTTTTAGAACAAAAACTTGATTTAGGATTTACGACAGACTAACAAAAGTCACCGGAAATATATATGCATTTAAAATTATTACTAAATTAATTGTTTTCAAGCAATTTTTAAATAGAAAGTACGAGTATCTTTCTTCATTAACCTTCAATTTGGTAATTTTCAGTATCTCTGTTGATATAATTTTAAAAAAAGTTCTTTTTTTTTTGTGGTTTTTTATTTACATGTAAATAAAAATTAGATATTACTAGCAATTCATTATTAAGGTTATACTATATAACATTTTCAATTTTACTATATATTTTTTAAAATTAGAAATATAAGTTAAAATATTTGAACGACAGATTATGATTTTAGTATAAAAATGACATATGTCACGCAAATAAACTCCGATATTTTTTAATTCAATTACCTGAATACCATAACTAATGGAAATACCTTATTCAGCAAAATATTCTATATATTGTTTCACCTGATGCACATGTTTTAAGATTTCTTGAATCCAAAAAATTTGCATTTTGGAAATTAATCAACACATGTGTGTGTTAAAAAGGTGCAAATATGTGTATGTGAAATCATAGCCTCCTAAACTAGATGCCTGTCGTGTAGCTCGGAAACTTGGAAACTGTTCAAGAGGTAGGCAGCACCACCTGGTACAGATTGCACGACTTTCTTATTCAACAGCCACCAAAAATTATTAAAAGTAGGATTTTATATATGTAAAAGACGAACAGAATCGAAGAAACGTCGATGATATATATCATATATCACTTCTTAAAATTATTGTTGACAGTTGAATTAAAAAGTTGCGCAATCTGTTCCAGGTCTACCGCTTGAACTGCTGCTAAGTTTCCGAGCCACTCGACAGGCATATAGTTTAGGAGGCTATGGTGGAATCCTCTACCTATCATAGCTCCAGAAAGAAAAATAACTAAAACATCTAAACTTCATAATAACATATGGCACGGATTCGGTGTACAAATGAATTATTGAACTTTTAGTGAAAATTTAAAAAAGCAAAAATGAGACATAGGAACTTGTAAGTGGGATCACACTACCTTATCTCAAAAACGGCTCTAACGAATTTCTTTAAATTTATTATGTAAAAAAACATTTTTGGATGTCCGTTTTTATGTATTAGTCGGTTACTCTAAGAAAATATAGGCTTCATGAATTAGTAGAACAAATTTAAAATTCAGAAATGTTGTTTAAATAATTCATTCTGCGGATTTTCTTTAAATTAGCCACATTGACTCCTTTTAGATGTTCTTTGGTATGTGTTTGTTTTTTACCATTGTACAGATAAGAGTGCGAGGTTTGGTAAAAACTGGAAGTGCGACCGTCAACCGATGTTCCAAAAAAGATTCTAACGATTTTTTTTTTTTTTTTTTTTTTGTTACATGAACCTTCTTTTTGATGTCTTTTAGTTGGTTAGTGCAAGGAAATTGACAGACTTCCTAAATAGGCAGATTAGTTTTAGATTTTCAGAATGAATAAATTTTAAAACGCCTCTCGTATTTTCTTTAAATTCATACATAAACTCACTTTCAAGATTATTTAGGACGTATGCATTAGTTGGCTACTACAAGAAAACTGGGTAAGCGTTCTGTTTAGTTAGTTCAAACATAGCCTCCTTTTGGCAACAGTTGAAGCGGTAGCCTGGTAAAGATTGCATGATTTTTTTATTCAACAGCCACCAAAAATTTTTAAAAGTGGGATAGGATGTACAGTCAGCCAAAAAAAAAAAAAAAAAACGCCCCCCCCCACCTAATTTTGCCGTAAATTATCGCAGAAACATGCGACTGGTACCGATCAGTTTGTAATAACGTCTAGTTTATAATGTTATAGTTAGATTTTACTTAGGGGGTTGTCTACATATTAAAACTGACATCAACTTCATTTTTTTCAATGGTAACCCCCCCTTTTTTATAATTTATTTGAATTCTTTGGATAAAATCATCACGGAAAATGGTATAGTTTATATATTTCGCTCAATTTTTCATAGAGTTATAAGCTGACAAAGTTTGGGGATGCTAATGTTAAATGAATGTGACAAACATTAAATCATATCTTCCGAAATAATTATGATATTTAAATTCTGTTTTTTTTATTCGTTAGAATGAAGTGACCCAAACATATTCCATGCAAATTTTTGCTAAAAAAACATTTTTTGAATTATGAAAATTATTAATAAATTCATATTTGAAAAAATTATGAATTATGACCTATGTTAATTTTTGAACGAATAGAACGGGCATCATCAAAAACATGGGTTTCCAAATTTACAGTTCGTTCCTAACATTATTTTTTGAGTTACAGTGATATTTCACTTTTTATTCCTGTTAGGGGGCCGTCACTTGTTATAATCTGTATCCTCTATAAGTAAATGTTTGTATATAATTTGACGGAAAACTATTTTAATTTACCTTTATGTTATTTTTATTGTTTCCTAAGCAATATTTCGATGTTTATAAAACAAATTGGCATATTTTTGTAAAGTTATCACAATGTAAGCGAAGGTCTGTGAAAGAATTTCAAAAGAAAAGAAGCCCCGCCTCTGATTCGCTGAAACACTATTTTAAAAAAAAAAGACTGATTTGCATATTCCTATTTGACTCTATATGTGACGCTGGTATGCATAAATCACAATGGTATTTACTACATCGATTATTGAAGACAAAACTTAAATGATTTAATTACAAATATGCAAAATTATTTTGTTTTATATTATAAAGTTTTAGAAAATTTGTGAAAAGGTGTGGCTTACGGTACAAGAGAGGAATATATACGATCCTAATATGTTAAGTTTTTCTTCATAAGTATTAAATATCTTTTTCTAGTTTTTCGCTGCTAAAATTCTATTTTAACCCTGTTACACTTTTTTTCGTATTTCAATATTCAAGAGTACGTACACCTCTAATTAAATATCATGTTTTAGAAAACACGGTACAGCGAAACTGATTGCATGAAACAGCAATTATGCATTCGACAATCGTTTTATTATTATTATTATGAATATTTAATAATTTAAAAAAGATTTTTTACCATGAATTTTCTGTTTAAATTTTGTTGTGACATATTTGTATTTGGTTACTGTACCGTTTGTAATCTTTGTGTTATTTAAAATTTATCCCATAATGTAGCATAATAAAATATCAAATTTCTATTAAAAGTTTTTTAATACAGAATCAAATAGTGAAAAATTGTTTTTTTTTTTTTTTTTTTTTTTTTTTTAAGTTTATAAGATTTATTATTGGAACATAGCTCAATAGTATTTATTTTCAATTTCCTAATCACGAAATCAAAGTCACAGTTATTATGGAATAAAAATTAAAAACAAGGGAATAGTCTTATTACTTTCAAATATGTAGATATTGATCTTACACAATCCTGAAATTTCATTTAAAAGACTTTAATCGTCTAAATTTAAAAATTCAAAATAAAATAAATTAATCTAAATGCTTTTAAAGTTGAAACGGGAAGATTTCAAAATATATGAAAATTGGCATTTGTGTTTTGAACATTTTGGTGCGAAAGATATTAAAAACAATATTTTAATGATGAGCTGAACCTGAGCTTAAGAGAGGGCGAATCCAGCTATTTAGCACAAGTGATATCACCTGGCTAAAAGCAGAATAAACAACATTTTAATTTATTCCGAGGTATTTTTAGCCCACTGTTATTCTTTTTTTTTTTTTTTTTTTTTTTTTTTTTTTTAAGAGAAATTTGTCTTACTTTAACATAGATTTTTACTTTTTACCGCTATCCACATGACCTTCAGCATTAGCATTTAAACGAGGAGTCATCATCAGCAAATTTTAAATAAACTTAAAATCATATATATTTGTGAAAATCCAAACAGATTTTTCCTACTAAGAAAGCCATTCCACACTGAAATGCATGCGTAATCGGTCACTTATACGCCAGTTCACACCACAATATATTGGTAGGTAGGTAGGTTGGGTTTAATGTCGCACTAGTACTGCGCTATGGGTAATTGGCGACGGTCTGGGACGCACCCCTACGATGGTCCGGAGACACGCCATCGTAATTTTTATCGTTCACGGAGAAGATGGCTTCCCTGCTTCTGTTCCCATAGCTTATTGTTCAGATTTTTTATTTATTTATTTTTATTTTATTTTATTATTATTATTTTCTTTCTTTCTTCCCCTCCCCTTTTTTTTTTTTTTTTTTTTTAATAGAGTAATCAAACATTTTGACCTTTTCAACTGAAGATTTATATTAAGGGTAGTCAGCCTTTCTACACCCACCGTCCACTTCGGTATCTGTGTTAAGAACAACCCATTAAGTAGTAGGATTTATTATTTTGCATATTAATTTGTTACACATTATAAAATATAAAAGCAAAAGAATATCGTGGATATTTATGTAAAAGTTTTTAATAATGTCATGAAAAAAAAAAATAAAATAAAATAAAAAAATAAAAATAAAAAAATCTGTTTTAATATTTTTAAAAAGTCAATTAAATTAAAGAAAATGAAAGTACTGCAGTATGAGAACAAACTCCCATTGTCACTGTGAAACGGCCGTGGGAACCAGGTTGAGTGCCACCGTTTCAGACAATTATACGGCAGCTTGAGTTAAAATAATTTTGAATTTTCAAACAAATTTAAAACCATTTACCTTTTTTTTCTTCTCTTTTGATAGATATTTTAATACCTATTCAAGCTATTTAATTTTCTTCATGTGGGGTGAACTATTTGATATTTAATCAGTAGGAACCAATAAAAATATTTTAATTAATAAACTAACTCAGAGAGTTCTGTGAATTAGTCATTTTTTATTTTATAATTAACATTTCTGAATTTTTTTTCCGGTGTGAAACTTAATAAATAATGTATGATGGGTGGTAGATCATGATTTATATTTTCTAAATGTATAGACGGACCCCTAATACATTTTCACGTGTAACTCTATTTTAAATTGATTTAAAGTATATAAATAGGTATGTTTTCCGAACCGTCTTGATCTCCGAAATTTGAATATGAAGTCAAAAATAGGGGTTACCATTGAAGAAAATGAAGTTAATGCCAGTTTTAATATGTAGACGACCCCCTAGGCAAACTGTAACTATACTGTTATAAACTAGACGTTATTACAAATCGATCGGTACAAGTCAAATGTTTCTACGATAATTTACGGCGAAATTAGGTGAGGGGGGGGGGGGGCTTTTTTTTTTGGCTGACTGTACATAAAAGGCGAATAGAATCGAAGAAACGTCGATTATACATATCATGTATCACTTCTTAAAATTATTGGTGGTAGTTAAATAAAAAAGTCGCAAAATCTGTACCAGGTGGCACTGTCCGCTTCAACTGTTTCTAAGTTTCAGAGCCACGTGACAGGCATCTAGTTTAGGAGGCTATGGTTCAAATGTGTCTTTTCACCACACAGTATCTAAAAAAGTTTATAATTTGTGTACTAGTGCTTAATGGATATTATATGCTTTTACCAACATATTTTTTTTTTTTTATAACCATTTTGTATACAGTCATCTCTTTTGTAGAACCAATGTATCCACAAAGATAATACAGACAGAAGTAATTTATTTAAAAGGTAGAAGATATGATGCCATAACATGATTAAAAACGTAACAGGATAAATAGCAAGTACTTAATTTAAAAACTTATTTAAAACAATTTCTATACATTTACTGAATGGTTGATTTATTTTCCGGATTGTCAGTATGAAAGAAAAATTATCCCCAACTACAGATTTATACACACACACTGATACATACATACATATATATATTTAATAAGTGTCCACAGAAGTAATGTAAAATTTTGCGAAAAACTTTTTAATATATATCTATGTATATATACATAGGTATATTAATTGTGGCATTAAATGCAGAAGAATTATAGTACCTGATGTTAAATGCAAATATAATTCTAAATAAAAATGCGATTGTTTACTCCAAATATAGTGTGAAATACTGCAGCTATAAGTAAATAGTATATCTGTGGCTTAGGGCAATCCACAGATTTTCTTTTGACTCATCATTGTTCATTTTTATTTATAGATATTTAGATTTTTGAAATTCTAAATAAATGTCCAAATAACATTGTAATTTGACATGTAAAAAAATAAAATAAAAAAATAAATAACAATAATAGTATTAACAAAAGTTTACATATACTTCTTGTGTGTGTGACTTGAAAATGAAGACTTTCTGTAGAATCACTCATTTACACAATGACGTATACTGTACTTTTAAACAATTTAAATAAAGTATTGAGCAAATACAGATATGTGTTTCAACATTCTCGTATTTCAAATACATTTGAAGCCATACAAATATATATATATTTGCGTGTGTGTATATATATATATATATATATATAATATGTTTAAATATATATATTTTTTTAAACATTTGGCTCATCATTCATTTAACTATCAAAACTTGGAGTTTTATTAAATTCCGTGATGGATTACTATATTTACAATGAAACTCCTTTCATAAAAAATTAAAAATTTATATAAAGAGAATTTTTAAAGAAAGTATAAAGAGTGTATCACAAAGAGTTAACATAAAAAATCAGAAATGTTTGGTATACTTCGTAGAAAAGAAAGAAAAAAAAAAACAGAATTTGATAAAACGGTAAAATATAGTAACCATTATATTATATATGATAAAAAATATCTACCACTTATTTAAAGCGAAATAAAAGGAATGTTTGAAATGTTTACGGAAAATAATAAGAAATTCAGAGACTCATAGGGTCATTCTTAGAAAAATAGGATTATCTTATAGTCTGTAAATGTCTATGAATTAAATTTATGTCCATAAAGAAATAATGTTTACAAGGGAATTATTGCAAGTGAATAAAATTGTTTTTCAGTAATAATTCTAAAGTTCTTTTAATTTTAATTTAATACTTAGAAAAGGCATTCCTGACTTATTAACATACTTTTTATAAATTACATTCATAGAAAACTTACGGCATTTCTCCCCCTCCCCCCCCCCAGATCTAAATAAAGGGTAAGCACAAACAAACTTTAGTTTTTTTACTTCCATTGCCCTACTATTATAAGTAACGGGAGTATTGTAATCGGCCAAGACGTTCCATACCGAGTTTCCAACTGACTTACATGTTTTAAGGTCTCCTGAGTCCAAAAAGGTGTTTTTTGACAATTTGTCAGTGTGTGTATGTTTGTGAAGAATCTTCAGACCATCACATCTCGGGAACTAATAGAGATAGAACGACGAAACTTCATAATTGATTTAGATCTGGTTCACATTTTTTTTTTAAACTTTTGCGGAAAATACGGAAAACATGCTGATTGGAATAACCTAAGAAAGTCCTTCATCCTGCATTGGATTGACAAAGGCTGAAATTGATGATGATGATGAGGATGATATATGATATAAAAAATTATCATTATATTAAAAATATTAAACAACAAAATAATTATTTTATTCTTATATTATTATTGCATTCATATTGTGCACGTTATGCAACATTATATTCACTCAATCATATTAATTCAAAGTGTATTTAGGATTCGGTACATCATGTTCAGTTGGATTGCAAAGTTAGCGAAAATAATTTTAAGGTTTTGCCAACATTAGTTTAATTAATTTTCAGAAACATTATGAGATTTCTAAATAAGTTGAATGATTATGTTATTGTAACTTCAAAAATAAAAATATAAATATCTTAATGTACACATATTTTCAATATTTCCATTCTTATTGTTGCGGCTTTATAGATTTATATGAATAATCTACGAATACGTTAATGCGTATGAATTTCAGATTAATATAAAACAATTATTTCGACATAAAACAGAAAAGGTTTAGGCACTATCAGTATAGTTTATTTTTAATTTTTCCAGAAATATTTTTTGTTTTATTATAGTATCTTATAATACGTTTTTATTTAAAGTATGAATTTTTATTTACAAATACAAAAACTTATTTATAATGATTTTTTTTCCCTTGAAAGAAGTTTTCTTTCAAGGATTTTTTTTTTTTTAATAATCTATGTCTTGACATAGCAAAATTAATTTTTACTCTTTTTTTTCTAGTATAACTACAAAATGCTAATTAAAGAATGGATGGGATGGAATCTGTTAATATTACTTACGTTATCATATTATCATATTTTTTAATGATCAAATATGTAAGCCATCGATCAATTTTAATATCATAATAAAGTTTTAATGGTATAATTGATCAAATTCTTCTATTTAATCTCAAGAGATTTTCTTGTTTACTTGAATAGTTAATTATCGTATATTATAGTTTAGTGCTAATGATCTATTAAGTAATTTGCATAATAAAAAAGGAAACATTATTTTCATGCTTTAGGAATGCGTTAATTTACTTTATGATATATATATATATATATATATAAGTAATTTATTTCTGTGACATCATGATATATATATATATATATATATAAGTAATTTATTTCTGTGACATCATGATATATATATATATATATATATGTAAGTATGAAAATGTTGAAATTAATTTATCATACACATTTAAGATTGGTCTTCAAATATGAAAAATAATATTTTCGGGGATAGAAGAAATTTAGCTAAATTTAAATGAATAAAACTATAATCTTCAGCTAATAGAAAATATACCGTATATAAGAAAAAGTAAAAAAAAAAAATTTCTGGCAATGAGAAAATAAAATGAAAAGCTCATTCATTGTTTGTAATGCTTTCATTTCTGTGTTTGCTTGTGCGTGCGTTTATAAAAAAAAATAACATTTTTATTTGTTAAAAATGTATATATTACTAATTATAATTTTGTTGCTATAAAAAAGAAATTGTAAAATTTTATAAATTTGCTAGTTGTTTTCTATATAGAAGGAATGATAGAATAACTGTGAATAATAAAATATTTAAGAACATTAAAAACTTCCATTGCATATAAATGAAAAACGGATTTAAAAGAATAATGAATAAATTTCTTTACGTATTAACTAAACGTCTCAGCGAATTCAGTAGATACAAAAAAATAAATAATAAATAAATAAATAATAAATAAATAAATAATAAATAAATAAATAAATAAATAATGGTTTGTTATTCATTCAGTCTTGTTCATCTTTCTAGTGTAGTGTTATCACAAACATTTTTATATCATTTTTTATTAGTTTTAAATATAATATAATTAATTCTAATACATAGAAAAAAAAGTATTTACTTTAACGTCGCGTCGTTGTAAGGTTGGTCGGTTAGTTGTGTTTTACGTCATGCTAATGCTGGGCAATTGACGACGCGTCGTTGTAAGGAACATGTGATGTGTAATATTAAAGTTTTAACTATATGTAATAGCATCTAGAAGCTACAGATTTACAGAGCGGTATTACTATAGTCCTAAAATCTAAAGTGCTTCATCATGTTCCTCGTACATAAAATAAATAAATAAATAATTTCTTGCCTCAGTATATAATATTGCAGACCGAGTAAGTAAAAATAATTCTACGTCCGTCATGGCACGTTTTAAGACACTCTGTGACAAAAAATAACATGAAGTTGATTTGTCAAAGAATGTTCAATTCTTTTTACTTTTTACGATGCTCATGCATGAATTTGTTTAAACAATAGTGTCAAACATCTTACACTGAGTCTCTTATAATATAATCTCACCACATAAGAAGAATAATTACCGCGTTTGGGACATTATTTTAATCCACAAACGGCTAAAAGTGCCTTAGCTAGTCCACCTTTGTATGTGTTAGATTGGTTTATTTAACAGTATCGTATATCCTATATCCTATTCCTATTTGAAAACATTTTGTATTATCTTGTTTTGAAAGCTTATTTGTGATAAATTTTCTGCGGGACAATTTGTGACCATATATAAGTAGCAATATTCATTAATTGTTGTCTATCATACATTTTTTTTCCCTTTGTTCAAGGTATCTCCTTTTGCGTTCCTTCTAGAATATATTTCGTCAATTATTTGAAAATGAGAAATGTGCTATAATTAAGGATTAAATCCCATGGACACTGGCAATGTGTCTGTTGCAATCAAAATATTTTTTTTTATTAAGAAGTACATTTTAAGGGAAATTATTTCAAATTTAACTGTAATATAAAAATTCGTTTTCTATTTTTTCCAAATCGAGCAATAATCATATACTTTCCGTTAAATGTCAAGCAAGCAGGATTGAAATATCTATTGTTTTGCATTGTGACTTACTTTTGAATGCATGCCGTGTATTTGACATTCTAAACAATAGACAGCAGTTTTTAATTTTATATATGTTTTTAATTTTATATAATATTTGAAATGAGACAGAAAATCTTAAAATCGAATGAAATAACACAAATTGGTAGCCGAAATAATAATAATAATAATAATAATAATTACAATAATGGACTTATATTCGGTATATATATATATATAGGGTGTAACAAAATTGATAATCAAAACATTCAGAGGATATAGAATTGTCAAAACAAACTACTTTCTTTCACCAAACTGTGAGCAGAGAGACAATGCTTTCTCTGGAATATACAAAACGCTGCCTTTCATAGAACCTGTCAATCAGCCGCTTTTCGTCATCAGAGATGCAGTAATTTTCGATTTCGGAAGAATGTACGTGACTTATGTATGACGCTGCAAACGGAAATGCTTGGAAAACTGTAAGGTAGTACCCAGAGCGATTTCCAAACAGGGTGCTGTCCGATAGGAAAACGTTTTAAAGCTTGCACATATACTCTTACAGAAGTGTTTGTTCTTCGGTCATATACATGATATAAGTCCAAGAAGTATCGTGAAAATGTTTAGTTGAATATGCACAATGCTTCAGGCTGTGAGCGACCATCCTGAATGAAGCACGTGAGTAAGCTCATGGCTAAGTGTCAGACATATGTTGGTTTATTGTGTGTTCTGTTAAGAATTGTTACACCTTATCATCTCCTGCGGGTTCAGGCCCTAAATGAAAAGTACTTTTCAGAATATGTGACATTCGCTCATTTGTTCCTGCAACACATCATACTGCAGACACATTTTGCAATTCCTGTCCTGATTAAACTAATTCCACACACGAAAACATATTTAATATGCACAAAAAGCATGTGTGGGCCACAAATAAATCTTAATTTTATACGTTCGAGCTACCGCCAGAAGAATTTCTTCAAGAATGTATGCGCAGAATTCTACAGGATCACTGAATTGGCCACTATCTTTTACCAAATAGACTAAATGACCGAAGTACTTCGCCTGGGTTATAAACAATATTTGCCTTAAATTGCTTCTATATTCAGTACAAAATTTATCCGTAAATGTTCGAATTATTACGTGGTTTCAGCACCAATGAGCGCCATCACATTTCTACAGAATTGTGCAAAATTACCTGTACATTGCTTTTCCGAACAAATCGATTAGCTGTAGCAGGCTCTATTATTGGCCTCAGCGAATTAGCGTCCCAGCTGAAGACGTTAGAGAAATGCCAGAAATTTTGAACGTCTGTTTGATTCCATCTGTCGCCAATGGAAAACATGTATTGCGATGTGATTTTTTTTTTTTTTTTTTTACTATGTGTATTTTATCTACGATGCGAAGCGTGTAAGGTTGTCGCTTATTTGAGCATTTATTTTTAAATTTTCAATACCACTAATATTTTTCCCTTTATTATTCGTCTTCATTGTATTCTCCAGTTTCATTAAGCGGACGTCCTTTTGCCGCTCTTCCTTTACTTTTCGACCACACATTGTACGGTGAAAGTTCTTTATTTTTTCAAGATCTATCACCCCTTACAGTTGTGACCATTAGTTTTTTACACATGTCTATATAAATATATGTGTCTGCATGTGTATTTCCCTACTTTTACCCTCAAAATTTTTATTATTATTATTATTTACTGAGATGATCACATATTGCACACTTTGGTTTGTTAATTGAAAAGTTTATTGATAACTTTTTATTAATTTCTTCTATTCTAACAAACTATAAAGCAATATTCACTAATTTTTTAAAAATTTCGTAACTAAAATTTAAGTAAATAAAAGTTTTTGTTAAAACTTTACTTGTCTTTTAAATTCACAATTATTTTCATAAACATTTTTACTTAAAACTGTTTTTTCCAGTAATTTTCTCAAAAAAGGCATCTTCATTATTAAAAAGGCTAAGTGAATTTTAAGCATCAATGAAGCTCGTGTTATTTCCTCGAAGTAAATTTATTTATAGCATGAAAAATTGGCGAAATTTGTTTCCCTATTTTTTATCGCAAAGAAATAATAATAATAATAATAATAAATAAAAACTTAAAAAGAAGCTATATAATTTAATCGAGTAAAATACATTTGGGAGAAACTTGAAAATTACTGACTGAAAATTTATCATCCTCCTAGGTTAAAGGAAATTTAATGGCAGAATGCAATTTTATATCCATCTATTTCTATCGGAGCAAATTTTATTAAAAGATGATTTTTTTTTTTCAAGTTACATTATTCTCTTCTCTCGAAAAACAACTTTCTTACTTATTTAAGTGTGAAATTTTAATTAAACCAATCTCTCAAGTTCTTTTTTTTTTTTTTTACGTTGTTTGCTTTTTCAAACAATAATAAGCAAAAATGGTTCGTAAATTAACACTTTTTTATAAGTAATTATAACAGAGTTTTTTCCCATTTTGGTTAAAATTTATTAATTAGTAGCAATATCTTTTTAAGTGAAAAAATAACAAACTCGTTTATTATGTTTCATAACATATAAATAGTTGTGAATTCGAATAAAAAAATAATTTGTCAATGAGTTAAAGATTTTCTTATATAATTAAATATATATATATATATATATATATATTTGTTATAAATATGGCATCTTATTTAGATTTACACTTTTCTTGTATTTTAAGGAAACCTATGCGTTTTAATTGTAGAATATTTTTGAAGCATTAAGTGTCAAAATCAGCATGGCATGCATTCAGTTGTCATAATAAAGACAACTAATAAAGAAGTAGTATAAATAATGTAATTTCTTTATTTTTGCCGAATAAAATTTGCTACGGAATTGTAAATTAATTTTTATAATAAAACTAAAAATTGTTTTTTTTTTTTTTTTTTTTTTTTTTTACATACTGCATTATAAAGCAAATAATAAGTTATTTCATTAAAGAAAGAAAAAAATGAGAACTTTGAAAAAAGGAGTGTAAATTGCACAAGCATGCAACATTTGTTTCGTATCTAAATACTTAGGCACAATACTTCACCAGGTGAAAATATAAAACTAAACGTAAAAGCTACAATAAAACTATTTCCATTTCCTTTTTTACTTGCCGTTCAATCCGTCTATTCATATACAATATTTGGTTGCTTCTGAATATTAATATTACAAAAGAGTACTCCAAAATTAAACCCCTGGTGATAATTCCAAACGTTGCTTCAAAATATTAAAATTCTTTCTTTATTTGTTACGCTACCTTTTCTATAGCTGTTAAAATTATCATGATTTTTTTTTTTTTTTTTTTTTTTTTTCAATTAATTTTGTGTAAAACGTTTTAAGCTTGATCACCTTCTTATACCTTAATGTAACCATGTCAGATTCTGATAACTCTAACTTCCTATGTAAATCTGCTATAAAATTTCTTGAAAACGAAAGATGGTTGGATTAAATTCTATGATGCAAAACAAAATATGCTAATGGCATCAGTTAAACCAAATATAATATGAAAATGTCTCATAAATTTTTAACACAGCACAATTTAAAAACTCAATAAATAAAGAATCTTATTACCAATTAAAGTACAACCATTTTACGTTTGGAAATAGTACTTTCAACGAACAAAAAAACGGATAAGATAATATCTATATCCATATATAACATTTGTAATATTACAAACAAGCTGAAAGTCTAAATTATATTTCAATTTTTATTCGTTTTTGGAAAAATATTTTTTTTTTCTTTCTTTTTTCTTTTTTTTTCCTTTTTTTTTATTACGGGTAGATTTATCTAAACATGTAATCATGTATTTAAAACATTTATTTTAAAAGTAATATGTCAATGCATGCTCTAGGAGACAGAATCTAATCGCACAGAAATTTTATTCTCACCCAATCTTCAGGAAAACAAAGCACGTACTCAATAAAACAGAAGTTTATTTAGTGATCAGAATGTTTTCGTTTTGCAGATGTCATCGACTTTTGAGTACACTGGGGAAACAGAAATGAGTTACGAAATCAAAGATGATTTGATGTAGTTTAGTTTTTTTTTTTCTTGTGGGGGGTGTTTATGCGTTTTTGTTTCTATTTCTATTGTGATAAAGAAGTCTATTTCGATGAAGCGAAACGTGTGTAAGGAAAGACACTTCAGAGAGAAACGAATTTATAAGCAACGTACATATATACTTTTAATAAATATTTTCTTAATCAATTTTGTTCAAAAACTGTCAACACTAATGCACTTCTAATGAAAATAGAAACATTTTTGATTCAATAATAAAATTTATCATAGACATTTGCATGTTATTTATATAAAAACTGTTTATATTTAAAAAAATTTAATGATGAAATTAAAATTTATATTAGTTAATTTACATTTAATTTATAATTAACTTAAGATAAACAACTGTTTTTCAAATTAACGTTAATTCGACATGGATTTAAATCGAAAGATAGGTATTAGCAGTTTTCACATACAATATGTAACACCTGTAATGACGAAATATTAATTAAATATATATATATATATATATATATATATATATAAGATTGCATGATATTTTACTACGGTTAAATGTTTTTGTACATTCAAAATCATAAAATAAAAATACCATACTATATTATGAATAGTTTTCGAGAATGATTCCATAATTAAAATTTTCTTTGATGTGAAATTACAAAACTGTGTTGTAAAATTATTTAGTCTCAATGCAGAAGTTCTTTAATTACTTTTAATTATTTCAATTTATAATTTTGTGGGTGTAAAGGAGTATCTTCACATATGTTAGTTTTAATTACATTCTCAAATAAATTTGATAATTAAATACTATATTTTCAATAAAGAAAATTTCTTTTAAAATAGATAATGAAATTCTAAATTATCTTTTATATTTGGACACATTTGTCTCTCTATAAATAAATATCTTAATTCTAATAATATTTTATCTGTTAATCTATTAAATAAATCCGTTGAACAGAAACGTATTCTTTAAAACTAATAATTTATTCCTACGAGTCTAAATGCTTTCTTATTAAATAACGTCTCTCGGAATTCTAATTTCCCAATACTAAATCATTTAATAAAATAAAATATAAAGAATATTATTTTCATCTATTAACCTTTGTGTATCCATAAATTACATTTCATTCTTTACAATTGCGTAAGTTTAATAATTATTATAGCTAAACTGAACAATAATGTCTGTTGAAATATCCTTAAATGGTAATTTATATTTCTTAAGTTACAGGATGTTGCAATAATACACAGTCTTTGCGTCACCCTTACGCAGACGATTTTCTGTCGATAAACTTTAGCATAAGTGATTGGATTGGAATAGATATTTGTAACGGACCATCTATATTAAAAATTTTTGGATTAAATTATTCTGGAAACAAGGGATTGTGTTTGTTAATAAAATGGGCGATATTTTTCTAACTCATGGCGTATTTCGGCAGTCTGCTTGTGACAGGAGTCACGAGAACTGAATAATTCGCTCCTAGATCGTTGCTAAGTAAATACGTATCCTTGAAACCTCTCTCTCATCTCCACCTTTTTTAATTTTCGTACCTCATGGTCTATATGTACTCCCACTGAAGAAATGTTGAATTCCTTTATGAAAACTCTCCAAAATAAAATTATATTATGCAGCATCAATTAGTCTCTTTTACTTTAGCGGCCAGATTTTACAGCTATATGGACCTGGATAGTATATTGGAACGATTTATATTGGAATCCAAGAAATCAACTTGATAGTGGGGTATTCATATCATGTTTCATCTCATATAATTTAGCGAAAGTATGCTGAAGACAAACAGGAGACCAGTAAAAAATTGAAGAAAACAAATTTGAGTTCACGCAGAAAACACACAGTCGTTATTACATGGAATTACTAGACTTCTTTTAATTATAGGAATTTATCTGTACATGAATATCATACATATTCATGGAGATATAAAGGTTTCTTTCAAAACAACGAAATATTTTTCGAAAGTTTTCTGTTTGTAACAAGCAAGGTTTTTTTAACAAGCACAACGTCATTTTTAGAAAATATGAAATACTGCGGTAGATGTAAAATACCGCAATCAGTACATAACATATTAAATGTTTGAAAAAAATAATTCATTTTTACTAAATAATTTTTTAACAATATTTACGCAAATGTTAGCAAAATTTCTGTAGCGTAATGTATTAACCAAACGTATAAAATTTTGTTTAAAATAAATAAATGAATAAACTAAGAAATATCGTATAAAGCAGAAACATAGTCTCAATAGAATTCATTGAATTTAATGTACGCTAAACGAAAAACAAACAGGTGTGTTACCGATGATTTTGTTTTGAATCAATCAACGGCAGTAGCATGTCCATTAATTCAAAATAAAAATATGGATAAAACACCTCATAATTTTGTTTTCTTTGGCTGTTCTTTTAATTCAAATTTAAAAATCAGTAACTTTCAAAACTTTTAATATATTTTTCTGGATATTTTTTAGAGTATGTATATATACTTGAGTATTAAATTATGCAAAAGAATTTTATTTTACGTTTGCATATGCTCATTTAAAAATTATTCAGAAAGAGTTGTTCATTTTCTTTAGATATTGAATATTTTTAAACTCTGATTGCTAGGTTTTACCTCTACTTTTGCACATTAAGTTTTTAAAAGAAAATGACGTTTGATTGCTTTAAAAATTTTGCGTGTTATAAACAACAACGTCATTGATGGTTTCGAATAAAACAGTACATTTATTCATTTTAAAATAATATAAAATTACAGTTCATTTATTTATTTATAACGTCTTCAAAAGCGATTTTTTGAAATAGAAAAATGATTTTTATTTTTGATATATTATGTTTTATGCATTTTATATTGATAAGAATTAAAAAAAATAAAAATAAAATTAAAATTAAAATTAAAATTCACAAAAAGCTATGCCATCCATTTTTGCAACAATTGATCATTAATAGTATTTTTTAAGTAAAAGGTTCTCAAAGTCTTGAAGTTATAGGTGTAGCCAAGCCATAATTTTTGTATTTTTATTAGTAATAAGTTTTTAAGCGAATAATTTACAAAGAAATTTTTGCTGATTTTATGAATGGTAATAATTAAAAAATGAATTAATAAAAAGAAAGAAAAAAAGAGAGAGAGAGAGAGAGAAAGAGAGAGAAAAGAATAATTGTTTACTATATTGGATAAAATACGCAAATGGTCATAAAACATTCTTTTATTTTAATTATATTTCCTCAAAATATTTTTTAAATGGCATTCGAAAACGAATATAAAGTATAACAATTCTAATTTGTGGAAGTTGTATGTTTGACATTATATATTTAAAATAATAATATTGATAAATAACTTTATTAGCTCAAAGTTCTAATTACGAAACATTAAATAATGATTAAAGAAATATAAATATCTTGAATTAGTTAATGTTATTTAGATTATCATATCATTATATTGTATAAATATATACATGTTCCTATTTTTTTTTTAATACCTTTTATAACTTATGTTATTAAAATTAATCAAGATCTTCTTCTTAATCTCTTGAGATTAGAGAATTCATCTGAATAGTTAATTATCTGATATACTTTTATTTCTTTTCTGCTAATAGAATATTAATGATTTTTGTACTAGCATAAAATATAACATTAAAAAAACTGAAATAAAACTGTTGCATATTTGTTAATAACGTTTAATTCGTAAGCGATAAGTATATTCAAATTAATGCAGAACCAGATTATATAAAGGGAAATGGTAATAGTTACATATATATTAGTAAATTATTTACTGATTTTATTTTTATCTGTAAATTATTTACTAATTTTTATTGCTATGTTATTTTAATTTTGTTTATACATGCTTAATCATTCGCCCAAGTTTCGCATAGTATTAAGCTTTATATACTTTAAAAAGTTTAAAAGAAATAGAAATTTACAAAGAAAAAAGTTGAGTGATTTTCCAATATATAACTTCGGTAAAAGAAGAAAAAATTACTGTTAAAAAAATAATTAATGAGAATTAAAGACGGGGCTAGTCAACTATTCTCATATGAAAATGAAAATTTTATTGAAAGAACTTCAAGACAAATTACTCATTGCTCACGTTTGAATTTGTGCTAAATTTCTTGAAAAAAAAAAAGAGAGAGAGAGAGAGAGAGAGAGAGAGAGAGAGAGAGAATATCTGACAAGATTATTTATATTTGTGATAGCCCAAATCAATTCATGCAGCTGAAAAAAAAAAAAAAAAAAAAAAAAAAAAAACAGGTTTTCTTTTTTTTCCAAACTTATAGGTAACTTAAATAAAATATCACTAATTATATTACATTAAACTCATTTTACATTTCTTTATCTTATAATTTACATTCTCTGTGTACTCATTTTTCCCGTGGCCCTCCAAGCACGCTTGCACTTTTAGCCTTTCTAATTTTTCTCATATCTCTCTTATTTTCAATTTTTTATTTTTTAAGATTTACTTATTGAATATTGCTTTGAAGTTAGAATTTGTTATTTGACATTTTTTTTAATAATTAAACAGAAGGTACCATATTTAAGATTTCACACAAGATTCCACTAAATATATGTGCTTTACAAAAAAAAAAAAAACTTGATGGAACTTGTTTAATGTATTTTTCAGTTTCAGTGAATATATATATACTATATATATATATATATATATATATATATATTCTCAGCTTACTCTCCTCTCTCCACTTTTACTCTAAGAGTAATTTTTTCTTATTTTATCTCGCTTATATAATCCAGAAAAATGTTCCATAAATAAAGTGACGCCAAATAATGGCGGGGCTGAAAACGCTCCGGAATAAATTAAAATGTTGGCAAATATGCATTATCTTCATATTTCAGAAGTTACTGTATAACCGCTACTAAACCACGGCGATATGCAAAATTAATAAATAGATAAAAATAAAATAAATAAATAAAACTTAAATTCACCTTTATAGACTTAACAACGACAAAAAAAAAAAAAAAAAAAAAAAAAAGGAAAAGGAAAATGAATTGGTAAAAATCACGTGTTGTACATGTTGTGTGATTTATTATTATTATTTTTTTAAATATATTTACAAAAACTGTACGCACCATCAATTAACACTTATTTGCCTTTATACGTTCTCTTGATAACTATATTTTGGTGTTATCAATCAA
Source organism: Salticus scenicus (assembly GCA_963930645.1). Taxonomy (NCBI): domain Eukaryota; kingdom Metazoa; phylum Arthropoda; class Arachnida; order Araneae; family Salticidae; genus Salticus; species Salticus scenicus. The sequence goes on from OZ005650.1 coordinate 158,476,860, forward strand.
CCAGAAAACTATATCTTGTTTAATAACTTTGGTCGTTATTTAAATTTAAAGGAATTTAAGAAACTAATGCAGAAAAGATTCTTCACTTTTTGTGTTTACAAAAAAATTACGACTAAAACAACTCATATTTTTACGCTTTATTGATTATCTTAAATTTAAATACCTTTTCTATAAAAATATTATTAATTATATTTCCTCTTATTAAAATCAAAATGCAATATGTTCTTATCAAATATAATTCTTGCATGAAAAACTAACGATGTTTATCTGAATCCTTCCTTTTTCTGAATCTCAAATTTATAGAATATAAAAAAATTCATTGACAATAGAATTTCCATGTTAAATTTTATATGCAAATACTTTTATTATTATTAATAGATAAATTATTAGTCATCTACATCTCAGAAAATTCAATGCAAGTATGTAATTTCATCCCTCGTTTATTTTAATCCAAACACATTTTATTAAAATTTGATTTTCTTTTATTATTTGTTATACTTTTTATGCACGAAATCTAAACATGTCTTACATATTTATTTATGCGTAAAATTTTAATTAAAGATTTTTCAGTTTTTCTCGAAAAATGTTTCTTTACATTGTTTACTTGTTCAAATAATATTAATAAAATTATTTTATAAATTAATAATTTTTATCATCATTTCTATTTGTTGTAAAATATTGTTGTATTTTGCTTTCTTTTAATACTTATTTATTATTAAAATAAAAAAAATATATATCACAGATAAAATATAAAAGATTATTTAAACAATTATGTAAATTGTTTATAAATACCGATTTTTTTTTCTTGAAATCTTTTTTAATATAGTTAAAACTAATTGATTGTGAAATGATCAGTAACTGAAAAAGTAGTTGAAGTTTTTTAAAAGTTTTATCTCACTTTCTAAAGTAAACATTGGAAATATTTTCAAAATATTTTCTAGTATTTATTAATATATACTTTTTAATTTTTAAAAATAATTTTTTTATTTGATTCGTTGTTTATTTAGTGCCAAATAAGGAAAGACATTCACATAAAAAGTGACATAATTTAAGTTTAAAGAAATCGAAAAATGATTATCTAAAGCCCTCTTTGAATTAATATCTTCTTTTAATATATTGCATAAATATCGAAATATTTCATCGAAGCAAATAATTCATTTTTAATAAAAAATACGGGTTTAAGATATGATTTCAGGTCAGTGATTTCCAATTTTCTATTATGCATTTTAAAATGTTTTTGTGTATAAATAATATTTTTGTTAATACTTACACAACCAATTTATCTTATTTTGAGAGCTTTGAAATTTAATTAAATATTTACTGATGCAAATTCATTCTTAATGTTTTGTTCTTATATGTTTTCTAGTATCTAGATCAATTTTATAAGACATTGTCTCACTGGATTTAATCGAAAAACTAAACAAACGGATTCAACATTAAAAAGAAAAAAAAAAAAAAAAAAAAAAAAAAAAAAGTAGCTTTTATTATTATTATTATTATCATGCAATTTATTTCATTAATTTAATTTCTAAAAATCTGTTTAAAATCTAAATTGTACATTAAATAAATCAATATATAAATGCTCTTTTTAAAATCTCAATGAATGTAAATATGGTATATTTTGTTTAGTGAGGAACGCTTAGCAAACTGCTGAACACATAATTGTATTTTTGAAAGCTACTTTCCATCAACAACGTAGAAGAGAATTGACTAGGTGTGCAGTATGTGATTAAACGGAGTCTCAGAAATATAATCGAGATGAATACTTTAAAGCATGATGTTGGAGGTAGAGGTCTAAATTTTGCAACCAGGCCGCCGTAAAAGAATATTTTCGTTAATGATGTTGGCTGAAAAGTAAAAAAAAACATTATTAAAATTTAATTTTCATTTAAAGACCAGGCTCGGAATTAACTCAGAGACATATTTTGTTCCCTTGTAAGTTTATTTGACATCTTTTTCAATGTACGTAACCATAGTCTATTAAAGGAACATATTTTTTTTTTTTTTTTTTTTTTTTTTTTTTTTTTGTTTTGTTTAACGAAAAGATTCTGGAGTGGGGAAACAGTACCGAGGATCAAGCAGGGCCCCAGACCCGAATCGCTCTTGAGGTTTTACATGCTTGATAACCAGTAAGAAAGTGAGTGAGCTCCTAAACTGGAGCAAAAAATGACAATGCATTTGGAATTTAATTATATACGCCAAGTTCAAAGTTTAAGATAGAGAATGGTTGCGGTTACGTTAGGAATATTCACATGTATATTTTTAAAAAACTACGAGTAATTTATTGACCGTTGTTAGTGAATGTTGGCATGAATTCGCCAAGATTTAGACCCTGGGAAAATAACTAGCTAAGCAAATATTTTATCTAACCGTTGATGTAAATTAGGCGACAAGAGGGTGTATGAGTTACATTTCGATGTAAGTTTAAAAGAAACCGAATTAATTATTTTATGGTTTCACAAAACAAAAGGATAGAAATAAGTCAAAACATTATCATTTACTGAGCGAAAAGAATTTCCATTACGCCAAGCTTGCTAATAGAATACTGAGAATTGATCAAAAAAATGTTTCAGTTAAAGATATGAAAGGGAAGGTATAAAAATTAGAAAACGCATATTGTAAATTTATTATTTATAGTTTAAAATCGTTATATCGTTATATTTTAAGTAATTGTTTAAAATTAAAGAATTTAATTTATAGTTTTTTTTTATTTAGAGAATTTACCTATCCTTTCAAGAGAAAAAAAAATTCTAATATGTGATAATCTATATCACATATTTTCTCCCCCTTACCAAAAAAATATGCAACCATGAATGTTTTTAAGCATTTAGTTATTTACACATTGCTCATTTTTATTTTTCACTCATTATTGTATTTTGATTTTTTTAAATTTATGACATATTCCAATATATTTCACGCACCAATAGTGTCGCTGAAATGTTGTAATCTATATTTGTACATTTTTTTAAAACTTCAAATATATTTAATTTTTTTAACTGATACCCAACAATTATTTTGAAGTAAATCTTTGATGAATCAAAAAATTACATGATTGATTTGTCTTGCTCAGTAACTGTAAAAAATATTTACTTCTGTCATATGAGGTAATCTTTGATTTTCTTAAACATACAGACACACTTTCATATACATACATCATACATAAAATAATTTTGATTTTGAAGCTGATTATAATAAACATTGATAACATTGAAATTGAATATAATAAATATTATAAACATTTTTAATTGAATAACTAAATGAAGATATTTTATGATATTTTTGCACACATTGAGACATTTGTTTTCAATAATACTACAAATATTCTATATATACATATTTTCTCTTACAAACACATTATCTCATTCATTCTTTTTAATTTTATATGGGAATAAAATTGAAAAAAAAAAAAAAGTTAGGTAAATTTACATTTACATTTTTACCAAATATAAAATAAATTTTTCCCCTTAAAATAACTTCATTTTCACATGTTATTTTCAATTATTTTAAATTTTCATGCCTTTTTTTCATTTTAATGTAAATTTGTGCCCTACATGTGTATTGTAGAGCTCCAATGAATATGTAGTAATTTTGTTATGCATGTTGTTGTCTTTGCAGTTGAATATCTGGCCAAGTATTCTTCTATGGGGGTGGTAACGTGTATGGCATTTGGTGCATAAATTTACTTTTCACACTAATTTCCATACTACATAATGTGATTTGATATACATATAATAATAATAATAATAATAATAGAAACAGTACCGAGGATCAAGGCGGGCCCCCGGCCCGAATCACTCTTGAGGTCTTACATGCTTGATAACCAGTAAGAAAGTGAGTGAGCTCCTAAACTGGAGCCAAAAATGACAATAAATTTGGCGCTTAATTATATACGCCAAGTTCAAAGTTTAAGGTAGAGAATGGTTGCGGTTACGTTAGGAATATTCACATGTATATTTTTAAAAAATTACGAGTAATTCATTGACCGTTGTTAGTGAATGTTGGCATGATTTCGCCAAGATTTAGACCCTGGGAAAATAACAAACTAAGCAAATATTTTATCTAACCGTTGATCTAAATTAGGCGACAAGAGGGTGTATGAGTTACATTTCGATGTAAGATTAAAAGAAACCGAATTAATTATTTTATGGTTTCACAAAACAAAAGGATAGAAATAAGTCAAAACATTATCATTTACAGAGCGAAAAGAATTTCCATTACGCCAAGCTTGCTAATAGAATACTGGGAATTGTTCAAAAAAATGTTTCAGTTACATTGAAAAAGATATGAAAGGGAAGATATAAAACTTAGAAAACGCATATTGTAAATTTATTATTTATAGTTTAAAATCGTTATATCGTTATATTTTAAGTAATTGTTTAAAATTAAAGAATTTAATCTATAATTTTTTTTATTTAGAGAATTTACCTATCCTTTTAAGAGAAAAAAATAAATTTTCTAATATGTGATAATCTACATCTCAGTGCCAAAGACATTTTGTTTGATAAAATTTTGTGAAAACATATTCAAAATCGAATTATTTAACAAATTTTATGTTTTATTGATACGGCGATTACTGATTCAAGCAACTAGCAACTACAGGTGAAATCCGTTTTTCGAATAGCGAACACTAGTGCAATTTTATAGGTTCAATTATTACCTATTTCAAAAGATTGGCTTAGTATATTGAAATATTGAAACTGTCCATCGACAACTAGAAGCATCAGCGTATAAAATAGACGGCAGTATGATAATGACGCATGAATACTACACTGTTAAAACTACAGGTGACACATGGCACCTTTTAGGGGTGAAAAGCTTGTCTCACTGGTGACACCCCTAAGGGAGCCAGAATGGCACCCTTAACTAAAGTGAAAGGACGGCACCCTTAATCTAAGGTGCCCCAAGGGTGCCCTCTAAGGTGCCCTCTTGGGGCACCTTAGATTAAGGGTGCCGTCCTTTCACCTTAGTTAAGGGTGACATTTTGGCTCCCTTAGGGGTTTCACCAGTGAGACAAGCTTTTCACCCCTAAAAGGTGCCATGTGTCACCTGTAGTTTTAACAGTGTACACTCTTTTTGCACATCGTACACACTTACTAATAATCAATTAGCTATGAAAAAATTTATAAATATAGTGTAAAAGTCTATCTTATAAACAAATTAATATATATATATATTTAAAAAACTTCATACAAACAGTTTAATAACAGAACTGCTTTGTATATGGTTGTTAATTAATCATTGTCAAATATAATGTTTAAAATGTTAATAATAATGTTCATATATTTACAAAAAATTAAAAATATATAAGATTTTTGAAGTAACAGTGTAAACTATGGTTTAAAAGCGTCAAGACATTTTAAACCAAGGTTAAAGGCGGTTTTGCCTAAAACTGTCTTGCTAAAAACTTGCCATCTCTGTCAAAGACTAAATCGTATATTAATAAAAAAAAGTACAAACAAAAACATATTATAATAAAAATTGAAACGTAATTTCTTTTTATAAATGTTTGAAACGAATTAAGTTATTATATTTAAGTTATTAAATACATTATTGATATTAATACTTTTAAAATAGTAAGTTATTTTTTAAGCAATACAAAGCATAATTTGAGAATCGGAACTAAAAAATCTAGATTTGGGGAATACATCCATAAATATTCATACCTAAATTTTTTTGTACGAGAGAAACATCATAAGATTAAAATTACAATGGATATAACGACATAAAAGTAAAATAAAGAATAACTTTTAGTGAACTTACCTTAATTTCAGGCTTTGCAAGAAGAACACTTAAAAAGTGGCGCTATGTTTATGTCCTGTCCATCCGCTCCGAGTCGGTGTTGGAAATGGAAATACACGTCACAGTGCGCATGCGCGAAATGCTAGTCACCCATAGGGTGCCATATTTCGACTCTGAGAGTCAGCGCAGGTCCACAAAATTGGCTGGTTAGCTCATTTGGCACCCGGATCACATTTCCAAGCGTCTATGGCACCCTAAGGTTCCAAATGATACCGTTTTTTCACCCCGGGGTCCCAAACGTCACCGATTTGTCACCTTCAGTTTTAACAGTGTACGGGATTACAACGTGAAAAAAAATATATATTTTTTGAAAATAAGGTCTTAAGAGTGGCGAGCACTGTTGTTTTTACGTTATAAAAAAGAAAGTATTGTTTTGTTTGAAATGTTTGAGATTGAGTTTTTGTTAAATTTACACATTTTGAAGGCTCTTGTAGCCGAAAACCCCGTTTTTAGAGTTTAATCTCTGTGTATGTGTCTGCAAGCCTGTTTGTTATCAACATAACTCAAAAACAAATAATAGCAGGAAACCGAAACTTGATACTCGAAATCTGAATACCATATGGGGACACAACACTAAAATTTTCGTTGAGATCAAACTAATGGTTCGTTTACAGAGCTATCCAAGAAAACTGAAATATTTAACGTTTATGCACAAAATTTTTGCTAATTACAATTCAACATCTGTAGATTGCACTAAATCAAGTGAAAAAAGCATATATTTTTTATTATGAATAAAAGCATGTTTCGTGTAGAATATGGTATAAAAATCATTTACTGTTCGTTTAGAGAGCTATCACAAAAAATTAGAATATAGTGGTTATATGCTTGGAAATTGATGGAAATACATTCCAAGTATTACTGTATGTTATTAGTATAAGAATATACTCAAGTACACAATGTGGTGTGCAAATAATTTATAAAAGATATGCATAGCTATAAATAACTAAGCAAAAACATTTATTTTTAATGAAGGTAATTGGTGAAAGTGATTTATTATATTTTGCCATGTCCAGAAAAACCACCCAGGAAGGAAAATTAGTTCCTTATACCTATACGGTAAATTATTTTTCTTTAATTTTAATTTAGTATTTGTTTGTGGCTCAGCAAATACTAATATCAAGTTTTTAACGGTTGATTTTTGTGTATGACTATTATTATCGTAACATAAAAACCACTAGCTGATGCAGGTAATTCAGATGATGTATTTTGAAGTCTATATGAGTATGTTACTTGAAAAGTTTATCGATATTGAAAAGTTTCAAGGTATTGTTGTATCGAGATTATCGTATTTTGAAGTCTGTATGAGGTTGGTATCTGCAAAATTCACGAGATGGTAAATTTCAAAGTGTGACGCGAGTGAAAATAATCCAAATAATTTGGAATAAACATTTTAATTTAATAACAGCTTTGAATTATTTATAAATATAGGTACTAAAGCAAGGGTTTGACAGAAGGCTGCGGGCAACCTCACACAGAATTAAGTGTCAAATAAAACTGTTTCAGTACGCAGTATGAATGTTTTTTCAATGTAGATTTATATACGATATTTATCTTATCCTATAATCGGCACCCTGTCTTTATAGCATTAAAATGTAGAGTAAGAGAAAGTAGTGTGTTACACACCAGAGATTTTTTTTATATTATACTATTTAGGGAATCTTACCACATGTATTATGATCAAAGAATCTTGACTGATCAGCAACTGCTTTTAATTACTGTTTTTCAAATCGACCATTTATTATCAAACTCCCTGTAACCATGCAAAAATATGAAGCTTCAAATGAAATCTTTTGACGTGTTTCATAATCTGTGCATAAAGTTATATTTGAGATAATTATTAAAGTAAAATCCTGACTTACTTTAGTTTTTTTTTTTTTTTTTTTTTTTTAAGTTAATCAAACATTTTGCTAGACTTAATAAAATGCTTAAATTGTTTCAATTGTTTTCTATATAGTAGTGGTTTGTTTAACAATATTTTACAGTTTATTAGGATAATGCTGTAATATATATACAAAATGATAATAATATTATTTTTAAGGGAAATTTTTGCAAAAACTTCCATTGTCGATGTTAAATAAAAGTAATTTTTTTAGAATTAATTTAAAATTTTAAAATATCACTGAGAAAATGCTATAAAATTTTATTGCATTTCTAAGGAATTAATGATGTAATTAAATTCGTCTGTGCTATGCAATAAAAATGTAACAATTAAATTTAACTACCATATTTTTTCCCCTTAGAAACTTCCTAATTATATTAAATTAGCTACAAGTTTTGTCTGAAAAATAGTACACTGAATATGTTAAGCATTTTTTCCCCCATAGACAAAGTAAGAGTATCTGTAAATTATCGAAGTTTCTTAACTAATAATGTACCTTTGTTAGTATTTTATGAGTATATGCTTCTTTTTCTCATTTTGCTCCATATTAGATTTATTTGAGAGTTAAAAAAAAAAAAAAAAAAAAAAAAAAAAAAAAATGCTAGAAAACCTCAAATATCTCTTTTGTGTTGTATATTACTAACAAAAATATGCATTAAAAATGTTGTAATTACACTCTTTTTTATAAAATAATTTAAAAGACTTTTTTCACAATTCTATTAAATATATTTAATGTATTTTTTTCTTTCTCACTTAATGAGTTGCTGATAGTTAAGTATGAAAAATTGTTAATAAGTGTGATAATAAGTATGAAAAATTGTTAATAAGAAAAATTGTTAATAAAAAATTGTTAAAACATACATATATTTCTATGTTCATTAATTTTATACTATGTTTATTAATTTTATAGAGTTAATTTCATTTTGTACTTCTTTTTGCGAAATTATGTACATTTTACGTTTTGAATAAATTATTTCAAATTATATATTAGATTTTTAGCAAAATAATAAATAAGAAGTATGAAAGTTTAGTTTGTTAAGAAACTTTTACAATGATATTAAATTATCATATACTAACAGACTTTGTTTGCTTCGCTAGTCTCTAAAATTAAAGAAATTTTCTTAAATACCGTAATCACTATTCTTTATATCACTTTATAAATAAATAAAAAATTCCTTTGAAATGCCATAAAACCTAGTTTCAGGTAGCTGCTGCCTTCGGAAACGTTTACCTTGCCTGCTCTATATCGGTTCCTGATCCCAACTGCTTGCATTTGCGCTTTAATCGGATATTTCAATTTATGTGCTAATTGGACGATAAACGAAACCAGTATTATACAAGGACTACGTTTTTCTGTCAGATTATCATTTTCACTCTATGACAACAGATGGTAACACCAAACAATATCCCTAATATTTTTTTTTATTTATTATTGTTGAGGAAAAAAAATCAAAAATTCGAAAATCGGATTTTATGTGCCTGAAACTTAATGCAAATTCTGTCGCTCTGCGATCATCCGTTTGTCTAAAAAGCGATCATCCACCTCAAAGTTTAACTTTGTATTTTGTCACTTATCTGTCAACTAGCTAATTTAGTCTACCTTGAAAATATTGAAAGACTTTCTTTAATCAATTGGTATCAACTGGCATTATTTTGTATCTGCAAAAAGTAACACATTGTTCTTCGGAGGACCTGCGAACTTCGCGTTATCAGCATGAATGTCTAACCAACAGGGTTAATGGGCGGTGGTGAATTTTTTCACATTTACGTTTCTATCTTTAGAATCGAACACTTCAGAAATTTATATATTTAAATTAATTTTAAAAGATAATCAAAAATTTGGAAGTGGGGTTTCGAGGTTTATCAGGAGAGACAAAAACAGACCCCCATGCAAATTTTTGTAACACTGCAATCAGCTGTTTGACTACAAAGCGACTGACGCACACAGACACATATACTTTTGTCACATATGCAGATAAATAAAACCCAACTGTTAAAAGGTTAAAACCCAACTGTTATAAAGAGTACAACGGGGTACATATATTTTTTATGTTAAGAGACATGAATTTCAACGACAGTTTGACACGGTGACAGACTAAAATGCTCCACATAATAGTCTACCCACCGTTTAGTTCGATACAATTTCCTTAATCTAATTTGTTATATTTTTATTGGGGATACGTTGGTATTAAGGCCGATTGGCTGCACTAGGGTCCAAGTCTGAGGGGGAGTATCTTCCGTGAGGGTCTTCCTAAGGGATCCTAGCCCGAATTTACTCAAGTTTTGGAGAAAACCACAAAAAACTTCGAACAACTAGGCCTAGTAGCGTGACCGGAGTTTCATATTTTAGTTTTCATCAAATTTCATACTATTTTCAAGGGAATGCTCCTCATAATGCAAGTTTATATGGAATATTGCTAGATTCTGTTATGTTAAGGAAATCTTAAATTTGGAATAACTTATACAATATTCAAATTATAATATTCGAACCAATTATATTGAAGCCAGTAAAATAAATGATATTATATAAGTGGTCTGACATCTTTGCGATGAAAATATCCCACAAAACGAAGGTTGATACGAAATTTTGCCCTATTCTGCCATGTTAAGAAAATCGTAAATTTCGAATAATTTACGAATTTCTGAAATTGAAAACTTCGTGGTCAGTGATGTTCATGCCACTATCCTACATAATTTAAGACTGTTTTCTGACATCTTTGCGATGAAAATATCTCTCAAAATGGACGTCTGTTCAAAACGTTTTTGCTATTCAGCCATGTTAATAAAATCGAAAATGTCAAATAAATTACGAAGTTTTTAATGTTGGATTTTCATAGTTAATTCTGTTCATTCAAGCATCATAACTGATATTTTAAAGCTGGTATTTTAATTACTGATTTTAAAACTGATATTTTAATTACTTTACAGTAAAAGTATTCCTTTTAATGTACGTTTAAAAGAAATTTTGTTTTTATTTCCCAAATTAGGTAAATCAAAACTGTCTAATAACTTACAAAGTTTTTAAATTATAAGATTAAAAATCAATTTAGTTCTTGAAAATATCATAAGTCATATTTTAAAACTGCTACAACTTATATTCGATCTTAATTTCTTGGAATATCGGGTACAAAGACTAACAAACTAACACATTAACAAATTAAGAGATTAACGCACTAATACTCTGACACCCTACTGACAGACACAATACCGATTTTGTGATTCTCGGATTCCTCACACCTTAAAATGACTGAATAACACAGAAACCAAGCTCAAAAATTTTTACGATTACATAAGTTCTTCATACCTAATGTATTATTATGGGAATGTAAAATTAAATGTGCTGGGGACACAAAAATATTATTCTATCGAAAAGGATAATAATTTTAAATGCAAATATGATATTATATATAAAACTTATATATGAATTATTTTAATATGCAAATTGAACAGTAATATATTCTCCTTATATAGAAGAATTAAAGCTACAATAAAAAGAAAAAAAATAATAACAAGCTTTGTATAGGGAAAATGCATTTTAACCGGGCAAAATTTAATAAATATTTATAAATTATTTTTTTTTTTTTAATTACTATCATCAAAAATATATTTAAACTAGAAAGAAAACTTTGGTGAGCAGAGATTTAATGTGCATTAAAAGTGTTTTTAGGTTTCAGCAACTATGATTATTTATAATAATGAAAATTTCGTCAACATATTATTTGATAATTCGATGAAAAAGTCAGTGATAAAAATTCACTATATAGCAATTTTACATTTTTAGATGACACAAAATGTTTTGCTGATACTAATTTAAAGACAACATGAAAAGACGACACATACTATTACATAAATTATTCTCAATAGCGATGTCGATTTACTGTCTTTGCTTTTGATAAAGTAAGATGAAATATTTTGTCTTGATTATTTAAAGGAAATAAATCATACATTTTACAAAGAATTTAATAAACTTTTTAAAGAAAATCACCCGTATTTTGAAAGAGATAAAATATATTTATCTTATTAATTAAAGCGAAATCAATAAAAGCGACTTTTTCTCTGTCAGCTGTCTACAGAAAAATCTACCGCAATTACAGACATGACACTGGCACACAGATAATTTTTAACGTCTCGATGTGCACCTCGAAGCCGGATTTTCAATTTTTTAATTAGGAAGAAAGTTATTAATTAAAATGTATTAACGTATTTAACTCTATGAAATTTCTCGACATTTTTTTTTTTTTTTTTTTTTTTTTGTGCATTGAAATTTCAGCCTTTAGCCAGTAAATTGAAACGCTTACAACTTTTTATTTTATTTATATTTTCTAATAGAAAAAAAAAAAAAAAAAAAACATTTTTCTACACGAAAATAATAATAATAATAATAATAATAATAAATAAATAAATAAATAAATAATAAATAAATTGAATTAAAAAATGTAAAATTGAAGTATCTTCAAAACTTTCTAAAATAACTGATGTCATAATATAGAGCCTCTATAATACAGACCGACTTATCGTCCTCCATATTTGCCCCCATTTGGAACCGCGCTTCCCGATTGGCGCGCTTATTGCTTTATTGGCGAGTTTGAATGAAGGTTTCTTTTCTCAGAGTTCAGCGCGATATTTAACACGGCATATATAATAGTTCTTTTCTTAATTCGAGGCTGCACTTAATCGGTAGTGATTTCTGCAGTAGTGAATAACATTTCTTGTTCAATAATATGAAAAATGTTAAATTTTGCTTTGGTTCGTTTAATTGTTAGATATAAAAATAATTTCATTTTCATCAAGATTTTATAACTTAATTTAATTGCAAAATAATTTTTAAAGTTTTTAACAATTTATTTTAAAATTATATATAGATGTTTATTGTTATTGTGCAAATACTGTGTAATTTAATATATATATATATATATATATATATATATATATTAACAACACTTTCAGTAGTACAGATGCAGAAATAAAGAACGAAAATAAACTAGTATGTTGTGGCCACCACATGAATTTCTTCTATATTTTCCTATACTAATTCACTCAGTAAAAATAATTTATTAAAATTTTTATTTAAAAAAATTATCTTCCATGATAATGCAGACGATTTCCATATTAGAGAAGTAGTATAACACTAAATATCCAAAAGAAAGTCAATTTTATTGTCAATATTACATTAAAAAAAAAATTTATTATTATTATTATTATTTTTTTTTTTGTTAAAAATGAAGAAAATCGATAACTTTATTTTAAATTATCGCAGATCGATGGTTCAACCATTCATTTTAAAGGTATTGGCAAGCTCTTTTGAACGATACCCATCATGAAAAACAAAAAAAAAAAAAAAAAAAAAAAATCCACAGATGTTGGCACAAAATTGACTTTCTCTCAACATTTAGTTTTATACATCTCCTCCGAGACGAAAGCGCTCAAAGCTGGTAGATGGAAGGTGCCGAGTTCGATCCCAGGTCACGCTCATTCACCTAGTCGTTCGGAGTTTTCCGTGGTTTCCTCCGAAACTCGAGTAAATACGGACTAGGACCCCTTAGAAAGACCCCCATGGAGGGCATTTCCCCGCCTAGGACACAAGCGGAGACAATCGGTCTTAAATCCTCCAACCAACCAACCAATCTCCGAGACGCAAACCGTCTGCATTCTCCATGGAAAACAATTTTAGCAAATAATTTGCGCTGCGTGAATTTTTTCAGTAAAATATAGAAGAAAGTTTTGTGGTGGCCACGGCATGCTAGCTTGTTTTATAATATAAAATTTAATTATGGTTAATTTAGCCCTCTTCTTCATATATGTATAATAGGTATGTGAGTATGTGTGTATGTGTATAAAAAATTTACAAATCAAAATCAGTCTCCTACAGATTTTAGTTTCATATACTATAACTAAATTTTACGAAGAATAATAGCTCCTTTCCAAAGTTTCTGTGGAGTTTTTTTTACTTACTTTTTTTATATATATATATACTAGCAGGCTTCGCTGGACCCTATTTTTAAATGAATCACTATAATTACTGAATTCTCAATTTTTATTTTTTTGCCCCACCACTCTCCCCCCCCCCCTTCTCAATAATTTTAAAAATTCGAAAATATCCGCAATCGATTTGTAAGTATCGAAAACCTCTATGTACCAATTTTGAATGATCTATTTTTTTTTTTTTTGCCCCTCCGCCTCCCCCCTCCCGTCCCTCCTAATAACGTTACACTTTCGAAAATATCCCCATTTAACTTGCAGGCCTTTAAAACCAATCTGTACTAATTTTGAACGGCCTAACTGCATTTCTATTTCTTTTTGCCCATAGCCCCCCCCCCCCTCCTTACCGACCTACCCCTCTTACCGCCCCTCCGAATAATTTTACAAATTCAAAAATATCCGCATTCGATTTTAAGTATCGAAAACCATTTGTGTACCAATTTTGAACGATCTAACTCTATTTTTATTTTTTTGCCCCCCCCCCATCCCCTCCCCCTTCTCGCCCCTCCTAATAACTTTACACTTTCGAAAATATCCCCATTCGACTTGCAGGCCTTTAAAACCTATCTGTACCAATTTTGAATGCCCTAACTGTATTTCTATGTTTTTTTGCCCATAGCCCCCCCCCTTACCCCACCTCCTGATAATTTTACAAATTCGAAAATATCCGCAATCGATTTGTAAGTATCGAAAACCTCTATATACCAAATTTGAACGATATTTAATATTTTTTTTGCCCCCCCTCTCTCCCCTCCTAATAACTTTACACTTTCGAAAATATCCCCATTCGACTTGCAGGCTATTGAAACCTATCTGTACCAATTTTGAAAGGCCTAACTGTATTTCTAATTGTTTTTGCCCCTGCTGCCCCACATGAGGGCTGAATTTTTAAAATTCCAGAAATTGGTTTTTAGATATTTGTATTAGATATATTTTATAGCAAAAATTTTCCGTATATCTGTTTTTTTTTTTTTGTTTGAAATATATAGGATTATGCGAAATCGCGTTTTACGCATGTGAAATCCCGTTTCGCCCCCCCCCCCCGCCCCCTCTTGGGGACCGAATTTCGAAAATTCTAGAAATTGGTTTTTAGACATTTATATTAGCTATATTTTAAAGCAAAAATTTTACGGATAACTGTTTTTTTGTTTGAGATATGAAGGATTTTTTGAATTCACGTTTTGCCCCCCCTCCCCCCCCCCCTCCTTGGGGGGCGAATTTTTCAATTTTTTTTTTTCCTAAACCATCCCTGACCTATAAGGAAAAAAACAAAAAAAGAATGATCGAAATCGGTCAAGCCGTTTACGATTTTATAAAGGACATACAGACAAACATTCTTTTATATATATATAAAGATTTCTATAATAAAAGTCTGTTACCCTCCAATCAAGTAAAAAAAAAAAAAACTTAGCATTTTGTATAAACTTATCATCAGGGCTGAAGTCTTTCTAGAAATTTTCTATGTTTCCCCACCTTTTTTTATTTTTCACTATAAAAATTTAAGGATGATAAATTTTGCTTTGCTTTCTTTTAAAAATTCAGTGAATCTTCTCTAAATGTCCATCTCTTTTGAAAGGCCACATTCCTTCAGGGCCAATTTTAACAGATCCAAAATTTCCTTCTATAACTTAATATTAATATCCCTCAAATAAAAGCCCACTTACAACTGCATTCCTTTTTCAAGATCAAGTATTTTTACTTTGTCTTTGACCAAAACTAATTAGTGTCCACCATTTATAAGTGAGAGGTTAAACACTATATCTTCAGCTATGCAGTGGCGGATTTATGGGGGAGGGGGCTAAGAGGCTGAAGCCCCCCCCCCTCCAAAAAAAAAGCACTAACATTCCCAACTGAATGTTACAATTGTAAATTTTTCATTGATCTGGATTAATATCTTGAAAACTCTTAGCCCCCCCCCCCCCCAAAAGTTAAGTTCTGGATGCGCCACTGCAGCTATGTGATCAAAACGTAAATTCCTATAATCCAAATGTAATTTATAGATTTTGTGGCCTGAATAGGATTTTCTGAACAACCTTAATTAAAAGGCTACTTCTTTTGAAGGGCTAATATTTTATGGTAGGTGGCTCCCTTACTATGGTGCACGTGAAGGTGTTAAGGTCAACTGACTACACGAGGGTCCTCTCCCTGTAATAACTTTAGGGTGGTTTTATTGTATAAATATATATATATTAAAGTTTGTATGTATATATATATATATATATATATATATATAATCTGTCTTCTACAGATTTCAGTTGATTTGCTAATTATATCTTTACAGAAAAATATAGAATAGTATTCCTAATTAACAAATGACTTTTTTTAAGAATTAATTTGAACATTCACTGATTTTTTTTTTTTTTGTTTTAATGTAATTCTTGTCTATTCTTGTTTAAGTCTCTCAGTATCTTTATTTATGCAAGATTTTAATTTCGTATTACATTTACTGTTATTTTAAATATTTTTTAATGCCAATGTTCACTTAGTCACTCTCACACATTTACTGTAGATTGTAACATGCAAAAGTGTTTCATAATTTATGAATATAATTGATTTTTTTTCTTTATTATATTTGTCTTGAGTACATATGAATATATACATAGCCTGATTAAGACCTGCTGTGGCATAAGGCCCAGGACAATTTTCGTGCCCCCTCCCCCCAAACAAATTAAAGCTTATTATTATTTTTATTTTATTTTTTTCAAAAAGTTAAGAAAATTTCACAAAGTTAAGAAAATGTAACTGGATACAAACCTGAGGTGTAGGTTCAGTGGGTTCAGTGTTGCATTAGAGGTAGGAAACAGGAAATTGGTGACAATTTGGTATCTACCCCTAGGTGCGGTCTGTAGGCATGCCATATAACTTTTGATCCTCCTCCTCGGAGATTAGATTTCAACTAAAGATTATTATCATTAGCTAACTTTCAATTAATTTTTTAAAGAAAATCTTTTCCAAAAATAGCATTTAAAAATTTTTAAAGTTATTTTGGTGCCCCTAAATAGAGGTGCCCTAGACGGCCTGTGCGATAATCAGGCCTTAAATATATATAAGTAAATTCTTCATTTTTACTTTTTAAATGTTTGAACTACAGCTATATTCCATATCAATGGGAAGTATTTTACAATTTCTCTTTATTTTAAACAAATAACATTCAGTCAGTGCCAGACTTACTTTTACTATAACAACATTGTGCAATATGAAAAATGTTTTATAATTAATAATTAAAAACATATTTTTTATTTCTTGTCTTTAAATAACATCACTCATTCTTCGATTTACTCTTCTTTTCACTATAATTTTATTTTACTCTATTATGGATTTGCATTACTCAAATGTAAGTTCTCATAATTAAATTCTTTTATAATTTTATCCAGTAACCTCAGAAAGTATTTCATCCTACTTTACTCCAGGTGAATGATGTTATAATCAAAGTTCTCACAAAGGGAAATTTGAATACCATTTTTTACCTCTATTTACTTTAGAATTGGCTAATCATTGATATATATTTTTAAAAAAATTTCTTGTATGCAAATTTGTATTTGTGAGAACCCTGGTTATATTAGGTTTCTGAAAGTAATATTCTATATGTGCTAATAAAATGAAAATAAATCCAGTAATATATACTTTTAATCATTAGTTAAAAAAGAGTAATACTGACCCCCCCTCACACACACACACACACACACACTTAGTTGTGAGTCTATATGCACTCATTGTTTGAAAAGATGCAAATACCAGACAAATAAAAATACATATATTTTATTTATTTCATTTCACAAATTATTTACACTGTTGGAGAAATCTAGATGCTTATAATGTTTAATCAGATGCAACAAAGGCTTGCAAAATAATAATAATAATATATACAGTACCTGGCCAAATTATTAGACCAAAGAAAATATTTAAAGTTTTTTGAAATTTTTCTTCTATTTGCTTTTATTTAAATATTTTTAAGCGTAATATTCATTCAATTACTCTCACATTTACTATAACCTGTAACATGGGAAAGTGTTTCATAATTTATGAATGATGCATGATTATTATTCACTATAATAATTTTTCTTTACTCTAATATAGATTTTGAGTACATATGAATATACACAAGTTAATTCTCCATTTTCACTTTCCAAAAGTTTCAATTACAACTATATTCCAAATCATAGGAAAGTGTTTTATAATTTGTCAATGATGCATTATTTTAATTTTTCAATAACACCCAGTTAATCATTATCTGACTTACTTTTACTATAACTTATGTAATAAGTGTTTCATAATAATGGACCTAAGCATATTATTTCTTTCTTGTTTTTTTAATAAAACCACTCAATCATTCTCTGATTCATTATAATTCTATCCTGTAATGTATAACAATATAATAATTTAAAAGTTATCATGTTTGCATTTTATTCTATTATGGATTTGTGATCTAACGTACTACTTCTTTTATAATTCTATTCAGTAACCTGGTGAAATATTTCAACCCATTTTATTTCACGTGAACGATGGTGTTGTAATAGGTGTCTAAATGTAATAGCATTCATAGACTAATAAAATGAAAATAAAACCCAGTAACATAAAATTAATCCTTAGAATAAAATAAATAAATAAAACCATCATTTCTATTTATCAAATTATGAACCTATATTCTTGTACTGTTTCAAAAGATGCGAATACTAGAAAAATAAAATACAAATATTTTATTTATTTCGTTTCACAAAATGTTTACATTGTTGGAGAAATCTATATATGCTTATATTGTTTTATCAAATACAACAAAGGCCTTGCAAAATAGGATGTAATATAATTACATATTCACAACGCTTTTACAAATTGAATTGATATTAAACAAAGTAAAAAATGCATATCTGGAAAATACAAGATGCAGGAAGGTTCATCGCTCCGATATGTAATGCTCTGTCTATCAACCTAAAAGGATGCAATTTGCTTTTCAGACAAAAATGAAGATAGCCCCCTGTCTTTTTCTTGTATTGCATCTTTTTCCTTTAATATCTTTTTAATTTTTACGATAGCATTTTCTAATGCTGCAATTTTCTTTTTCAGAATTTTGTTATATTCTTCATAACATTCCTATAAAAAAAATAATAATAATTAACCAATAATTTCAGTCTATGATAACTAATTTTTCAAATATTTAAGTACATAAAATGATACAGTAAGAATAATTTTGATGACCTTTCGAAGAAGAAATAAATGAGCACAATTATGCATCTCTTATCCTGTATAATCTAATGTCACTGAAAATAACAAAAATATCCTAAATAATCTGTTATGATGTTTACATTACTTCTTTTTATCCTACAATGCGATAAACATATTATATGGTAAGGTATAAGCTCAAAGGCACTGTATTTGAACATTTCTAGTCTATTTCAATAGTAGTTCTAAAAGAACTTTTATTTAACAAAAATTTCTGTGTGAGGAACCTTCTCCATCCTCCTCTCTCTTTTGTTAACCCCCCCCCTTTTGTCTGCAGCCTTACCTTCAATAAATAGCACATTTGCTAAAAATATTTAAGAAAATCACAGTGCGAACTAGGAGACAATCAAGTTAAAATTGTAAAAAAAAAAAGACAAACTAATTTATAACATTGTGTAAAATCCAGGCCCGTACAAAGTATATAGAGAAAAATACATAAATAATAATAATAAAAATGTCTGAGCCTGAACTGTAAAGAGTATTTTTTTATTTTTTTTTTTTTCAGTTGTTTACAAAGACAGTGTAAAGTGTTTATAAATGATATTTACATTTTAGTAATTTAAAAAATACAGAGTTTGCAAATGAGCTAAAAATTTGTTTAATTTATTATTTGTGCATAAATAAATAAAACTTTATTTACAGATTTATTTATATTAAAATGAAATAATAAAAAAATACAGGGTTCATAAATATAGTAAAAATCTTATTTAATTTAGTATTTGTAAATGAAAAAATAAAACTGCTTATTTGCAGTTTTAACTATATTAAATTGCATTATGTAAAAACACTTCAACTTTAAAAATATAATTAAAAAATTTAAAAAAGTTTAATATGCATCCTTAATTTTTTTTTAATTTAGGATGCATATAAGTTTAATTTTGTGTACAACTTAAAATTCAAAATTATTGTGCAAGACAGGTATCAACATTTACACATTTACAGCATAATACGTCATAAAAGAAAAGGAAAACAAACCTTTTCTGGATTACTCAGATGTGATTCAAGTACACAACCAGGTTTTGGACATCCAATTTCAGCCTCAGTCTATTCTGCTTGAATTGGGACTCTTCAAAATGGTCCTAAAGAATTTTTTAAAATCTTATTATGAGTATTAACAAATTAACATACATTTATTTAAAAATGTATCATAAATGTATTCAAAAGAAGTAAATTGCTAGTAGTACATTGATACTTTTATATAATATTTACAATTTACATATGGAACATTTCAAGAGTTGACCAAGATTTTTTTTTTTTTTTTTTTTTTTTTTGGAAGGGGGGGGGGGGGGGGCAGTGGCATTTTGGCAGAATATATAAGTGCAAAAAGAAAATTTTGTAAAAAAAATTCTACTTTTGTAAACAAATAAAAATTAGCACTAATTTATATATATATATATATCAAGTTTATAACGTGGCAGAGAATCAAGTGCAAGTAGTCATTTGAAATAATATTGAAAAAATGGGAAATTTTTTAAAAAATTTAATTTTTATAAAACAAAAATTTTGTGAAATGACTTTATGAACTGAAATTTAGTGAATGGGCTCATACTTCGTTTACTAAATTTAAATTTTCTGAAAGGGTCTATTTTATGAACTTTAATTTTTTGAAAGGCCCCATTTTATAATATTCAGTTTGGAGAAGGAAGGGGGGAGGGGGGTTAAAAGGAATTTTTTTATTTTGATCAACCCCTGAAATTAAAAAATGAATCCCCCCTCCCCGAAAATCCTATTAAAAAAAAAAAAAAGAAAGAAAGAAAAAGAAATATATTGATTTAACAATTTATAGAATACATAAACATTCCCATAAAGTAAATCTTCATCTGAACCTGAACAATATCATTCAAGTGTGCAGTTAAACTAAATATTAAGATAGAAATTAAAACAGATTGGATACTTTGTATAAATATCAAATAATTAGTTCATGTTCTAAAAGCATTTTTATTTTTATTATCTCATGTTAATTAAACTTTAAAAAACAAATAAGATTATTTAAAATTTAAAATAATGGGTTTTTCTTGAAAGTTAACCATGAAAACAGAAATAAAAGCACCAACTTGTTTCAGAGAAATTTCCTCAATAAAGGTTTAATGCATATATACTACACTAGCAGGCAACGCCCGCTTCGCTGGTCCCTATTTTTAAATGAATCGCTATAATTACTGAATTCTCAAAATTGCATTAATTTTTATCACGTGAAAAAAAAAACAGAAAAAAAATCTTATTAGGAAAAATGTCGCACCGGGTTCTCACTGCCTTCGGAAAAAAATCTCAAAATGCTCTAACTCTTATTTCTATTATTTTCCCCCTTCGCCCCCCTCCCGTCTATCCTAATAATTTTAAAAATTCGAAAATATCCGCAATCGATTTGTAGGTATCGAAAACCTCTATATACCAATTTTGAATGCTCTAACTCTATTCTATTTTTTTTTGCCCCTCCGCCCCCCCTTCCCGGCACTCCTAATAACTTTAAACTTTCGAAAATATCCCCATTCGACTTGCTGGCCTCTAAAACCTATCTGTACCAATTTTGAACGGCCTAACTGTATTTCTATTTGTTTTTGCCCCCCCCCCCTTCCCGACCCTCCTAATAATTTTAAAAATTAGAAAATATCCGCAATCGATTTGTAAGTATCGAAAACCTCTATATACCAATTTTGAACGATCTAACTCTATTTTTAATTTTTTGCCCCCCCCCTCCCCCCTCCCCCCTTCTAGCCCCTCCTAATAACTTTACACTTTCGAAAATATCCCCATTCGACTTGCAGGCCTTTAAAACCTATCTGTACCAATTTTGAACGGCCTAACTGTATTTCTATTTGTTTTTACCCATAGCCCCCCCCCCCCCATGCTGCCTCCTCTTCGCACCCCTTCTAATAATTTTACAAATTCGAAAATATCCGCAATCGATTTGTAAGTATCGAAAACCTCTATGTACCAATTTTGAACGATCTGACACTATTTTTATTCCCCCCCCCCCCAAAAAAAAAAAAAAAAAAAAAAAAAAAAAAAAAAATCGGAAAAATCAAAAAATGAGTTTTTGGAAATATTTTCAAGAAGACGCTTGGCAGTTTTTTTTTTTTTTTTTTTTTTTACATCTTTGAGCTATTACTTTTGCTCGAAAATCCGTATTTTTCTAAATCATTTATACCCCCTTCTCCCGTTAAAATTCCAAAATTCCAAAATCGCAGGAAATGATTTTTTCATATTCAAGTCTAGTCTCCCCATCTGCAATTTCTTCACTGTGAAGCTATTTGGAGCCGAGTTATACTTATAAATGTGTTTTTGCCTTATGCGCCTCTGAAAATCATTTCTACCCCCTTCCCCCCCCCTTAAAAATCCAAAATTCCAAAATCGCTGAAAATAATTTTTTGTTTTCAGGTCTAGTCTCTCCCTCTGCAATTTCTTCACCGTGAAGCAATTTGGAGCCGAGTTGTGCTTATAAAGGTGGTTTTGGCCTTCTGCACCTTCGAAAATCATTTTCAGCCCCTCTCCCCCTTAAAAATCCAAAATTCCAAAATCGCAGAAAATGATTTTTTTGTACTTAAGTCTAGTCTCCCCATCTGCAATTTTTTCATCGTGAAGTAATTTGGAGCCGAGATATGCTTATAAAAGTGTTTTTGCCTCCTGCGCCTCCGAAAATCATTTTCAGCCCTTTTCCCCCTTAAAAATCCAAAAATCCAAAATCGCAGTAAATGATTTTTTTTTGTATTCAAGTTTAGTCTCCCCATCTGCAATATCTTCCTCGTGAAGCAATTTGGAGCCGAGTTATGCTTATAAAGGTGTTTTTGTCTTCAGCAACTCCGAAAATCATTTTTCACCCCCCTTCCCCCCTTAAAAATCAAAAATTCAAAAATCGCAGAAAATGATTTTTTCGTATTCAAGCCTAGTCTCCCCATCTGCAATTTCTTCCCTGTGAAGTAATTTGGTGCCGAGTTGTACTTATAAATGTGTTTTTGCCTTATGCGCCCCTGAAAATCTCATTTTTACCCCCTACCCCCCTTAAAAATCCAAAATTCCAAAATCGCAGAAAATTATTTTTTTGTATTCAAGTCTAGTCTCCCCATCTGCAATTTCTTCACCGTGAAGCAATTTGGAGCCGAGATATGCTTATAAAGGTATTTTTGCCTTCTGCCCCCCCCGGGGGGGGGACGGAGGGGTATTTCTTAAAATCCCGTCTTAGTGAGCGTCAGGGTCCTAAAATCAACCTGCTCACCAAAAATTGCGACTCTATCTCCCGTAGGATCGCCACAACCGTGTTGAGTCAGTGAATCAGTGAGTTTACTCTTTTATATATATAGATTAAACTTTATTATAAATAAATTTCTTAGATATATAATAATATGACTGCATATTTTGACTTACATAATGTAAATTAATATACCATGTTCTAAGATATAAATTTTTAAACATAAAAAGGTTTTGTTTCTTATATTGATCAAAATATTTAGCATTATTTCACAAAAATCTTAAATCTCTTTATATTTTGCAAGAATTTATTTATAAGCAAGATCTTTTATTAATAATAACTAAATTCTTTCTTATCAAAATAAATAATTATTATGTAATAAGTAAATCGATTTATTTTAAATAAAATATTTAACATTAAAAAAAAAGGACGTATTATATGTGAAAATTATTGTAGTTTAAAACGAAATTTAAGGAGCATATATTTCTTAATCTAGAAAAAAAATTCTTAATCTAGATTTTTTGAACGAGGATTGTACAAGTTTCTATTGAAAGATTTTAGCATAGTAAACTTAAATTTTCAAAATTCATACTTTATTATTATTATTATTATTATTAATTTAAATTTATCTCTTTTAAGACAATAGAAAACACCAATAGATATTTCAGAAAAGTACAATTCTATCAAGTAAATAAATGCTTTTTATTGTAGTAAGTTAAACTATAATACATATGAATATATTGTTTAGCACAAAAACTTTATTATCTGATTTTAATGATTAAATAAAAATAACCCTAAAAATGCAAAAATGCGTACATTTCTTCAATAATATTTCACCTATGATTTAAATTAAAACAAACTAAATTTTATTTGCATTAAATTATGAAAACAAAACTTTATTTGGTGAAATTTGACGTCGCCAATATTTACAAACTCAGAATATCACATTAAGCTCATAGTTAACTTTTTTACGTCTTTAAAACATATAAGCAGTTAAATATTAATAAGTAGCAGCATGCATTATCATATTTCCACATAAAGAGGAGGTATTTATCAAGAGATATATTAATTAAACAAAATATAACTTACATTCCATACTTCAGCGCCGGATCTCTGAATGCATTTGTCTCGACGAAAGTTAACAGTCCAAATTTTCTTTCTGATCGCCTCTAAAAGAAATCCAAACATCCGAGGATTCTTTCTTGAATGAATACTGCAATTAATATCTTAACATCCATCTATATTTATTACTTTATACACAGAAAACAATAAATATCCTCTGACAGCGTAACGATAACAAGGGATCTAAACAAGCTTGCAGACGACAATGAAAGAAGTGTGCTTCGCGGAAGTAAATAGTTCCACAATTAGAAAAAGCTATTCAGCTATTGATAACCTAATATTATATTTTCTTTTAAATTCGAAGCTAAATTTGTTTACTTATCTTTTATGAATGAATATATTTTATTTATGCGTTTGAAAATTACCATTTAAAAAGCATGCAATTTGGCGAACTTTGAAACGAAACGCGTAAAACGGCTCAGGGTTGCTTTTCTCTCCCACGCTCCCCACTTGAAGGAATTGGGGGAAAAGATGCCGGACGAGGTGCCTTATCATAATATGCCAGACCATAACGACGTCAGACCAGCCCCACGTGCACAACCCTGACCCACCGAGTGACCTTACGAATCCAGAAGGACGAGATATCACTCGAAGGTCACAATCTTTTTGAAAGGAGACTCGTCCTCAAACTTGTAGCTAAGCGTTGAAAGTTTTATCACAAACATTAGGGGAGACAAATTTTAAAGGCAAGTAATAGAAAAAAAGAATCTAAGTAGATAAAAATATAATAATAAAAAAAAAAAACCTGAATTAAAATTTAAAGTAGAAATTGCACCTAACTTAAATTAAATTTTTTTTTACTTTTAAGGGTGAAAGACTATAGTTAAAAAAAAAAACACTTGTTATGATTTTTTTTAATCATATAAAAATTTTACTTATTTTTATTTAAAATACTATTTTTACTAAGACTTGTGTCTTTTTTTTTTTTTTTTTCTTGATTTTATCCTTTACAAGTAATGTGGTTACAGCTTTAATACAGAAACCCTATGGTGACTTTTAATATTTTTTGTAATTTTGGTGATGAATAAAAATAGCTATCACAATTGCATAAATACAGACCTGGGCGAGAAAAGTCCTAGCAATTCTTGAAATTTCATAGTTCGCCAATGAGTTCCTGCAGTATAGCTGTTCTCACACTCCGATGTGAAAAACCGAAGATTCCACTGTTCCTTCTTTGCGAAGTTTCTCGCCGTGAAACGTTCCTCTCCCCCTTCGAAACCCGAAGATTCTGCAGTTTCTTCATTTAATGCGCTATAAGACGCTATGAAATACTCTTTTTTAAATTCCAATAGTGCATTTGCTAATCGATCGGTTTTTCCCCCATTTATTTTGACATCCTTTTGAACTTCGTAACACATTGTAGTATTAAATTTGGAGTGGAATTGCTAATATTTTATGATCGACCGGATAAATCAAATAAAATATAAGAAATTATTTGATAGTAAATACTATTCATTGTTATTTCGATTTAAATATAACAAACATACCTCGATTTTTTCCCCTCCGTTTTGGAACAGTCGTCCAATAAACATCAAAATTAAAGCCAAAGAGTATGGTGTTGTTCATCTCAGGCAATAGGGACTCGGTCCCCAAATATTGTGGGTGAAGAAAACACTTCCAAAGGCATCAGAGACCCAAAGCAAGTTTTTAAGCGATTTCTATAAATTATGTACGCATCACCCTGTATGCTTAAATTTAGTCCCATGTGAAAAACACATAGCGCAACCAGAAATACACTTCCAGTAATTTCCAAGTATTGTTAAAATATATCCAAGATTTTGGGGTAGGCCTGTAAACGAATGATAAGTGATTTCATACCATATTCTACACAAACATTCTTTTAGGCATATAA